>OY748329.1:22872500-23379523 GCA_963556525.1 Cochlearia excelsa | reverse complement strand
ACTCCTCTTGGGGAATGATCTCCCCATCATCTCTAAGCAAGAAAACCTTCTTGTTGGGGCACTCACGTGAGTAATGCCCCATTCCTTGACACCTGAAACATCGAACATTACCTAAGTTAGTAGTGTTCTTTGGCTTAAATGTTCCTTTGGCATCTCCTAGAGGTGCGGTTGAGGCTGGTTTGATGTCGCTTGAAATGGTTGGCTTAACGTCTCTGTATTCTCATGGCTTTGAAGTATTAGGCGTGTAGCTAGGCTTGGTAAAGCGCCTCTTGTTTTGTACTTCAATCAACTCGCTTTGTGCACCATCTCCTCAAGATCCTCATAAGATTGCAACTCCAGGTTTGTCTTGAATGTCACGGCTAAGACCTCCTAGGAACCGAGCCATAGTAACCTCCTCGGCTTCTTCTAAGCTAGCACGGATCAGCAAGGTCTCCATATCCTGGTAGTAGTCTCGGACGGAGCTGGATCCACGGGTCAACTTCCCGAGTTTGTTAAGTGTTTCTCGGTGGTAATGGTTTGGTACAAAGCGCTTCCTCATGTGGGTGATGAGTTGTGGCCAGGTAGAGATAGTCGGATCATTGTGTCGGTTTCGAGTAGCACATAGTTGATCCCACCATAGAAGCGCATAGTCGCCGAACTCCGAGACGGCTATCTTCACCTTATTCACCGGGTAGGTGTCATGACACACAAAACTTGATTCCATCTTCCTTTCCCGGTCTAGGTAAGCTTCCGGGTCATTCTTGCCTTGGAATGAAGGGAACTTGGCCTTAATGTGCCTAAGTTGCTGTTTCATCGGGTCCCTATGGTCCTCTCGGTCACGTCTATAACTCCCTCCTGCTTCGGTCAGATGCATTGAGACCATAGTAGTCTTCTCCAGAGTCGACATAGACGGGGTGTTCAGCCGTGTGGTGGCCTTGACGGTTAGTGTTAGTAGGCGCTCGGTGTATCCTGTCTCGCTCTCTTCGTTCTCTCGGTTCTTCGGTTGCTCGATGCCTCGGCTCCTCGGAACTCGACCTTCGACACCGACCGGCGGACGTTGCGGACAACCTGGAATCGAGAGGCGCCGACAATGCCTTTTCCACGGGCGATCCTCATGGCTTCGAAGGGGTGGGCGTGTCCTCATTCTCGGATTCCGACGTCGCCTCCTTGTCCTTATCGGCCTGTTTCTCACGCTCCAAAGCTAATTGTTGCGCGATTTGCGAGGCGGGACTAGTTGGATGGTCTCGGTGATTTGGGTAGCAATGAGTTTTCTGATGTCATCCATAGCGTCTGTGGGAGCCGCCATGTTCTTGCGTTACCAAACAAAGAACTCGCAGTAAGTAGTTCTAAGAGATCAAATAAGCATATAAGATAGAAGAACGAAACATATTTTAAGCAAGATACACAACAGAAACTGATTTACCGTCTTAGGCAAATTCTTTGAGGTGCTTAGCAAGTTATAAACGTTTTCAACAAGGGTTTAAATCAAAGATGCAAGCTTAATAACCAGTTTAAACAAAATGGAAAAGAGAAACACGTTTTCAAAAAGGATTTGTCAAGTTGTGAAAAAAAATGGAAAACTCTTTAAAACCGAAAAAAAGGAAAACTCTTTAAAACCGAAAAAAAGGAAAACTATCTTCACAACTTTCTAGGCAAGTTCTAACAATGGAACACGAAATTCTCCTTATAAGAACAATTCTAAGCTTGCTTGGAGTCTTAACAAACAGAGTTATCCAATGAAACACGAACAAATTCGATGCACATTCAAAACAAATGATGTATGCGCTAAACAAGCTTTAATCGAACAACGATTGATGTAGACTGAAGAACACAACTTAGCAAGCAAATTTAGAGTTTAATAGCAACCCAAAAATCTGTTAGTGACAATCAAAACGAGTTAAGATCAATCTGTTACACAATCAAAAACAGATTCAACAAGCAATTACGGTTCTTACGGCTAAATACTAAATAGTTCGGTTTTTTTTCAATTGTGTCCTTATGAAAACAGATCAATCAAAGCAACGATGCAAAAGAAACACAAGTCACAATTAGATTCAGATCTCTAATAACCTATTAATCAAGAACTTCAAAGCAATCAATTCAATCTTAAAACAAAATCTTAAAACAAAACAGATTTAACGATTCGAACAAGCGATGAAAGTGAATGAGATCTAATGAGTTCTTATGCAAGCAAAGCAACTTAAAAACGTTCTAACTCAGCACATATCTAATATAAAAGAGTAAAGGGGATAGAAAGACTCAGCCTTGGTTCAGAGTTGGCTCTGATACCACATGACACGATCTCCCTAGCGGATACAAGCTGCGGGACGAGGCCGAGCTACGAGTTTGGGTGATTTGCGGATGGAGTGGGATGTGGCGGCGTCTCAAGGACAGAAACAAAGGACTATGGAGAGGGTGGACTTCTCAAGCAACCTGTGGATGATCACTTGATGTATAGAAGATACTCTTGGAGCTTAACAAGCTATAAGAGGATCAGTTTCAGTCTCAGAATCTCGAAGGGGGTTAGAATCACCCAACAAAGAGTATAAGTTCAAGTTTTCTTCTCATTCAACGCCAAAGAGCCAAGAGAGGCGTGATTACAACATATAGGTCGTAACCTTTAGGGTTTTAAAACAATAAAAACATGTAGTTTCTGAATAAATAAAACAGCAAAGCTTTGAAAGTAAAATGGCAAGATGTTTCCTTGTTGTAAGAACAACAAGGCGTTCTGGGTTTGCCTCCACCATGCGACATAACTAAGTGGTATTGGGCCTCGAAAAAAACCTTGCAATGGAAAACCCAATTGGGACAAAACCATTGCTAAGGAAAAGAGCGTCCCAGAAGATGTCCCACTTAGTGCTGCGTGCTATGGCCTTCTCCATGCACGAACACGTTCCAAACTCTCTCAAGTACCTCCTCCTCGGTCTTCTCCGCGAGCTGTTTCATTCCTTTGATCATCTCCTTAGCTCTTGCTCGGGTTATGGCTCCTGCTGGTGCTGGCTCGTCCTCCTCGAGCTCACGATCATATCACCAAAGCCGCTTGATGAATCCAAAACTCTTTCCTTTTATGCTTCAAACAAGACCTTTGGAAACCGAACCATGATCCGCTTAACTCTTAATGAGAAAAGGACATGTTGAATCCAATTTCCTTGATAAGTACAAGACAATCAAAACACAATCATTGTTAGCATAAATCAACAAGGTCTAGCTACATGATAGTTTTGGTTGTATTGTTCTTTAAGGTCATTGTCTAACCAAAGACTAATGGATGAGAACCATGGCTTCTAAAAGAACCTTGATGAATCCAATACCATGAAAGTTTCAGTTAAAAGCATGTCCGAATTTAAATCTCCAAGACTCAGTTGTCATGTAGTCATGTGACATAGTCGACTACATGACTCAACTACATTGTCTTTGAAAGATCTAGGATACAAGGTCCACTTATGTCTTTGTCTAAGACCAAATCACTAGTCCTTGTTTGGTGAAGTGGTTTGAATCTTGGTGAAAGACTAAGTGAACTTAAAACCTTGGTTAATCCAAAAGATCTTCGGTTTAACAAAGGGTAAGGAACCAAGATTGGCTTATGATAAAGCATATAAGATCTTTGTGTATCCGATACTTTCTTAGAGGAAAGAGAACCGAGCATCCTCAAGTGTTTGATAACACCGTGAGCTTGATGAATCTCTTAGTCCCTCGGTTATTATAAGTCTAAAAGAGAGCCATGATTTTATAAAAGATGATATTTTAAAAAAATCATGATGAATCCAATTTTACACTTATGGGGAAATGATTCACTACATTAACATCTATATAAGGTGAAGATGGAATGATGATCTATGTTTGTTGTCATAAACCGCCTATGTGCATTTAAGTTTATGATACAAGATGAGTAACTAAGCTATGAAAGCTATCAAGTTACAATGAATCTTGTTTGTGTGTTTTAAGATCATGGTCCGCCATTGTGCACTAAAGACCATGGTCCCTTGTTGCTAACTTGAATCTATGTGTAGGTAAAGAAGCAATCAAGAGATATTCTTAGAAAAGTCATAAACTCTATCATGGACTAACCATATAGGTGCTCTAGAGAGTATAATGACTTCTCCGCTTTACCATTTACCCAAGGAACCATAAAAAGGCCATTTCTAAACCCTCTTTACTCCCTTATTTATATTATTAGATACTTGTCTAAGTGTTCATGTGTGCTTGAAATTGTTATATGCCATAGATCACTTAGAAATTTGTTTGTCAATTTCAAAAACTATAAGACCAAAACTTGAACTTGTTAGATTGCATAATATTCTCGGGTTTTCAAAAGGCATAGGGAACATATTGAACTATTGTCTTTAACTATCGGCCAAAGCAACTACCAAGTGCAAGGCCTAATCTTGTTACTCGGCTTATGCATCTATCAAGAGATAAGCCAAAATACTCCGAAAAATCCTTGTTCCAACCGCACAAAGAAGAAAGCAAAACTTCAAGTAGAACCCAAAGCTCAAACCTAGATGAGACTACAAGGACAAGTCATTCCTCTACAAACAAAAGGCTGTCCCTAAACCCTCTCTTTAACATACTTAATAGGAATCATTAGACTAGAACTAAACCTCATTATCTTGTTTAAGTCTATGGTCAATCACTTGCTAAAAGGAATTGCTTAAATCAATGTTCTAAATTGACTTTAGATTAAGCCTATCCTTATCCAAATTGTCTTTACTAAGTCTTAATTTCCTTGGATCTTTGAAGGTTCAAAGGAGTGGTAGACCAAAGGCAAGAAGGAAGTCTCAAAGAAGAAACAAAAAGAGAAGGAAAGGAAGTCACTATGTTTCTTGTCAAGTCTCACATTGAAGCTTGTGAAGAACAAGCCGTGAAAACCAAGTCAAGGAGATGGAGACCAAGAAGGTCTCATGTCAACAAGGAAGAAGCGTCACTTCCCAAATCAAAGAACGCATCCAAGATCCTAACAACAAGCCGAGAAGATCAAAGAAGCTTGTTGAAAGGAGTTCATAGAACCCTTATTGAAGAACATTGAAGAACACGGCAAAGTCAAGAAGATCAAACCGGTTCTATCTTAAGGGGGAGTTTCGGCCAAGTCAAGAAGATCAAGGCCAAGATTAAGAAGAACTCTATTGCAAAGACTTACACTCTTTTTCCCTTAGTAATGCTTTTATCCCAAGTGGTTTTGCTTACTAAGGGTTTTAATGAGGTTTGTTTAGCAATGTCCAATCTTAGCCATTTCATTGGGCTAAGCTTGAGGGGCAGTATTAAGACTAATGATAACCTACAAAGGCATTAGATCAAGATACATCAAGAGAGGAAAAGTATAGGTGAGGCGTGTAGTCGACTACATCACAATGTAGTTGATACATATAGTTGAGTCATGTAGTCGACTACATCTGAAGACTGAAGAGCCGTTAGGGTTATGGACCGAAGGATAAAGGAGTGTTTGAAATAGAGCCGTTTGAAATAGAGCCGTTGGCGACATATAGTCGACTACATCACAATGTAGTTGATACATGTAGTCGACTATGTCACATGACTACATTCTGGAGAAGTGTTCCATGAGTTTAAATATTCAAAATGTCTCCTTCCCTCTCTATAACGGCTATATGCCTATTTTGGCTATAAATGCCTCATGTATGTGCTTTTTAATGTTAAGGAGGTTTTATCCTCTCTTCCTAATACAACTTACATGATTCTCTCTCTTGTTCTTATTCTCTCTCAATCCGAAATCTCTCATACACTACTCTAAACACTCAATCTCTCAAAGACCAAGCTAATAGCTTTGCTCTTAATCTCTCATTCTTCTAAACACAATACACTCTCTCTATACACTCAAGAACAAAGCATCACTTGCTTTGCTTCTATACACTCAAGATCCGAGTCTAACCAACTCGGATCTATACACTATTCTCTCCAAAATCCAACAAAATGAGTGCTTATAAGTGTCTCAATGAGCTTTGTACTAGTTTGACGAACTTATGAAACATCTAACAACGCGGTTTCTAGGACTCTAAACTAAGTTTCATGCAACATGAGTGCTTATAAGTGTCTCAATGAGCTTTGTACAAGTTTGACGAACTTATGAAACATCTAACAACGCGTTTCTAGGACTCTAAACCAAGTTTCATGCAACATGAGTGCTTATATGTGTCTCAATGAGCTTTGTACTAGTTTGACGAACTTATGAAACATCTAACAACGCGGTTTCTAGGACTCTAAACGAAGTTTCATGCAACATGAGTGCATATAAGTGTCTCAATGAGCATTGTATTGGTTTGACGAACTTATGAAACATCTAACAACGTGGTTTCTAAGACTCTAAACCAAGTTTCATGCAACATGAGTGCTTATAAGTGTATTAATGAGCTTTGTACAAGTTTGACAAACTTATGAAACATCTAACAACGCGGTTTCTAGGACTCTAAACCAAGTTTCATGCAACTTGAGTGCTTATAAGCGTCTCAATGCGCTTTGTACAAGTTTGACGAACTTATGAAACATCTAACAAAGCGTTTCTAGGACTCTAAACCAAGTGTCATGCAACGTGAGTGCTTATAATGGTCTCAATGAGCTTTATACTAGTTTGACTAACTTATGAAACATCTAACAACGCTTTTCTAGGACTCTAAACAAGGTTTCATGCAACATGAGTGCTTATAAGTGTCTCATTGAGCTTTGTACTAGTTTGACGAACTTATGAAACATCTAACAACGCGTTTCTAGGACTCTAAACCAAGTTTCATGCAAAAGTGTCTCAATGAGCTTTTGACTAGTTTAACGAATATATGAAACATCTAACAACGCGGGTTCTAGGACTCTAAACCAAGTTTCATACAACATGAGTGCTTATAAGTGTCTCAATGAACTTTTTACAAGTTTGACGAACTTATGAAACATATAACAACGCGTTTCTAGGACTCTAAACCAAGTTTCATGCAACATGAGTGCTTATATGTGTCTCAATTAGGTTTGTACTAGTTTGACGAACTTATGAAACATCTAACAACGCGTTTCTAGGACTCTAAACTAAGTTTCATGCAACATGAGTGTTTATAAGTGTCTCAATGAGCTTTTGACTAGTTTGACGAATATATGAAACATCTAACAACGCGGGTTCTAGGACTCTAAACCAAGTTTCATACAACATGACTGCTTATAAGTGTCTCAATGAGGTTTTGACTAGTTTGACGAATATATGAAACATCTAACAACGCGTTTCTAGGACTCTAAACCAAGTTTCATGGAACATGAGTGCTTATAAGTGTCTCAATGAGCTTTGTACAAGTTTGACGAAGTTATGAAACATCTAACAACGCGTTACTAGGACTCTAAACCAAGTTTCATACAACATGACTGCTTATAAGTGTCTCAATGAGCTTTGTACAAGTTTGACGAACTTATGAAACATCTAACAACGCGTTTCTAAGACTCTAAACCAAGTTTCATGCTACATGAGTGCTTATATGTGTCTCAATGAGCTTTGTACTAGTTTGACGAACTTATGAAACATTTGACAACGCGTTTCTAGGACTCTAAACCAAGTTTCATACAACATGAGTGCTTATAAGTGTCTCAATGAGCATTGTACTGGTTTGACGAACTTATGAAACATCTTACAACGCGGTTTCTAAGACTCTAAACCAAGTTTCATGCAACATGAGTGCTTATAAGTGTCTCAATGAGCATTGTACTGGTTTGACGAACTTATGAAACATATAACAACGCGGTCTATAGGACTCTAAACCAAGTTTCATGCAACATGAGTGGTTATAAGCGTCTCAATGAGCTTTGTACAAGTTTGACGAACTTATGAAACATCTAACAAAGCGTTTCTAGGACTCTAAAACAAGTTTCATGCAACATGAGTGCTTATAAGTGTCTCAATGAGCTTTGTACTAGATTGACGAACTTATGAAATATCTAACAACGCATTTCTAGGACTCTAAACCAAGTTTCATGCAACATGAGTGCTTATAAGTGTCTCAATGAGGTTTGTACTAGTTTTACGAACTTATGAATCATCTAACAACGCGTTTCTAGGACTCTAAACCAAGTTTCATTCAACAAGAGTGCTTATAAATGTCTCAATGAGTTTTGTACTAGTTTGACGAACTTATGAAACATCTAACAACGCGGTTTCTAGGAATCTAAACAAAGTTTCATGCAACATGAGTGCTTATAAGTGTCTCAATGAGCTTTGTACAAGTTTGACGAACTTATGAAACTTCTAACAACGCGTTTCTAGGACTCTAAACCAACTTTCATGCAACATGAGTGCTTATATGTGTCTCAATAAGCTTTGTACAAGTTTGACAAACTTATGAAACATCTAACAACGCGTTTCTAGGACTCTAAACCAAATTTCATACAACATGAGTGCTTATAAGTGTCTCAATGAACTTTGTACAAGTTTGACGAACTTATGAAACATCTAACAACGCGTTTCTAGGACTCTAAACCAAGTTTCATGCAACATGAGTGCTTATATGTGTCTCAATTAGCTTTGTACTAGTTTGACGAACTTATGAAAAATCTAACAACGCGTTTCTAGGACTCTAAACTAAGTTTCATGCAACATGAGTGTTTATAAGTGTCTCAATGAGCTTTTGACTAGTTTGACGAATATATGAAACATCTAACAACGCGGGTTCTAGGCCAATAAACCAAGTTTCATACAACATGACTGATTATAAGTGTCTCAATGAGCTTTTGACTAGTTTGACGAATATATGAAACATCTAACAACGCGAGTTCTAGGACTCTAAAGCGAGTTTCATACAACATGAGTGCTTAAAAGTGTCTCAATGAGCTTTTGACTAGTTTGACGAATATATGAAACATCTAACAACGCGGGTTCTAGGACACTAAACCAAGTTTCATACAACATGAGTGCTTATAAGTGTCTCAATGAGCTTTGTACAAGTTTGACGAACTCATGAAACATCTAACAACGCGTTTCTAGGACTCTAAACCAAGTTTCATGCAACATGAGTGCTTATATGTGTCTCAATGAGCTTTGTACTAGTTTGACGAACTTATGAAACATCTAACAACGCGTTACTAGGACTCTAAACCAAGTTTCATACAACATGACTGCTTATAAGTGTCTCAATGAGCTTTGTACAAGTTTGACGAAATTATGAAACATCTAACAACGCGTTTCTAAGACTCTAAACCAAGTTTCATGCTACATGAGTGCTTATAAGTGTCTCAATGAGCTTTGTACAAGTTTGACGAACTTATGAAACATCTAACAACGCGTTTCTAGGACTCTAAACCAAGTTTCATGCAACATGAGTGCTTATATGTGTCTCAATGAGCTTTGTACTAGTTTGACGAACTTATGAAACATCTAACAACGCGGTTTCTAGGACTCTAAACGAAGTTTCATGCAACATGAGTGCATATAAGTGTCTCAATGAGCATTGTATTGGTTTGACGAACTTATGAAACATCTAACAACGTGGTTTCTAAGACTCTAAACCAAGTTTCATGCAACATGAGTGCTTATAAGTGTATTAATGAGCTTTGTACAAGTTTGACAAACTTATGAAACATCTAACAACGCGGTTTCTAGGACTCTAAACCAAGTTTCATGCAACTTGAGTGCTTATAAGCGTCTCAATGCGCTTTGTACAAGTTTGACGAACTTATGAAACATCTAACAAAGCGTTTCTAGGACTCTAAACCAAGTGTCATGCAACGTGAGTGCTTATAATGGTCTCAATGAGCTTTATACTAGTTTGACGAACTTATGAAACATCTAACAACGCTTTTCTAGGACTCTAAACAAGGTTTCATGCAACATGAGTGCTTATAAGTGTCTCATTGAGCTTTGTACTAGTTTGACGAACTTATGAAACATCTAACAACGCGTTTCTAGGACTCTAAACCAAGTTTCATGCAAAAGTGTCTCAATGAGCTTTTGACTAGTTTAACGAATATATGAAACATCTAACAACGCGGGTTCTAGGACTCTAAACCAAGTTTCATACAACATGAGTGCTTATAAGTGTCTCAATGAACTTTTTACAAGTTTGACGAACTTATGAAACATATAACAACGCGTTTCTAGGACTCTAAACCAAGTTTCATGCAACATGAGTGCTTATATGTGTCTCAATTAGGTTTGTACTAGTTTGACGAACTTATGAAACATCTAACAACGCGTTTCTAGGACTCTAAACTAAGTTTCATGCAACATGAGTGTTTATAAGTGTCTCAATGAGCTTTTGACTAGTTTGACGAATATATGAAACATCTAACAACGCGGGTTCTAGGACTCTAAACCAAGTTTCATACAACATGACTGCTTATAAGTGTCTCAATGAGGTTTTGACTAGTTTGACGAATATATGAAACATCTAACAACGCGTTTCTAGGACTCTAAACCAAGTTTCATGGAACATGAGTGCTTATAAGTGTCTCAATGAGCTTTGTACAAGTTTGACGAAGTTATGAAACATCTAACAACGCGTTACTAGGACTCTAAACCAAGTTTCATACAACATGACTGCTTATAAGTGTCTCAATGAGCTTTGTACAAGTTTGACGAACTTATGAAACATCTAACAACGCGTTTCTAAGACTCTAAACCAAGTTTCATGCTACATGAGTGCTTATATGTGTCTCAATGAGCTTTGTACTAGTTTGACGAACTTATGAAACATTTGACAACGCGTTTCTAGGACTCTAAACCAAGTTTCATACAACATGAGTGCTTATAAGTGTCTCAATGAGCATTGTACTGGTTTGACGAACTTATGAAACATCTTACAACGCGGTTTCTAAGACTCTAAACCAAGTTTCATGCAACATGAGTGCTTATAAGTGTCTCAATGAGCATTGTACTGGTTTGACGAACTTATGAAACATATAACAACGCGGTCTATAGGACTCTAAACCAAGTTTCATGCAACATGAGTGGTTATAAGCGTCTCAATGAGCTTTGTACAAGTTTGACGAACTTATGAAACATCTAACAAAGCGTTTCTAGGACTCTAAAACAAGTTTCATGCAACATGAGTGCTTATAAGTGTCTCAATGAGCTTTGTACTAGATTGACGAACTTATGAAATATCTAACAACGCATTTCTAGGACTCTAAACCAAGTTTCATGCAACATGAGTGCTTATAAGTGTCTCAATGAGGTTTGTACTAGTTTTACGAACTTATGAATCATCTAACAACGCGTTTCTAGGACTCTAAACCAAGTTTCATTCAACAAGAGTGCTTATAAATGTCTCAATGAGTTTTGTACTAGTTTGACGAACTTATGAAACATCTAACAACGCGGTTTCTAGGAATCTAAACAAAGTTTCATGCAACATGAGTGCTTATAAGTGTCTCAATGAGCTTTGTACAAGTTTGACGAACTTATGAAACTTCTAACAACGCGTTTCTAGGACTCTAAACCAACTTTCATGCAACATGAGTGCTTATATGTGTCTCAATGAGCTTTGTACAAGTTTGACAAACTTATGAAACATCTAACAACGCGTTTCTAGGACTCTAAACCAAATTTCATACAACATGAGTGCTTATAAGTGTCTCAATGAACTTTGTACAAGTTTGACGAACTTATGAAACATCTAACAACGCGTTTATAGGACTCTAAACCAAGTTTCATGCAACATGAGTGCTTATATGTGTCTCAATTAGCTTTGTACTAGTTTGACGAACTTATGAAAAATCTAACAACGCGTTTCTAGGACTCTAAACTAAGTTTCATGCAACATTAGTGTTTATAAGTGTCTCAATGAGCTTTTGACTAGTTTGACGAATATATGAAACATCTAACAACGCGGGTTCTAGGCCAATAAACCAAGTTTCATACAACATGACTGATTATAAGTGTCTCAATGAGCTTTTGACTAGTTTGACGAATATATGAAACATCTAACAACGCGGGTTCTAGGACTCTAAAGCGAGTTTCATACAACATGACTGCTTAAAAGTGTCTCAATGAGCTTTTGACTAGTTTGACGAATATATGAAACATCTAACAACGCGGGTTCTAGGACACTAAACCAAGTTTCATACAACATGAGTGCTTATAAGTGTCTCAATGAGCTTTGTACAAGTTTGACGAACTCATGAAACATCTAACAACGCGTTTCTAGGACTCTAAACCAAGTTTCATGCAACATGAGTGCTTATATGTGTCTCAATGAGCTTTGTACTAGTTTGACGAACTTATGAAACATCTAACAACGCGTTTCTAGGACTCTAAACCAAGTTTCATACAACATGACTGCTTATAAGTGTCTCAATGAGCTTTGTACAAGTTTGACGAAATTATGAAACATCTAACAACGCGTTTCTAAGACTCTAAACCAAGTTTCATGCTACATGAGTGCTTATATGTGTCTCAATGAGCTTTGTACTAGTTTGGCGAACTTATGAAACATCTAACAACGCGGTTTCTAGGACTCTTAACGAAGTTTCATGCAACATGAGTGCTTATAAGTGTCTCAATGAGCATTGTACTGGTTTGATGAACTTATGAAACATCTTACAACGCGGTTTCTAAGACTCTAAACCAAGTTTCATGCAACATGAGTGCTTATAAGTGTCTCAATGAGGTTTGTACTAGTTTGAAGAACTTATGAAACATATAACAACGCGGTCTCTAGGACTCTAAACCAAGTTTCATGCAACATGAGTGCTTATAAGCGTCTCAATGAGCTTTGTACAAGTTTGACGAACTTATGAAACAACTAACAAAGCGTTTCTAGGACTCTAAAACAAGTTTCATGCAACATGAGTGCTTATAAGTGTCTCAATGAGCTTTGTACTAGATTGACGAAGTTATGAAATATCTAACAACGCATTTCTAGGACTCTAAACCAAGTTTCATGCAACATGAGTGCTTATAAGTGTCTCAATGAGGTTTGTACTAGTTTTACGAACTTATGAATCATCTAACAACGCGTTTCTAGGACTCTAAACCAAGTTTCATTCAACAAGAGTGCTTATAAGTGTCTCAATGAGTTTTGTACTAGTTTGACGAACTTATGAAACATTTAACAACGCGGTTTCGAGGAATCTAAACCAAGTTTCATGCAACATGAGTGCTTATAAGTGTCTCAATGAGCTTTGTACAAGTTTGACGAACTTATGAAACTTCTAACAACGCGTTTCTAGGACTCTAAACCAACTTTCATGCAACATGAGTGCTTATATGTGTCTCAATGAGCTTTGTACAAGTTTGACAAACTTATGAAACATCTAACAACGCGTTTCTAGGACTCTAAACAAAGTTTCATACAACATGAGTGCTTATAAGTGTCTCAATGAACTTTGTAAAAGTTTGACGAACTTATGAAACATCTAACAACGCGTTTCTAGGACTCTAAACCAAGTTTCATGCAACATGAGTGCTTATATGTGTCTCAATTAGCTTTGTACTAGTTTGACGAACTTATGAAAAATCTAACAACGCGTTTCTAGGACTCTAAACTAAGTTTCATGCAACATGAGTGTTTATAAGTGTCTCAATGAGCTTTTGTACTAGTTTGACGAATATATGAAACATCTAACAACTCGGGTTCTAGGACTCTAAACCAAGTTTCATACAACATGACTGCTTATAAGTGTCTCAATGAGCTTTGTACTAGTTTGACGAATATATGAAATATCTAACAACGCGAGTTCTAGGACTCTAAACCGAGTTTCATACAACATGAGTGCTTATAAGTGTCTCAATGAGCTTTGTACTAGTTTGACGAATATATGAAACATCTAACAACGCGGGTTCTAGGACACTAAACCAAGTTTCATACAACATGAGTGCTTATAAGTGTCTCAATGAGCTTTGTACAAGTTTGACGATCTTATGAAACATCTAACAACGTGTTTCTAGGACTCTAAACCAAGTTTCATGCAACATGAGTGCTTATAAGTGTCTCAATGAGCTTTGTACTAGTTTGACGAACTTATGAAACATCTAACAACGCGTTACTAGGACTCTAAACCAAGTTTCATACAACATGAGTTGCTTATAAGTGTCTCAATGAGCTTTGTACAAGTTTGACGAACTTATGAAACATCTAACAACGCGTTTCTAAGACTCTAAACCAAGTTTCATGCTACATGAGTGCTTATATGTGTCTCAATGAGCTTTGTACTAGTTTGGCGAACTTATGAAACATCTAACAACGCGGTTTCTAGGA
This sequence comes from Cochlearia excelsa, assembly GCA_963556525.1. Taxonomy (NCBI): domain Eukaryota; kingdom Viridiplantae; phylum Streptophyta; class Magnoliopsida; order Brassicales; family Brassicaceae; genus Cochlearia; species Cochlearia excelsa. The sequence continues at coordinate 23,365,373 of OY748329.1, read as the reverse complement.
CTCTAAACCAAGTTTCATGCAACATGAGTGCTTATAAGTGTCTCAATGAGCATTGTACAAGTTTGACGAACTTATGAAACATCTAACAACGCGGTTTCTAGGACTCTAAACCAAGTTCCATGCAACATGAGTGCTTATAAGTGTCTCAATGAGCATTGTACTAGTTTGACGAACTTATGAAACATATAACAACGCGGTTTCTAGGACTCTAAACCAAGTTTCATGCAACATGAGTCCTTATAAGCGTCTCAATGAGCTTTGTACAAGTTTGACAAACTTATGAAACATCTAACAAAGCGTTTCTAGGACTCTAAAACAAGTTTCATGCAACATGAGTGCTTATAAGTGTCTCAATGAGCTTTGTACTAGCTTGACGAACTTATGAAATATCTAACAACGCATTTCTAGGACTCTAAACCAAGTTTCATGCAACATGAGTGCTTATAAGTGTCTCAATGAGCACGCTTTGTACTAGTTTTACGAACTTATGAATCATCTAACAACGCGTTTCTAGGACTCTAAACCAAGTTTCATTCAACAAGAGTGCTTATAAGTGTCTCAATGAGTTTTGTACTAGTTTGACGAACTTATGAAACATCTAACAACGCGGTTTCTAGGACTCTAAACCAAGTTTCATGCAACATGAGTGCTTATAAGTGTCTCAATGAGCTTTGTACAAGTTTGACGAACTTATGAAATTTCTAACAACGCGTTTCTAGGACTCTAAACCAACGTTTCATGCAACATGAGTGCTTATATGTGTCTCAATGAGCTTTGTACAAGTTTGAAAAAATTATGAAACATCTAACAACGCGTTTCTAGGACTCTAAACCAAGTTTCATACAACATGAGTGCTTATAAGTGTCTCAATGAGTTTTGTACAAGTTTGACGAACTTATGAAACATCTAACAACGCGTTCCTAGGACTCTAAACCAAGTTTCATGCAACATGAGTGCTTATAAGTGTCTCAATGAGCTTTGTACTAGTTTGACGAACTTATGAAACATATAACAACGCGGTTTCTAGGACTCTAAACAAAGTTTCATGCAACATGAGTGCTTATAAGTGTCTCAATGAGCTTTTGACTAGTTTGACGAATATATGAAACATCTAACAACGCGGGTTCTAGGACTCTAAACCAATTTTCATACAACATGAGTGCTTATAAGTGTCTCAATGAGCTTTGTACAAGTTTGACAAACTTATGAAACATCTAACAACGCGTTTCTAGGTCTCTAAACCAAGTTTCATGCAACATGAGTGCTTATAAGTGTCTCATTGAGCTTTGTACAAGTTTGACGAACTTATGAAACATCTAACAATGCATTTCAAGGACTCTAAACCAAGTTTCATGAAACATGAGTGCTTATAAGTATCTCAATGAGCTTTGTACAAGTTTGACGAACTTATGAAACATCTAACAACGCAATTTCTAGGACTCTAAACCAAGTTTCATGCAACATGAGTGCTTATAAGTGTCTCAATGAGCTTTGTACAAGTTTGACGAACTTATGAAACATCTAACAAAGCGTTTCTAGGACTCTAAACCAAGTTTCATGCAACATGAGTGCTTATAAGTGTCTCAATGAGCTTTGTACTAGTTTGACGAACTTATGAAACATCTAACAACGCGGTTTCTAGGACTCTAAACTAAGTTTCATGCAACATGAGTGCTTAGAAGTGTCTCAATGAGCTTTGTACAAGTTTGACGAACTTATGAAACATCTAACAACACGTTTCTAGGACTCTAAACCAAGTTTCATAAGTCTTTGTACTAAGTTTACGCAACATGAGTGCTTATAAGTGTCTCAATGAGCTTTGTACTAGTTTGACGAACTTATGAAACATCTAACAACGCGTTTCTAGGACTCTAAACTAAGTTTCATGCAACATGAGTGCTTATAAGTGTCTCAATGAGCTTTTGACTAGTTTGACGAATATATGAAACATCTAACAACGCGGGTTCTAGGACTCTAAACCAAGTTTCATGCAACATGAGTGCTTATATGTGTCTCAATGAGCTTTGTACTAGTTTGACGAACTTATGATACATCTAAAAGCGCGGTTTCTAAGACTCTAAACGAAGTTTCATGCAACATGAGTGCTTATAAGTGTCTTAATGAGCTTTGTACTAGTTAGACGAATATATGAAACATCTAACAACGCGGGTTCTAGGACTCTAAACCAAGTTTCATACAACTTGAGTGCTTATAAGTGTCTCAATGAGCTTTGTACAAGTTTCACGAACTTATGAAACATCTAACAACGCGTTTCTAGGACTCTAAACCAAGTTTCATGCAACATGAGTGCTTATATGTGTCTCAATGAGCTTTGTACTAGTTTAACGAACTTATGAAACATCTAACAAACGCGGTTTCTAGGACTCTAAACGAAGTTTCATGCAACATGAGTGCTTATAAGTGTCTCAATGAGCATTGTACTGGTTTGACCAACTTATGAAACATCTAATAACGCGGTTTCTAAGACTCTAAACCAAGTTTCATGCAACATGAGTGCTTTAAAGTGTCTCAATGAGCTTTGTACAAGTTTGAAAAACTTATGAAACATCTAACAACGCCGTTTCTAGGACTCTAAACCAAGTTTCATGCAACTTGAGTGCTTATAAGCGTCCCAATGAGCTTTGTACAAGTTTGACGAACTTATGAAACATCTAACAAAGCGTTTCTAGGACTCTAAACCAAGTTTCATGCAACATGAGTGCTTATAAGTGTCTCAATGAGCTTTGTACTAGTTTGACGAACTTATGAAACATCTAACAACGCGTTTCTAGGACTCTAAGCAAGGTTTCATGCAACATGAGTGCTTATAAGTGTCTCATTGAGCTTTGTACTAGTTTGACGAACTTATGAAACATCTAACAACGCGTTTCTAGGACTCTAAACCAAGTTTCATGCAACATGAGTGCTTATAAGTGTCTCAATGAGCTTTTGACTAGTTTAACGAATATATGAAACATGTAACAACGCGGGTTCTAGGACTCTAAACCAAGTTTCATACAACATTAGTGCTTATAAGTGTCTCAATGAGCTTTGTACAAGTTTGACGAACTTATGAAACATCTAACAATGCGTTTCTACTACTCTAAACCAAGTTACATGCAACATGAGTGCTTATATGTGTCTCAATGAGCTTTGTACTAGTTTGATGAACTTATGAAACATCTAACAACGCTGTTTCTAGGACTCTAAACTAAGTTTCATGCAACATGAGTGCTTATAAGTGTCTCAATGAGCTTTTGACTAGTTTGACGAATATATGAAACATCTAACAACGCGGGTTCTAGGACTCTAAAGCAAGTTTCATACAACATGACTGCTTATAAGTGTCTCAATGAGCTTTTGACTAGTTTGACGAATATATGAAACATCTAACAACGCGGGTTCTAGGACTCTAAACCAAGTTTCATACAACATGACTGCTTATAAGTGTCTCAATGAGCTTTTGACTAGTTTGACGAATATATGAAACATCTAACAACGCGGGTTCTAGGACTCTAAACCAAGTTTCATACAACATGAGTGCTTATAAGTGTCTCAATGAGCTTTGTACAAGTTTGACGAACTTATGAAACATTTAACAACGCGTTTCTAAGACTCTAAACCAAGTTTCATGCAACATGAGTGCTTATATGTGTATCAATGAGCTTTGTACTAGTTTGACGAACTTATGAAACATCTAACAACGCATTTCTAGGACTCTAAACCAAGTTTCATGCAACATGAGTGCTTATAAGTGTCTCAATGAGCTTTGTACAAGTTTGACGAACTTATGAAACATCTAACAACGCGTTTCTAGGACTCTAAACCAAGTTTCATACAACATGACTGTTTATAAGTGTCTCAATGAGCTTTGTACAAGTTTGACGAACTTATGAAACATCTAACAACGCGTTTCTAGGACTCTAAACCAAGTTTCATGCAACATGAGTGCTTATATGTGTCTCAATGAGCTTTGTACTAGTTTGACGAACTTATGAAACATCTAACAACGCGGTTTCTAGGACTCTAAACGAAGTTTCATGCAACATGAAAGCTTATAAGTGTCTCAATGAGCATTGTACTGGTTTGACGAACTTATGAAACATCTAACAACGCGGTTTCTAAGACTCTAAACCAAGTTTCATGCAACATGAGTGCTTATAAGTGTCTCAATGAGCTTTGTACAAGTTTGAAAAACTTATGAAACATCTAACAACGCGGTTTCTAGGACTCTAAACCAAGTTTCATGCAACTTGAGTGCTTATAAGCGTCTCAATGAGCTTTGTACAAGTTTGACGAACTTATGAAACATCTAACAAAGCGTTTCTAGGACCCTAAACCAAGTTTCATGCAACATGAGTGCTTATAAGTGTCTCAATGAGCTTTGTTCTAGTTTGACGAACTTATGAAACATCTAACAACGCATTTCTAGGACTCTAAACCAAGTTTCATGCAACATGAGTGCTTATAAGTGTCTCATTGAGCTTTGTACAAGTTTGACAAACTTATGAAACATCTAACAACGCGTTTCTAGGACTCTAAACCAAGTTTCATGCAACATGAGTGCTTATAAGTGTCTCAATGAGCTTTTGACTAGTTTGACGAATATATTAAACATCTAACAACGCGGGTTCTTGGACTCTAAACCAAGTTTCATACAACATGAGTGCTTATAAGTGTCTCAATGAGCTTTGTACAAGTTTGACCAACTTATGAAACATCTAACAACGCGTTTCTAGGACTCTAAACCAAGTTTCATGCAACATGAGTGCTTATATGTGTCTCAATGAGCTTTGTACTAGTTTTACAAACTTATGAAACATCTAACAACGCATTTCTAGGACTCGAAACCAAGTTTCATGCAACATGAGTTCTTATAAGTGTCTCAATGAGCTTTGTACAAGTTTGACGAACTTATGAAACATCTAACAACGCGTTTCTAGGACTCTAAACCAAGTTTCATACAACATGAGTGCTTATAAGCGTCTCAATGAGCTTTGTACAAGTTTGACGAACTTATGAAACATCTAACAACGCGTTTCTAGGACTCTAAACCAAGTTTCATGCAACATGAGTGCTTATAAGTGTCTCAATGACCTTTGTACTAGTTTGACGAACTTATGAAACATCTAACTACGCGGTTTCTAGGACTCTAAACTAAGTTTCATGCAACATGAGTGCTTATAAGTGTCTCAATGAGCTTTGTACTAGTTAGACGAACTTATGAAACATCTAACAACGCGGGTTCTAGGACTCTAAACCAAGTTTCATACAACATGAGTGCTTATAAGTGTCTCAATGAGCTTTGTACAAGTTTGAAGAACTTATGAAACATCTAACAACGCGGGTTCTAGGACTCTAAACCAAGTTTCATACAACATGAGTGCTTATAAGTGTCTCAATGACCTTTGTACTAGTTTGACGAACTTATGAAACATCTAACTACGCGGTTTCTAGGACTCTAAACTAAGTTTCATGCAACATGAGTGCTTATAAGTGTCTCAATGAGCTTTGTACTAGTTAGACGAATATATGAAACATCTAACAACGCGGGTTCTAGGACTCTAAACCAAGTTTCATACAACATGAGTGCTTATAAGTGTCTCAATGAGCTTTGTACAAGTTTGACGAACTTATGAAACATCTAACAACGCATTTCTAAGACTCTAAACCAAGTTTCATGCAACATGAGTGCTTATAAGTGCCACAATGAGCTTTGTACTAGTTTGACGAACTTATGAAACATCTAACAACGCATTTCTAGGACTCTAAACCAAGTTTCATGCAACATGAGTGCTTATAAGTGTCTCAATGAGCTTTGTACTAGTTAGACGAACTTATGAAACATCTAACAACGCGTTTCTAGGACTCTAAACCAAGTTTCATGCAACATGAGTGCTTATAAGTGTCTCAATGAGGTTTGTACTAGTTTGACGAAGTTATGAAACATCTAACAACGCGTTTCTAGGACTCTAACCCAAGTTTCATGCAACATGAGTGCTTATAAGTGTCTCAATGAGCTTTTTACATGTTTGACGAACTTATGAAACATCTAACAACGTGGTTCTAGGACTCTAGACCAAGTTTCATGCAACATGAGTGTTTATAAGTGTCTCAATGAGCTTTGTACTAGTTTGACAAACTTATGAAACATTTAACAATGCGTTTCTAGGACTCTAAACCAAGTTTCATACAACATGAGTGCTTATAAGTGTCTCAATGAGCTTTGTACAAGTGTTACGAACTTATGAAACATCTAACAACGCGTTTCTAGGACTCTAAACCAAGTTTCATTCAACATGAGTGCTTATAAGTGCCTCAATGAGCTTTGTACTAGTTTTACGAACTTATGAAACGACTAACAACGCGTTTCTAGGACTCTAAACCAAGTTTCATGCAACATGAATGTTTATAAGTGTCTCAATGAGGTTTGTACTAGTTTGATGAACTTTTGAAACATCTAACAACGCGTTTCTAGGACTCTAAACCAAGTTTCATGCAACATGAGTGCTTATATGTGTCTCAATGAGCTTTGTACTAGTTTGACGAACTTATGAAACATCTAACAACGCGGTTTCTAAGACTCTAAACGAAGTTTCATGCAACATGAGTTTTTATAAGTGTCTCAATGAGCTTTTTACTAGTTTGAAGAACTTATGAAACATCTAACAACGCGTTTCTAGGACTCTAAACGAAGTTTCATGCAACATGAGTGCTTATAAGTGTCTCAATGAGCTTTGTACAAGTTTGACGAACTTATGAAACATCTAACAACGCGGTTTCTAGGACTCTAAACTAAGTTTCATGCAACATGAGTGCTTATAAGTGTCTCAATGAGATTTTGACTAGTTTGACGAATATATGAAACATCTAACAACGCGGGTTCTAGGACTCTAAACCAAGTTTCATACAACTTGACTGCTTATAAGTGTCTCAATGAGCTTTTAACTAGTTTGATGAATATATGAAACATCTAACAACGTGGGTTCTAGGACTCTAAACCAAGTTTCATACAACATGACAACTTATAAGTGTCTCAATGAGCATTGTACAAGTTTGACGAACTTATGAAACATCTAACAACGCGTTTCTAGGACTCTAAACCAAGTTTCATGCAACATGAGTGCTTATATGTGTCTCAATGAGCTTTGTACTAGTTTGACGAACTTATGAAACATCTAACAACGCGGTTTCTAGGACTCTAAACGAAGTTTCATGCAACATGAGTGCTTATAAGCGTCTCAATGAGCATTGTACTGGTTTGACGAACTTATGAAACATCTAACAACGCGGTTTCTAGGACTCTAAACCAAGTTTCATGCAACATGAGTGCTTATAAGCGTCTCAATGAGCTTTGTACAAGTTTGACGAACTTATGAAACATCTAACAAAGCGTTTCTAGGACTCTAAAACAAGTTTCATGCAACATGAGTGCTTATAAGTGTCTCAATGAGCTTTGTACTAGCTTGACGAACTTATGAAATATCTAACAACGCATTTCTAGGACTCTAAACGAAGTTTCATGCAACATGAGTGCTTATAAGTGTCTCAATGAGGTTTGTACTATTTTTACGAACTTATGAATCATCTAACAACGCGTTTCTAGGACTCTAAACCAAGTTTCATTCAACATGAGTGCTTATAAGTGTCTCAATGAGCTTTGTACTTGTTTGACGAACTTATGAAACATCTAACAACGCAATTTCTAGGAATCTAAACCATGTTTCATGCAACATGAGTGCTTATAAGTGTCTCAATGAGCTTTGTACAAGTTTGACGAACTTATGAAACTTCTAACAACGCCTTTCTAGGACTCTAAACCAAGTTTCATGCAACATGTATTAAGACTAATGATAACCTACAAAAGCATTAGATAAAGATACATCAAGAGAGGAAAAGTATAAGTGAGGCGTGTAGTCGACTACATCACAATGTAGTTGATACATATAGTTGAGTCATGTAGTCGACTACATCTGAAGACTAAAGAGCCGTTAGAGTTATGGACCGAAGGACAAAGGAGTGTTTGAAATAGAGCCGTTGGCGACATATAGTCGACTACATCACAATGTAGTTGATACATGTAGTCGACTATGTCACATGACTACATTCTGGAGAAGTGTTCCATGAGTTTAAATATTCAAAATGTCTCCTTCCCTCTCTATAACGGCTATATGCCTATTTTGGCTATAAATGCCTCATGTATGTGCTTTGTAATGTTAAGGAGGTTTTATCCTCTCTTCCTAATACTACTTACATGATTCTCTCTCTTGTTCTTATTCTCTCTCAATCCGAAATCTCTCATACACTACTCTAAACACTCAATCTACTCGCGGCATGAGCTTAGACTTCCTCTCAGCTGGAAACCGTTCCTTCCTCATATGTATCCAAACCAAATCTCCTTCTTCGAAGACTATCTCCTTGCGTCCCTTGTTTGCATGCTTGGCGTAGAGTCTAGTTTTCTTCTCAATATTCTCCTTAGCCTTCTCGTGTATCTTCCTCACTTGCTCAGCCTTTCTCCCTCCATCTACATTGCCCCTCTCAGCAAAAGGTAAAGAAATCAAGTCTAGAGGTGATAGTGGATTAAAACCATAAACAATCTCAAAAGGGGAAAAGAGAGTAGAGGAATGCTTAGCGTGATTATAAGCGAATTCAACGTGGGGTAAAGACTCTTCCCACGACTTCAGGTTGCTCCTTACCATGGTCCTCAACAGCGTAGACAACGATCTATTCACTACCTCGGTCTGGCCATCGGTTTGTGGATGACAAGTGGTGGAGAATGTCAACTTAGTCCCGAGCTTAGCCCACAATGTACGCCAGAAGTGACTCAAGAACTTGGTGTCTCGGTCTGAAACTATCACCTTAGGCATTCCATGGAGATGTACTACTTCCCTGAAGAAGAGATTGGCTACGCTCACAGCATCATCAGTCTTGTGGCTTGCAATGAAGTGAGCCATCTTGTTGAACCTGTCAACTACAACCAAAATAGAATCTCTACCATTCCTGGTGCGAGGTAAGCCTATCACAAAGTCCATAGAAATATCAGTCCATGTGTGAGAAGGAATAGGTAAAGGCATATATAACCCATTTGGCTGAACCTTACTCTTCGCTTGTTTGCAAATAGCACAACAAGAACAAACCTTTTCAACGTCCTTCTTCATGTGTGGCCAGTAGAAATGAGCTTGGAGACTCAGCAATGTCTTTGTTACACCGAAGTGTCCAGCCAGACCGCCTCCATGTGCTTCTCTTACAAGTAGCTCTCGTACTGATCCGCCCGGAATGCATAGTCGGTTGTTAAAGAATAGATAGCCATCTTGTCTATAAAACTTCTCATATGCAAACTTAGAACACTTAGAGTAATAATCACCAAAATCAGAATCACTAGCATATAATTCCTTTAGTAATTCGAACCCAATCAGCTTAGAATCTAGAGAAGTGATTAGAGTATACCTGCGTGACAATGCATCGGCAACTACATTGTCCGTACCTTTCTTGTACTTGATGATATAGGGTAATGTCTCAATAAACTCTATCCAGCGGCCATGTCTCTTGTTGAGCTTATGTTGCCCTCTCAAATGCTTGAGAGACTCATGATCAGTATGTATCACAAACTCTTTAGGCCACAAATAGTGCTGCCACGTCTGCAAGGCCCTCACGAGTGCGTACAGCTCCTTGTCATACGTAAGATAGTTCAAGGTGGAACCTCCCAGCTTCTCACTAAAGTAGGCTACGGGCTTCTTATCCTGCATAAGAACAACTCCAATACCTACACCAGATGCATCACACTTGATTTCAAATATCTTAAGAAATCAGGGAGTATTAGTAAGGGAGAGTTGATAAGCTTCTCTTTCAAGGCCTGGAAGGCCTTCTCCTGGTCGTCCCCCCATTTGAATCCAAAGTCCTTCTTGATCACTTCAGTGAGTGGCGCGGCTATGGTGCTGAAATTCTTCACGAACCGCCGGTAGAAACCAGCTAGCCCATGGAAGCTTCGAACCTCACTAACATTTGTAGGTCTGGGCCATTCCTTGATGGCTTTGATCTTCTCCTCATCTACTTGTACACCTACTGCACTCACAACAAAGCCTAAGAAAACAACTTGATCAGTGCAAAAGGAACACTTAGATAAGTTAGCAAAGAGGGGTTCGGAACGTAGAAGTTCTAAAACCGATTTGATATGGTCCAAATGCTCATCCAGGCTCTTGCTGTAGATCAGAATATCATCGAAGTAGACTACTACGAACACTCCGATAAATGGCCTAAGCACATGATTCATAAGCCTCATGAAGGTGCTAGGTGCACTAGTGAGTCCGAAAGGCATCACTAGCCATTCATAGAGTCCTTGCTTCGTCTTGAACGCAGTCTTCCACTCATATCTTTCTTTCATACGGATTTGGTGATAACCACTCTTGAGATCAATCTTTGTGAAAACCGTGGAACCACCCAGCTCGTCTAACATGTCATCTAGGCATGGAATAGGATGTATGTACTTGATCGTGATGTTGTTGATGGCTCGACAATCCACACACATCCTCCAGGTGCCATCCTTCTTCAGTACGAGTAATACTGGCACAACACATGGACTCATGCTCTCGCGGATGTAACCCTTACTCATCAGCTCCTCTACTTGTCTTTGTAGCTCCTTAGTCTCCAATGGGTTTGTCCGGTAGGCTGGTCCGTTTGGTAGAGCCGCGCCAGGCACTAGATCAATCTGATGCTCAATCCCGCGGATAGGTGGCAAACCAGGTGGGATCTCCTCGGAGAATACGTCATTGTATTCCTGCAATAACTTAGACATACCACTAGGCAGCTCCTGTGGATTGTTAGTACGTACAAGGGACTCCTTGTATATAAATAACAATATAGGCACATCAGTGTGTAAGTCCTTAGATACTTCACCGTGGTTGATGTAGAGATTGGTGTTGAGTGATGGTTCCTTCTCTTGCTCGGCCTTGTGTTTGAGATAGAGTTGATCCTCGTAGATCTCACTAGGTGTGAGTGGAAGGAGGGTGATCTTTCGACCCTTGAAGTCAAATGAATACTTGTTGGTGTAGCCATCATGAGTTACCCTTCTATCGAATTTCCATGGTCTCCCTAATAGCACATGGCTCGACCTCATCGGCAACACATCACACAGAATCTCATCGACATACCTACCAATGGTCAATGAGACCGTAACCTGTTGGGTGACATTCAGGGCTCCACCTTCATTTAACCATTGAAGCTTATACGGTCTTGGATGTGGAATGATGTCTAGGTTAAGCTTCTTGACCATGCTCTCACTTGCTGCGTTGGTGCAGCTTCCTCCGTCGATGATGAGGCTGCAAACTTTTTCCTTGATAAAGCACCGGGTGTGGAAGAGGTTCTCCCTTTGCACTAGCTCATCACTCATTCCTTGAGCACTAAGAACTCGCCTGGTGACTAGCATCTCACCTACAGCCGCAGCTGCTTCCCCCTCTTGGTCTGACTCAACTTCATACTCCTCTTGGGGAATGATCTCCCCATCATCTCTAAGCAAGAAAACCTTCTTGTTGGGGCACTCACGTGAGTAATGCCCCATTCCTTGACACCTGAAACATCGAACATTACCTAAGTTAGTAGTGTTCTTTGGCTTAAATGTTCCTTTGGCATCTCCTAGAGGTGCGGTTGAGGCTGGTTTGATGTCGCTTGAAATGGTTGGCTTAACGTCTCTGTATTCTCATGGCTTTGAAGTATTAGGCGTGTAGCTAGGCTTGGTAAAGCGCCTCTTGTTTTGTACTTCAATCAACTCTGCTTTGTGCACCATCTCCTCAAGATCCTCATAAGATTGCAACTCCAGTTTGTCTTGAATGTCACGGCTAAGACCTCCTAGGAACCGAGCCATAGTAACCTCCTCGGCTTCTTCTAAGCTAGCACGGATCAGCAAGGTCTCCATATCCTGGTAGTAGTCTCGGACGGAGCTGGATCCCTGGGTCAACTTCCTGAGTTTGTTAAGTGTTTCTCGGTGGTAATGGTTTGGTACAAAGCGCTTCCTCATGTGGGTGATGAGTTGTGGCCAGGTAGAGATAGTCGGATCATTGTGTCGGTTTCGAGTAGCACATAGTTGATCCCACCATAGAAGCGCATAGTCGCTGAACTCCGAGACGGCTATCTTCACCTTATTCACCGGGTAGGTGTCATGACACACAAAACTTGATTCCATCTTCCTTTCCCAGTCTAGGTAAGCTTCCGGGTCATTCTTGCCTTGGAATGAAGGGAACTTGGCCTTAATGTGCCTAAGTTGCTGTTTCATCGGGTCCCTATGGTCCTCTCGGTCACGTCTATAACTCCTCCTGCTTCGGTCAGATGCATTGAGACCATAGTAGTCTTCTCCAGAGTCGACATAGACGGGGTGTTCAGCCGTGTGGTGGCCTTGACGGTTAGTGTTAGTAGGCGCTCGGTGTATCCTGTCTCGCTCTCTTCGTTCTTTCGGTTCTTCGGTTGCTCGATGCCTCGGCTCCCTCGGAACTCGACCTTCGACACCGACCGGGCAGACGTTGCGGACAACCTGGAATCGAGAGGCGCCGGCAATGCCTTTTCCACGGGCGATCCTCATGGCTTCTGAAGGGGTGGGCGTGTCCTCATTCTCGGATTCCGACGTCGCCTCCTTGTCCTTATCGGCTTGTTTCTCACGCTCCAAAGCTAATTGTTGCGCGATTTGCTGAGGCAGGACTAGTTGGATGGTCTCGGTGATTTGGGTAGCAATGAGTTTTCTGATGTCATCCATAGCGTCTGTGGGAGCCGCCATGTTCTTGGGTTACCAAACAAAGAACTCGGAGTAAGTAGTTCTAAGAGATCAAATAAGCATATAAGATAGAAGAACGAAACATATTTTAAGCAAGATACACAACAGAAACTGATTTACCGTCTTAGGCAAATTCTTTGAGGTGCTTAGCAAGTTATAAACGTTTTCAACAAGGGTTTAAATCAAAGATGCAAGCTTAATAACCAGTTTAAACAAAATGGAAAAGAGAAACACGTTTTCAAAAAGGATTTGTCAAGTTGTGAAAAAAATGGAAAACTCTTTAAAACCGAAAAAAAGGAAAACTCTTTAAAACCGAAAAAAAGGAAAACTATCTTCACAACTTTCTAGGCAAGTTCTAACAATGGAACACGAAATTCTCCTTATAAGAACAATTCTAAGCTTGCTTGGAGTCTTAACAAACAGAGTTATCCAATGAAACACGAACAAATTCGATGCACATTCAAAACAAATGATGTATGCGCTAAACAAGCTTTAATCGAACAACGATTGATGTAGACTGAAGAACACAACTTAGCAAGCAAATTTAGAGTTTAATAGCAACCCAAAAATCTGTTAGTGACAATCAAAACGAGTTAAGATCAATCACACAATCAAAAACAGATTCAACAAGCAATTACGGTTCTTACAGCTAAATAGTTCGGTTTTTTTTTTCAATTGTGTCCTTATGAAAACAGATCAATCAAAGCAACGATGCAAAAGAAACACAAGTCACAATTAGATTCAGATCTCTAATAACCTATTAATCAAGAACTTCAAGCAATCAATTCAATCTTAAAACAAAACAGATTTAACAGATTCGAAACAAGCGATGAAAGTGAATGAGATCTAATGAGTTCTTATGCAAGCAAAGCAACTTAAAAACGTTCTAATTCAGCACATATCTAATATAAAAGAGTAAAGGGGATAGAAAGACTCAGCCTTGGTTCAGAGTTGGCTCTGATACCACATGACACGATCTCCCTAGCGGATACAAGCTCTGGACGAGGCTGAGCTACGAGTTTGGGTGATTTGCGGATGGAGTGGGATGTGGCGGCGTCTCAAGGACAGAAACAAAGGACTATGGAGAGGGTGGACTTCTCAAGCAACCTGTGGATGATCACTTGATGTATAGAAGATACTCTTGGAGCTTAACAAGCTATAAGAGGATCAGTTTCAGTCTCAGAATCTCGAAGGGGGTTAGACTCACCCAACAAAGAGTATAAGTTCAAGTTTTCTTCTCATTCAACGCCAAAGAGCCAAGAGAGGCGTGATTACAACATATAGGTCGTAACCTTTAGGGTTTTAAAACAATAAAAACATGTAGTTTCTGAATAAATAAAACAGCAAAGCTTTGAAAGTAAAATGGCAAGATGTTTCCTTGTTGTAAGAACAACAAGGCGTTCTGGGTTTGCCTCCACCATGCGACATAACTAAGTGGTATTGGGCCTCGAAAAAAACCTTGCAATGGAAAACCCAATTGGGACAAAACCATTGCTAAGGAAAAGAGCGTCCCAGAAGATGTCCCACTTAGTGCTGCGTGCTATGGCCTTCTCCATGCACGAACACGTTCCAAACTCTCTCAAGTACCTCCTCCTCGGTCTTCTCCGCGAGCTGTTGCATTCCTTTGATCATCTCCTTAGCTCTTGCTCGGGTTATGGCTCCTGCTGGTGCTGGCTCGTCCTCCTCTGAGCTCACGATCATATCACCAAAGCCGCTTGATGAATCCAAAACTCTTTCCTTTTATGCTTCAAACAAGACCTTTGGAAACTGAACCATGATCCGCTTAACTCTTAATGAGAAAAGGACATGTTGAATCCAATTTCCTTGATAAGTACAAGACAATCAAAACACAATCATTGTTAGCATAAATCAACAAGGTCTAGCTACATGATAGTTTTGGTTGTATTGTTCTTTAAGGTCATTGTCTAACCAAAGACTAATGGATGAGAACCATGGCTTCTAAAAGAACCTTGATGAATCCAATACCATGAAAGTTTCAGTTAAAAGCATGTCCGAATTTAAATCTCCAAGACTCAGTTGTCATGTAGTCATGTGACATAGTCGACTACATGACTCAACTACATTGTCTTTGAAAGATCTAGGATACAAGGTCCACTTATGTCTTTGTCTAAGACCAAATCACTAGTCCTTGTTTGGTGAAGTGGTTTGAATCTTGGTGAAAGACTAAGTGAACTTAAAACCTTGGTTAATCCAAAAGATCTTCGGTTTAACAAAGGGTAAGGAACCAAGATTGGCTTATGATAAAGCATATAAGATCTTTGTGTATCCGATACTTTCTTAGAGAAAAGAGAACCGAGCATCCTCAAGTGTTTGATAACACCGTGAGCTTGATGAATCTCTTAGTCCCTCGGTTAATATAAGTCTAAAAGAGAGCCATGATTTTATAAAAGATGATATTTTAAAAAAATCATGATGAATCCAATTTTACACTTATGGGGAAATGATTCACTACATTAACATCTATATAAGGTGAAGATGGAATGATGATCTATGTTTGTTGTCATAAACCGCCTATGTGCATTTAAGTTTATGATACAAGATGAGTAACTAAGCTATGAAAGCTATCAAGTTACAATGAATCTTGTTTGTGTGTTTTAAGATCATGGTCCGCCATTGTGCACTAAAGACCATGGTCCCTTGTTGCTAACTTGAATCTATGTGTAGGTAAAGAAGCAATCAAGAGATATTCTTAGAAAAGTCATAAACTCTATCATGGACTAACCATATAGGTGCTCTAGAGAGTATAATGACTTCTCCGCTATACCATTTACCCAAGGAACCATAAAAAGGCCATTTCTAAACCCTCTTTACTCCCTTATTTATATTATTAGATACTTGTCTAAGTGTTCATGTGTGCTTGAAATTGTTATATGCCATAGATCACTTAGAAATTTGTTTGTCAATTTCAAAAACTATAAGACCAAAACTTGAACTTGTTAGATTGCATAATATTCTCGGGTTTTCAAAAGGCATAGGGAACATATTGAACTATTGTCTTTAACTATCGGCCAAAGCAACTACCAAGTGCAAGGCCTAATCTTGTTACTCGGCTTATGCATCTATCAAGAGATAAGCCAAAATACTCCGAAAAATCCTTGTTCCAACCGCACAAAGAAGAAAGCAAAACTTCAAGAAGAACCCAAAGCTCAAACCTAGATGAGACTACAAGGACAAGTCATTCCTCTACAAACAAAAGGCTGTCCCTAAACCCTCTCTTTAACATACTTAATAGGAATCATTAGACTAGAACTAAACCTCATTATCTTGTTTAAGTCTATGGTCAATCACTTGCTAAAAGGAATTGCTTAAATCAATGTTCTAAATTGACTTTAGATTAAGCCTATCCTTATCCAAATTGTCTTTACTAAGTCTTAATTTCCTTGGATCTTTGAAGGTTCAAAGGAGTGGTAGACCAAAGGCAAGAAGGAAGTCTCAAAGAAGAAACAAAAGAGAAGGAAAGGAAGTCACTATGTTTCTTGTCAAGTCTCACATTGAAGCTTGTGAAGAACAAGCCGTGAAAACCAAGTCAAGGAGATGGAGACCAAGAAGGTCTCATGTCAACAAGGAAGAAGCGTCACTTCCCAAATCAAAGAACGCATCCAAGATCCTAACAACAAGCCGAGAAGATCAAAGAAGCTTGTTGAAAGGAGTTCATAGAACCCTTATTGAAGAACACGGCAAAGTCAAGAAGATCAAACCGGTTCTATCTTAAGGGGGAGTTTCGGCCAAGTCAAGAAGATCAAGGCCAAGATTAAGAAGAACTCTATTGCAAAGACTTACACTCTTTTTCCCTTAGTAATGCTTTTATCCCAAGTGGTTTTGCTTACTAAGGGTTTTAATGAGGTTTGTTTAGCAATGTCCAATCTTAGCCATTTCATTGGGCTAAGCTTGAGGGGCAGTATTAAGACTAATGATAACCTACAAAGGCATTAGATCAAGATACATCAAGAGAGGAAAAGTATAGGTGAGGCGTGTAGTCGACTACATCACAATGTAGTTGATACATATAGTTGAGTCATGTAGTCGACTACATCTGAAGACTGAAGAGCCGTTAGAGTTATGGACCGAAGGATAAAGGAGTGTTTGAAATAGAGCCGTTTGAAATAGAGCCGTTGGCGACATATAGTCGACTACATCACAATGTAGTTGATACATGTAGTCGACTATGTCACATGACTACATTCTGGAGAAGTGTTCCATGAGTTTAAATATTCAAAATGTCTCCTTCCCTCTCTATAACGGCTATATGCCTATTTTGGCTATAAATGCCTCATGTATGTGCTTTTTAATGTTAAGGAGGTTTTATCCTCTCTTCCTAATACAACTTACATGATTCTCTCTCTTGTTCTTATTCTCTCTCAATCCGAAATCTCTCATACACTACTCTAAACACTCAATCTCTCAAAGACCAAGCTAATAGCTTTGCTCTTAATCTCTCATTCTTCTAAACACAATACACTCTCTCTATACACTCAAGAACAAAGCATCACTTGCTTTGCTTCTATACACTCAAGATCCGAGTCTAACCAACTCGGATCTATACACTATTCTCTCCAAAATCCAACAAAATGAGTGCTTATAAGTGTCTCAATGAGCTTTGTACTAGTTTGACGAACTTATGAAACATCTAACAACGCGGTTTCTAGGACTCTAAACTAAGTTTCATGCAACATGAGTGCTTATAAGTGTCTCAATGAGCTTTGTACAAGTTTGACGAACTTATGAAACATCTAACAACGCGTTTCTAGGACTCTAAACCAAGTTTCATGCAACATGAGTGCTTATATGTGTCTCAATGAGCTTTGTACTAGTTTGACGAACTTATGAAACATCTAACAACGCGGTTTCTAGGACTCTAAACGAAGTTTCATGCAACATGAGTGCATATAAGTGTCTCAATGAGCATTGTATTGGTTTGACGAACTTATGAAACATCTAACAACGTGGTTTCTAAGACTCTAAACCAAGTTTCATGCAACATGAGTGCTTATAAGTGTATTAATGAGCTTTGTACAAGTTTGACAAACTTATGAAACATCTAACAACGCGGTTTCTAGGACTCTAAACCAAGTTTCATGCAACTTGAGTGCTTATAAGCGTCTCAATGCGCTTTGTACAAGTTTGACGAACTTATGAAACATCTAACAAAGCGTTTCTAGGACTCTAAACCAAGTGTCATGCAACGTGAGTGCTTATAATGGTCTCAATGAGCTTTATACTAGTTTGACGAACTTATGAAACATCTAACAACGCTTTTCTAGGACTCTAAACAAGGTTTCATGCAACATGAGTGCTTATAAGTGTCTCATTGAGCTTTGTACTAGTTTGACGAACTTATGAAACATCTAACAACGCGTTTCTAGGACTCTAAACCAAGTTTCATGCAAAAGTGTCTCAATGAGCTTTTGACTAGTTTAACGAATATATGAAACATCTAACAACGCGGGTTCTAGGACTCTAAACCAAGTTTCATACAACATGAGTGCTTATAAGTGTCTCAATGAACTTTTTACAAGTTTGACGAACTTATGAAACATATAACAACGCGTTTCTAGGACTCTAAACCAAGTTTCATGCAACATGAGTGCTTATATGTGTCTCAATTAGGTTTGTACTAGTTTGACGAACTTATGAAACATCTAACAACGCGTTTCTAGGACTCTAAACTAAGTTTCATGCAACATGAGTGTTTATAAGTGTCTCAATGAGCTTTTGACTAGTTTGACGAATATATGAAACATCTAACAACGCGGGTTCTAGGACTCTAAACCAAGTTTCATACAACATGACTGCTTATAAGTGTCTCAATGAGGTTTTGACTAGTTTGACGAATATATGAAACATCTAACAACGCGTTTCTAGGACTCTAAACCAAGTTTCATGGAACATGAGTGCTTATAAGTGTCTCAATGAGCTTTGTACAAGTTTGACGAAGTTATGAAACATCTAACAACGCGTTACTAGGACTCTAAACCAAGTTTCATACAACATGACTGCTTATAAGTGTCTCAATGAGCTTTGTACAAGTTTGACGAACTTATGAAACATCTAACAACGCGTTTCTAAGACTCTAAACCAAGTTTCATGCTACATGAGTGCTTATATGTGTCTCAATGAGCTTTGTACTAGTTTGACGAACTTATGAAACATTTGACAACGCGTTTCTAGGACTCTAAACCAAGTTTCATACAACATGAGTGCTTATAAGTGTCTCAATGAGCATTGTACTGGTTTGACGAACTTATGAAACATCTTACAACGCGGTTTCTAAGACTCTAAACCAAGTTTCATGCAACATGAGTGCTTATAAGTGTCTCAATGAGCATTGTACTGGTTTGACGAACTTATGAAACATATAACAACGCGGTCTATAGGACTCTAAACCAAGTTTCATGCAACATGAGTGGTTATAAGCGTCTCAATGAGCTTTGTACAAGTTTGACGAACTTATGAAACATCTAACAAAGCGTTTCTAGGACTCTAAAACAAGTTTCATGCAACATGAGTGCTTATAAGTGTCTCAATGAGCTTTGTACTAGATTGACGAACTTATGAAATATCTAACAACGCATTTCTAGGACTCTAAACCAAGTTTCATGCAACATGAGTGCTTATAAGTGTCTCAATGAGGTTTGTACTAGTTTTACGAACTTATGAATCATCTAACAACGCGTTTCTAGGACTCTAAACCAAGTTTCATTCAACAAGAGTGCTTATAAATGTCTCAATGAGTTTTGTACTAGTTTGACGAACTTATGAAACATCTAACAACGCGGTTTCTAGGAATCTAAACAAAGTTTCATGCAACATGAGTGCTTATAAGTGTCTCAATGAGCTTTGTACAAGTTTGACGAACTTATGAAACTTCTAACAACGCGTTTCTAGGACTCTAAACCAACTTTCATGCAACATGAGTGCTTATATGTGTCTCAATGAGCTTTGTACAAGTTTGACAAACTTATGAAACATCTAACAACGCGTTTCTAGGACTCTAAACCAAATTTCATACAACATGAGTGCTTATAAGTGTCTCAATGAACTTTGTACAAGTTTGACGAACTTATGAAACATCTAACAACGCGTTTCTAGGACTCTAAACCAAGTTTCATGCAACATGAGTGCTTATATGTGTCTCAATTAGCTTTGTACTAGTTTGACGAACTTATGAAAAATCTAACAACGCGTTTCTAGGACTCTAAACTAAGTTTCATGCAACATGAGTGTTTATAAGTGTCTCAATGAGCTTTTGACTAGTTTGACGAATATATGAAACATCTAACAACGCGGGTTCTAGGCCAATAAACCAAGTTTCATACAACATGACTGATTATAAGTGTCTCAATGAGCTTTTGACTAGTTTGACGAATATATGAAACATCTAACAACGCGAGTTCTAGGACTCTAAAGCGAGTTTCATACAACATGACTGCTTAAAAGTGTCTCAATGAGCTTTTGACTAGTTTGACGAATATATGAAACATCTAACAACGCGGGTTCTAGGACACTAAACCAAGTTTCATACAACATGAGTGCTTATAAGTGTCTCAATGAGCTTTGTACAAGTTTGACGAACTCATGAAACATCTAACAACGCGTTTCTAGGACTCTAAACCAAGTTTCATGCAACATGAGTGCTTATATGTGTCTCAATGAGCTTTGTACTAGTTTGACGAACTTATGAAACATCTAACAACGCGTTACTAGGACTCTAAACCAAGTTTCATACAACATGACTGTTTATAAGTGTCTCAATGAGCTTTGTACAAGTTTGACGAAATTATGAAACATCTAACAACGCGTTTCTAAGACTCTAAACCAAGTTTCATGCTACATGAGTGCTTATATGTGTCTCAATGAGCTTTGTACTAGTTTGGCGAACTTATGAAACATCTAACAACGCGGTTTCTAGGACTCTTAACGAAGTTTCATGCAACATGAGTGCTTATAAGTGTCTCAATGAGCATTGTACTGGTTTGATGAACTTATGAAACATCTTACAACGCGGTTTCTAAGACTCTAAACCAAGTTTCATGCAACATGAGTGCTTATAAGTGTCTCAATGAGGATTGTACTGGTTTGACGAACTTATGAAACATATAACAACGCGGTCTATAGGACTCTAAACCAAGTTTCATGCAACATGAGTGCTTATAAGCGTCTCAATGAGCTTTGTACAAGTTTGACGAACTTATGAAACAACTAACAAAGCGTTTCTAGGACTCTAAAACAAGTTTCATGCAACTTGAGTGCTTATAAGTGTCTCAATGAGCTTTGTACTAGATTGACGAAGTTATGAAATATCTAACAACGCATTTCTAGGACTCTAAACCAAGTTTCATGCAACATGAGTGCTTATAAGTGTCTCAATGAGGTTTGTACTAGTTTTACGAACTTATGAATCATCTAACAACGCGTTTCTAGGACTCTAAACCAAGTTTCATTCAACAAGAGTGCTTATAAGTGTCTCAATGAGTTTTGTACTAGTTTGACGAACTTATGAAACATTTAACAACGCGGTTTCGAGGAATCTAAACCAAGTTTCATGCAGCATGAGTGCTTATAAGTGTCTCAATGAGCTTTGTACAAGTTTGACGAACTTATGAAACTTCTAACAACGCGTTTCTAGGACTCTAAACCAACTTTCATGCAACATGAGTGCTTATATGTGTCTCAATGAGCTTTGTACAAGTTTGACAAACTTATGAAACATCTAACAACGCGTTTCTAGGACTCTAAACAAAGTTTCATACAACATGAGTGCTTATAAGTGTCTCAATGAACTTTGTACAAGTTTGACGAACTTATGAAACATCTAACAACGCGTTTCTAGGACTCTAAACCAAGTTTCATGCAACATGAGTGCTTATATGTGTCTCAATTAGCTTTGTACTAGTTTGACGAACTTATGAAAAATCTAACAACGCGTTTCTAGGACTCTAAACTAAGTTTCATGCAACATGAGTGTTTATAAGTGTCTCAATGAGCTTTTGACTAGTTTGACGAATATATGAAACATCTAACAACTCGGGTTCTAGGACTCTAAACCAAGTTTCATACAACATGACTGCTTATAAGTGTCTCAATGAGCTTTGTACTAGTTTGACGAATATATGAAATATCTAACAACGCGAGTTCTAGGACTCTAAACCGAGTTTCATACAACATGACTGCTTATAAGTGTCTCAATGAGCTTTTGACTAGTTTGACGAATATATGAAACATCTAACAACGCGGGTTCTAGGACACTAAACCAAGTTTCATACAACATGAGTGCTTATAAGTGTCTCAATGAGCTTTGTACAAGTTTGACGATCTTATGAAACATCTAACAACGTGTTTCTAGGACTCTAAACCAAGTTTCATGCAACATGAGTGCTTATATGTGTCTCAATGAGCTTTGTACTAGTTTGACGAACTTATGAAACATCTAACAACGCGTTACTAGGACTCTAAACCAAGTTTCATACAACATGACTGCTTATAAGTGTCTCAATGAGCTTTGTACAAGTTTGACGAACTTATGAAACATCTAACAACGCGTTTCTAAGACTCTAAACCAAGTTTCATGCTACATGAGTGCTTATATGTGTCTCAATGAGCTTTGTACTAGTTTGGCGAACTTATGAAACATCTAACAACGCGGTTTCTAGGACTCTAAACGAAGTTTCATGCAACATGAGTGCTTATAAGTGTCTCAATGAGCATTGTACTGGTTTGACGAACTTATGAAACATCTTACAACGCGGTTTCTAAGACTCTAAACCAAGTTCCATGCAACATGAGTGCTTATAAGTGTCTCAATGGGCATTGTACTGGTTTGACGAACTTATGAAACATATAACAACGCGGTTTCTAGGACTCTAAACCAAGTTTCATGCAACATGAGTCCTTATAAGCGTCTCAATGAGCTTTGTACAAGTTTGACAAACTTATGAAACATCTAACAAAGCGTTTCTAGGACTCTAAAACAAGTTTCATGCAACATGAGTGCGTATAAGTGTCTCAATGAGCTTTGTACTAGCTTGACGAACTTATGAAATATCTAACAACGCATTTCTAGGACTCTAAACCAAGTTTCATGCAACATGAGTGCTTATAAGTGTCTCAATGAGGTTTGTACTAGTTTTACGAACTTATGAATCATCTAACAACGCGTTTCTAGGACTCTAAACCAAGTTTCATTCAACAAGAGTGCTTATAAGTGTCTCAATGAGTTTTTTACTAGTTTGACGAACTTATGAAACATCTAACAACGCGGTTTCTAGGAATCTAAACCAAGTTTCATGCAACATGAGTGCTTATAAGTGTCTCAATGAGCTTTGTACAAGTTTGACGAACTTATGAAATTTCTAACAACGCGTTTCTAGGACTCTAAACCAACTTTCATGCAACATGAGTGCTTATATGTGTCTCAATGAGCTTTGTACAAGTTTGAAAAAATTATGAAACATCTAACAACGTGTTTCTAGGACTCTAAACCAAGTTTCATACAACATGAGTGCTTATAAGTGTCTCAATGAGTTTTGTACAAGTTTGACGAACTTATGAAACATCTAACAACGCGTTCCTAGGACTCTAAACCAAGTTTCATGCAACATGAGTGCTTATAAGTGTCTCAATGAGCTTTGTACTAGTTTGACGAACTTATGAAACATATAACAACGCGGTTTCTAGGACTCTAAACAAAGTTTCATGCAACATGAGTGCTTATAAGTGTCTCAATGAGCTTTTGACTAGTTTGACGAATATATGAAACATCTAACAACGCGGGTTCTAGGACTCTAAACCAATTTTCATACAACATGAGTGCTTATAAGTGTCTCAATGAGCTTTGTACAAGTTTTACGAACTTATGAAACATCTAACAACGCGTTTCTAGGTCTCTAAACCAAGTTTCATGGAACATGAGTGCTTATAAGTGTCTCATTGAGCTTTGTACAAGTTTGACGAACTTATGAAACATCTAACAATGCATTTCAAGGACTCTAAACCAAGTTTCATGAAACATGAGTGCTTATAAGTATCTCAATGAGCTTTGTACAAGTTTGACGAACTTATGAAACATCTAACAACGCAGTTTCTAGGAATCTAAACCAAGTTTCATGCAACATGAGTGCTTATAAGTGTCTCAATGAGCTTTGTACAAGTTTGACGAACTTATGAAACATCTAACAAAGCGTTTCTAGGACTCTAAACCAAGTTTCATGCAACATGAGTGCTTATAAGTGTCTCAATGAGCTTTGTACTAGTTTGACGAACTTATGAAACATCTAACAACGCGGTTTCTAGGACTCTAAACTAAGTTTCATGCAACATGAGTGCTTAGAAGTGTCTCAATGAGCTTTGTACAAGTTTGACGAACTTATGAAACATCTAACAACACGTTTCTAGGACTCTAAACCAAGTTTCATGCAACATGAGTGCTTATAAGTGTCTCAATGAGCTTTGTACTAGTTTGACGAACTTATGAAACATTTAACAACGCGGTTTCTAGGACTCTAAACTAAGTTTCATGCAACATGAGTGCTTATAAGTGTGTCAATGATCTTTTGACTAGTTTGACGAATATATGAAACATCTAACAACGCGGGTTCTAGGACTCTAAACCAAGTTTCATGCAACATGAGTGCTTATATGTGTCTCAATGAGCTTTGTACTAGTTTGACGAACTTATGATACATCTAAAAGCGCGGTTTCTAAGACTCTAAACGAAGTTTCATGCAACATGAGTGCTTATAAGTGTCTTAATGAGCTTTTTACTAGTTCGACGAACTTATGAAACATCTAACAACGCGGTGTCTAAGACTCTAAACGAAGTTTCATGCAACATGAGTGCTTATAAGTGTCTAAATGAGCTTTGAACAAGTTTGACGAACTTATGAAACATCTAACAACGCGTTTCTAGGAATCTAAACCAAGTTTCGTTCAACATGAGTGCTTATAAGTGTCTCAATGAGCTTTGTACTAGTTTGGCGAACTTATGAAACATTTAACAATGCGTTTCTAGGACTCTAAACCAAGTTTCATGCAACATGAGTGCTTATAAGTGTCTCAATGAGCTTTGTACAAGTTTGACGAACTTATGAAATATCTAACAACGCATTTCTAGGACTCTAAACCAAGTTTCATACAACATGAGTGCTTATAAGTGTCTCAATGAGCTTTGTACAAGTTTGACGAACTTATGAAACATCTAACAACGCGTTTCTAGGACTCTAAACCAAGTTTCATGCAACATGAGCTTTGTACTAGCTTGACGAACTTATGAAATATCTAACAACGCATTTTTAAGACTCTAAACTAAGTTTCATGCAACATGAGTGCTTATAAGTGTCTCAATGAGGTTTGTACTAGTTTTACGAACTTATGAATCATCTAACAACGCGTTTCTAGGACTCTAAACCAAGTTTCATTCAACATGAGTGCTTATAAGTGTTTCAATGAGCTTTGTACTAGTTTGACGAACTTATTAAACATCTAACAACGCGGTTTCTAGGAATCTAAACCAAGTTTCATGCAACATGAGTGCTTATAAGTTTCTCATTGAGCTTTGTACAAGTTTACGAACTTATGAAACATTTAACAATGCATTTCTAGGACTCTAAACCAAGTTTCATGCAACATGAGTGCTTATAAGTATCTCAATGAGCTTTGTACAAGTTTGACGAACTTATGAAACTTCTAACAACGCAGTTTCTAGGAATCTAAACCAAGTTTCATGCAACATGAGTGCTTATAAGTGTCTCAATGAGCTTTGTACAAGTTTGACGAACTTATGAAACATCTAACAACGCGTTTCTAGGACTCTAAACCAAGTTTCATGCAACATGAGTGCTTATAAGTGTCTCAATGAGCTTTGTACTAATTTGACGAACTTATGAAACATCTAACAACGCGGTTTCTAGGACTCTAAACCAAGTTTCATTCAACATGAGTGCTTATAAGTGTCTCAATGAGCTTTGTACTAGTTTGGCGAACTTATGAAACATTTAACAATGCGTTTCTAGGACTCTAAACCAAGTTTCATGCAACATGAGTGCTTATAAGTGTCTCAATGAGCTTTGTACAAGTTTGACGAACTTATGAAATATCTAACAACGCATTTCTAGGACTCTAAACCAAGTTTCATACAACATGAGTGCTTATAAGTGTCTCAATGAGCTTTGTACAAGTTTGACGAACTTATGAAACATCTAACAACGCGTTTCTAGGACTCTAAACCAAGTTTCATGCAACATGAGTGCTTGTAAGTGTCTCAATGAGCTTTGTACTAGCTTGACGAACTTATGAAATATCTAACAACGCATTTTTAAGACTCTAAACCAAGTTTCATGCAACATGAGTGCTTATAAGTGTCTCAATGAGGTTTGTACTAGTTTTACGAACTTATGAATCATCTAACAACGCGTTTCTAGGACTCTAAACCAAGTTTCATTCAACATGAGTGCTTATAAGTGTCTCAATGAGCTTTGTACTAGTTTGACGAACTTATTAAACATCTAACAACGCGGTTTCTAGGAATCTAAAATAAGTTTCATGCAACATGAGTGCTTATAAGTGTCTCATTGAGCTTTGTACAAGTTTACGAACTTATGAAACATCTAACAATGCATTTCTAGGACTCTAAACCAAGTTTCATGCAACATGAGTGCTTATAAGTATCTCAATGAGCTTTGTACAAGTTTGACGAACTTATGAAACTTCTAACAACGCAGTTTCTAGGAATCTAAACCAAGTTTCATGCAACATGAGTGCTTATAAGTGTCTCAATGAGCTTTGTACAAGTTTGACGAACTTATGAAACATCTAACAACGCGTTTCTAGGACTCTAAACCAAGTTTCATGCAACATGAGTGCTTATAAGTGTCTCAATGAGCTTTGTACTAGTTTGACGAACTTATGAAACATCTAACAACCCGGTTTCTAGGACTCTAAACTAAGTTTTATGCAACATGAGTGCTTATATGTGTCTCAATGAGCTTTGTACAAGTTTGACGAACTTATGAAACATCTAACAACACGTTTCTAAGACTCTAAACCAAGTTTCATGCAACATGAGTGCTTATAAGTGTCTCAATGAGCTTTGTACTAATTTGACGAACTTATGAAACATCTAACAACGCGGTTTCTAGGACTCTAAACCAAGTTTCATGCAACATGAGTGCTTATAAGTGTCTCAATGAGCTTTTGACTAGTTTGACGAATATATGAAACATCTAACAACGCGGGTTCTAGGACTCTAAACCAAGTTTCATGCAACATGAGTGCTTCTATGTGTCTCAATGAGCTTTGTACTAGTTTGACGAACTTATGAAACATCTAAAAGCGCGGTTTCTAAGACTCTAAACGAAGTTTCATGCAACATGAGTGCTTATAAGTGTCTCAATGAGCTTTTTACTAGTTCGACGAAGTTATGAAACATCTAACAATTCATTTCTAGGACTCTAAACCAAGTTTCATGCAACATGAGTGCTTATAAGTATCTCAATGAGCTTTGTACAAGTTTGACGAACTTATGAAACATCTAACAACGCAGTTTCTAGGAATCTAAACCAAGTTTCATGCAACATGAGTGCTTATAAGTGTCTCAATGAGCTTTGTACAAGTTTGACGAACTTATGAAACATCTAACAACGCGTTTCTAGGACTCTAAACCAAGTTTCATGCAACATGAGTGCTTATAAGTGTCTCAATGAGCTTTGTACTAGTTTGACGAACTTATGAAACATTTAACAACGCGGTTTCTAGGACTCTAAACTAAGTTTCATGCAACATGAGTGCTTATAAGTGTCTCAATGAGCTTTTGACGAGTTTGACGAATATATGAAACATCTAACAACGCGGGTTCTAGGACTCTAAACCAAGTTTCATGCAACATGAGTGCTTATATGTGTCTCAATGAGCTTTGTACTAGTTTGACGAACTTATGAAACATCTAAAAGCGCGGTTTCTAAGACTCTAAACGAAGTTTCATGCAACATGAGTGCTTATAAGTGTCTCAATGAGCTTTTTACTAGTTCGACGAACTTATGAAACATCTAACAACGCGGTGTCTAAGACTCTAAACGAAGTTTCATGCAACATGAGTGCTTATAAGTGTCTAAATGAGCTTTGAACAAGTTTGACGAACTTATGAAACAGCTAACAACGCGTTTCTAGGAATCTAAACCAAGTTTCGTTCAACATGAGTGCTTATAAGTGTCTCAATGAGCTTTGTACTAGTTTGGCGAACTTATGAAACATTTAACAATGCATTTCTAGGACTCTAAACCAAGTTTCATGCAACATGAGTGCTTATAAGTGTCTCAATGAGCTTTGTACAAGTTTGACGAACTTATGAAATATCTAACAACGCATTTCTAGGACTCTAAACCAAGTTTCATACAACATGAGTGCTTACAAGTGTCTCAATGAGCTTTGTACAAGTTTGACGAACTTATTAAACATCTAACAACGCGTTTCTAGGACTCTAAACCAAGTTTCATGCAACATGAGTGCTTATAAGTGTCTCAATGAGCTTTGTACTAGCTTGACGAACTTATGAAATATCTAACAACGCATTTTTAAGACTCTAAACCAAGTTTCATGCAACATGAGTGCTTATAAGTGTCTCAATGAGGTTTGTACTAGTTTTACGAACTTATGAATCATCTAACAACGCGTTTCTAGGACTCTAAACCAAGTTTCATTCAACATGAGTGCTTATAAGTGTCTCAATGAGCTTTTTACTAGTTTGACGAACTTATTAAACATCTAACAACGCGGTTTCTAGGAATCTAAACCAAGTTTCATGCAACATGAGTGCTTATAAGTGTCTCAATGAGCTTTGTACTAGTTTGACGAACTTATAAAACATCTAACAACGCAGTTTCTAGGACTCTAAACAAAGTTTCATGCAACATGAGTGCTTATAAGTGTCTCAATGAGCTTTGTACTAGTTTGACGAACTTATGAAACATCGAACAATGCGTTTCTAGGACTCTAAACCAAGTTTCATGCAACATGAGTGCTTATAAGTGTCTCAATGAGCTTTGTATAAGTTTTACGAACTTATTAAACATCGAACAACGCGTTTCTAGGACTCTAAACCAAGTTTCATGCAACATGAGGGCTTATAAGTGTCTCAATGAGCTTTGTACTTGTTTGAGGAAATTATGAAACATCTAACAACGCGTTTCTAGGACTCTAAACCAAGTTTCATGCAACATGAGTGCTTATAATTGTCTCATAGAGCTTTGTAAAAGTTTTACGAACTTATGAAACATCTAACAACGCGTTTCTAGGACTCTAAACCAAGTTTCATTCAACATGAGTGCTTATAAGTGTCTCAATGAGCTTTGTACTAGTTTTACGAACTTATGAAACATCTAACAACGCGTTTCTTGGACTCTAAACCAAGTTTCATGCAACATGAGTTCTTATAAGTGTCTCAATGAGCTTTGTACTAGTTCGACGAACTTATGAAACATCTAACAACGCGGTGTCTAAGACTCTAAACGAAGTTTCATGCAACATGAGTGCTTATAAGTGTCTAAATGAGCTTTGAACAAGTTTGACGAACTTATGAAACATCTAACAACGCGTTTCTAGGAATCTAAACCAAGTTTCGTTCAACATGAGTGCTTATAAGTGTCTCAATGAGCTTTGTACTAGTTTGGCGAACTTATGAAACATTTAACAATGCGTTTCTAGGACTCTAAACCAAGTTTCATGCAACATGAGTGCTTATAAGTGTCTCAATGAGCTTTGTACAAGTTTGACGAACTTATGAAATATCTAACAACGTATTTCTAGGACTCTAAACCAAGTTTCATACAACATGAGTGCTTATAAGTGTCTCAATGAGCTTTGTACAAGTTTGACGAACTTATGAAACATCTAACAATGCGTTTCTAGGACTCTAAACCAAGTTTCATGCAACATGAGTGCTTATAAGTGTCTCAATGAGCTTTGTACTAGCTTGACGAACTTATGAAATACCTAACAACGCATTTTTAAGACTCTAAACCAAGTTTCATGCAACATGAGTGCTTATAAGTGTCTCAATGAGGTTTGTACTAGTTTTACGAACTTATGAATCATCTAACAACGCGTTTCTAGGACTCTAAACCAAGTTTCATTCAACAAGAGTGCTTATAAGTGTCTCAATGAGTTTTGTACTAGTTTGACGAACTTATGAAACATTTAACAACGCGGTTTCGAGGAATCTAAACCAAGTTTCATGCAGCATGAGTGCTTATAAGTGTCTCAATGAGCTTTGTACAAGTTTGACGAACTTATGAAACTTCTAACAACGCGTTTCTAGGACTCTAAACCAAGTTTCATGCAACATGAGTGCTTATATGTGTCTCAATGAGCTTTGTACAAGTTTGACAAACTTATGAAACATCTAACAACGCAGTTTCTAGGAATCTAAACCAAGTTTCATGCAACATGAGTGCTTATAAGTGTCTCAATGAGCTTTGTACAAGTTTGACGAACTTATGAAACATCTAACAACGCGTTTCTAGGACTCTAAACCAAGTTTCATGCAACATGAGTGCTTATAAGTGTCTCAATGAGCTTTGTACTAGTTTGACGAACTTATGAAACATCTAACAACGCGGTTTCTAGGACTCTAGACTAATTTTCATGCAACATGAGTGCTTATATGTGTCTCAATGAGCTTTGTACAAGTTTGACGAACTTATGAAACATCTAACAACACGTTTCTAGGACTCTAAACCAAGTTTCATGCAACATGAGTGCTTATAAGTGTCTCAATGAGCTTTGTACTAATTTGACGAACTTATGAAACATCTAACAACGCGGTTTCTAGGACTCTAAACCAAGTTTCATGCAACATGAGTGCTTATAAGTGTCTCAATGAGCTTTTGACTAGTTTGACGAATATATGAAACATCTAACAACGCGGGTTCTAGGACTCTAAACCAAGTTTCATGCAACATGAGTGCTTCTATGTGTCTCAATGATCTTTGTACTAGTTTGACGAACTTATGAAACATCTAAAAGCGCGGTTTCTAAGACTCTAAACGAAGTTTCATGCAACATGAGTGCTTATAAGTGTCTCAATGAGCTTTTTACTAGTTCGACGAACTTATTAAACATCTAACAATGCATTTCTAGGACTCTAAACCAAGTTTCATGCAACATGAGTGCTTATAAGTATCTCAATGAGCTTTGTACAAGTTTGACGAACTTATGAAACATCTAACAACGCAGTTTCTAGGAATCTAAACCAAGTTTCATGCAACATGAGTGCTTATAAGTGTCTCAATGAGCTTTGTACAAGTTTGACGAACTTATGAAACATCTAACAACGCGTTTCTAGGACTCTAAACCAAGTTTCATGCAACATGAGTGCTTATATGTGTCTCAATGAGCTTTGTACTAGTTTGACGAACTTATGAAACATCTAAAAGCGCGGTTTCTAAGACTCTAAACGAAGTTTCATGCAACATGAGTGCTTATAAGTGTCTCAATGAGCTTTTTACTAGTTCGACGAACTTATGAAACATCTAACAACGCGGTGTCTAAGACTCTAAACGAAGTTTCATGCAACATGAGTGCTTATAAGTGTCTAAATGAGCTTTGAACAAGTTTGACGAACTTATGAAACATCTAACAACGCGTTTCTAGGAATCTAAACCAAGTTTCGTTCAACATGAGTGCTTATAAGTGTCTCAATGAGCTTTGTACTAGTTTGGCGAACTTATGAAACATTTAACAATGCGTTTCTAGGACTCTAAACCAAGTTTCATGCAACATGAGTGCTTATAAGTGTCTCAATGAGCTTTGTACAAGTTTGACGAACTTATGAAATATCTAACAACGCATTTCTAGGACTCTAAACCAAGTTTCATACAACATGAGTGCTTACAAGTGTCTCAATGAGCTTTGTACAAGTTTGACGAACTTATGAAACATCTAACAACGCGTTTCTAGGACTCTAAACCAAGTTTCATGCAACATGAGTGCTTATAAGTGTCTCAATGAGCTTTGTACTAGCTTGACGAACTTATGAAATATCTAACAACACATTTTTAAGACTCTAAACCAAGTTTCATGCAACATGAGTGCTTATAAGTGTCTCAATGAGGTTTGTACTAGTTTTACGAACTTATGAATCATCTAACAACGCGTTTCTAGGACTCTAAACCAAGTTTCATTCAACATGAGTGCTTATAAGTGTCTCAATGAGTTTTGTACTAGTTTGAAGAACTTATTAAACATCTAACAACGCGGTTTCTAGGAATCTAAACCAAGTTTCATGCAACATGAGTGCTTATAAGTGTCTCAATGAGCTTTGTACTAGTTTGACGAACTTATAAAACATCTAACAACGCAGTTTCTAGGACTCTAAACAAAGTTTCATGCAACATGAGTGCTTATAAGTGTCTCAATGAGCTTTGTACTAGTTTGACGAACTTATGAAACATCGAACAATGCGTTTCTAGGACTCTAAACCAAGTTTCATGCAACATGAGTGCTTATAAGTGTCTCAATGAGCTTTGTATAAGTTTTACGAACTTATGAAACATCGAACAACGCGTTTCTAGGACTCTAAACCAAGTTTCATGCAACATGAGGGCTTATAAGTGTCTCAATGAGCTTTGTACTTGTTTGACGAAATTATGAAACATCTAACAACGCGTTTCTAGGACTCTAAACCAAGTTTCATGCAACATGAGTGCTTATAATTGTCTCATAGAGCTTTGTAAAAGTTTTACGAACTTATGAAACATCTAACAACGCGTTTCTAGGACTCTAAACCAAGTTTCATTCAACATGAGTTCTTATAAGTGTCTCAATGAGCTTTGTACTAGTTTTACGAACTTATGAAACATCTAACAACGCGTTTCTTGGACTCTAAACCAAGTTTCATGCAACATGAGTTCTTATAAGTGTCTCAATGAGCTTTGTACTAGTTTGACGAACTTATGAAACATCTAACAACGCGGTTTCTAAGACTCTAAACGAAGTTTCATGCAACATGAGTGCTTATAAGTGTCTCAATGAGCTTTGTACAAGTTTGACGAACTTATGAAACATCTAACAACGCGTTTCTAGGACTCTAAACCAAGTTTCATGCAACATGAGTGCTTATAAGTGTCTCAATGAGCTTTGTACTAGTTTGACGAACTTATGAAACATCTAACAACGCGGTTTCTAGGACTCTAAACTAAGTTTCATGCAACATGAGTGCTTATAAGTGTCTCAATGAGCTTTTGACTAGTTTGACGAATATATGAAACATCTAACAACGCGGGTTCTAGGACTCTAAACCAAGTTTAATGCAACATGAGTGCTTATATGTGTCTCAATGAACTTTGTACTAGTTTGACGAACTTATGAAACATCTAAAAACGCGGTTTCTAAGACTCTAAACGAAGTTTCATGCAACATGAGTGATTATAAGTGTCTCAATGAGATTTTTACTAGTTCGACGAACTTATGAAACATCTAACAACGCGGTTTCTAAGAATCTAAACGAAGTTTCATGAAACATGAGTGCTTATAAGTGTCTAAATGAGCTTTGTACATGTTTGACGAACTTATGAAACATCTAACAACGCGTTTCTAGGACTCTAAACCAAGTTTCATTCAACATGAGTGCTTATAAGTGTCTCAATGAGCTTTGTACTAGTTTGACGGAACTTATGAAACATTTAACAATGCGTTTCTAGGACTCTAAACCAAGTTTCATGCAACATGTGTGCTTATAAGTGTCTCAATGAGCTTTGTACAAGTTTGACGAACTTATGAAACATCTAACAACGCGTTTCTAGGACTCTAAACCAAGTTTCATACAACATGAGTGCTTATAAGTGTCTCAATGAGCTTTGTACAAGTTTGACGAACTTATGAAACATCTAACAACGAGTTTCTAGGACTCTAAACCAAGTTTCATGCAACATGAGTGCTTATAAGTGTCTCAATGAGCTTTGTACTATCTTGACGAACTTATGAAATATCTAACAACGCATTTTTAAGACTCTAGACCAAGTTTCATGCAACATGAGTGCTTATAAGTGTCTCAATGAGGTTTGTACTAGTTTTACAAACTTATGAATCATCTAACAACGCGTTTCTAGGACTCTAAACCATGTTTCATTCAACATGAGTGCTTATAAGTGTCTCAATGAGCTTTGTACTAGTTTTACGAACTTATGAAACATCTAACAACGCGGTTTCTAGGAATCTAAACCAACTTTCATGCAACATGAGTGCTTATAAGTGTCTCAATGAGCTTTGTACTAGTTTGACGAATTTATAAAACATCTAACAACGCAGTTTCTAGGACTCTAAACAAAGTTTCATGCAACATGAGTGCTTATAAGTGTCTCAATGAGCTTTGTACTAGTTTGACGAACTTATGAAACATCGAACAACGCGTTTCTAGGACTCTAAACCAAGTTTCATGCAACATGAGTGCTTATAAGTGTCTCAATGAGCTTTGTATAAGTTTTACGAACTTATGAAACATCGAACAACGCGTTTCTAGGACTCTAAACCAAGTTTCATGCAACATGAGTGCTTATAAGTGTCTCAATGAGCTTTGTACTTGTTTGACGAACTTATGAAACATCTAACAACGCGTTTCTAGGACTCTAAACCAATTTTCATGCAACATGAGTGCTTATAATTGTCTCAACGAGCTTTGTAAAAGTTTTACGAACTTATGAAACATCTAACAACGCGTTTCTAGGACTCTAAACCAAGTTTCATTCAACATGAGTGCTTATAAGTGTCTCAATGAGCTTTGTACTAGTTTTACGAACTTATGAAACATCTAACAACGCGTTTCTTGGACTCTAAACCAAGTTTCATGCAACATGAGTGCTTATAAGTGTCTCAATGAGCTTTGTACTAGTTTGACGAACTTATAAAACATCTAACAACGCGGTTTCTAAGACTCTAAACGAAGTTTCATGCAACATGAGTGCTTATAATTGTCTCAATGAGCTTTGTACAAGTTTGACGAACTTTATCAAACATCTAACAACGCGGTTTCTAGGACTCTAAACTAAGTTTCATGCAACATGAGTGCTTATAAGTGTCTCAATGAGCTTTCTACTAGTTTGACGAACTTATGAAACATCTAACAACGCGGTTTCTAGGACTCTAAACTAAGTTTCATGCAACATGAGTGCTTATAAGTGTCTCAATGAGCTTTTGACTAGTTTGACGAATATATGAAACATCTAACTGTTAGAATAAAAGAGATTGATCTGAAAAAGGAAGAGAGAATTTTGTAGATTTGTATTTGGTGTTCTTATGTGTTCTTGAGAATAGAAATGGAGAATAGAGAGAATAGAGGTTTTACTCGACTTTCATTGTAAAAGATTCATAAAACTTGTCGTTACAAAAGTTACAAGTTTATATAAAGCAACAATATAGCCGTTAAAGGATAAGAAGAAGCGCATATTTTTTGTTGACCGGATAAACTTGCGCCGTCCGCGGGGGAAGCGCATTTTACCGAGCTTCACCGTACTGCGGTAAGGTAACTATCGGGCGCCAGATATTCTTACCGAGCGCCTTATGTACCGCGGTACGGTAAATTTTGACACTTCGTGGAAATGCCTAGACGAGCCTCCATTTCCACTCGTCTACCTTTGCTTCTTCATGGTTACCTCTTGTAACATCCTTATACGTCTTGTGTTTGCCTTTACGAGCTAACCGTGCACTCCAAGTCTTGTAACCTTTGAACCGGACTAAATACCTTGATGAATGGTATTTGTCTTAACACTCCCCCTCAAGCTTAGCCTAATGCAATGGCTAAGCTTGGAACAACATACTTCACCTCGTTAAAACCTTCAAAGAGAAAACCACTTGGGATAAAACTCCTTGAAGGGAAAAGAGTATGAAGCATACGGTTAGGATCTTATAGCTTTTGATAACGGTGGTGAGTCCTAGCTTGGGAAGCACATACTCACACACTTTCAGACTTGCCGACTTGGTGAACACATCGGCCAATTGATCTTGACTTCTTGTGTAGCAGGGAAGGATGGTTCCCTTTACCATTTGCTCCCGGACCTTGTGGCAATCCATCTCTATATGCTTGGTCCTCTCATGAAACACAGAGTTTGATGCAATGTGGATAGCAGCCTTGTTGTCACAATGGATGGTGATTGGTTTCTTGATGTCTATCCCAAGATCTCCAAGCAGATTCTTCAACCACATGAGCTCTTGTGTGAGCTTTCTCATGGCTCTGTATTCGGACTCAACACTTGAGCAAGACACAATCTTCTGCTTCTTGGTCTTCCATGTAACCAAGTTTCCTCCAATGAATGTGCAATATCCTGTGGTGGATCTCCTATCCTCCACATCCCCTGCATAATCAGCATCACAATAACCCACTACTTCTGTGTTCTGGTTCCTGCCCATCCAGATTCCTTGACTTGATGTTCCTCTCAGGTACTTGAGTATTCTTTCCACCATATTCCAATGATGTATCTTGGGGTTTTGCATATGTTGACTCACCTGATTCACAGCAAAACACAAGTCAGGTCTAGTTATGGTTAGGTAAATGAGCTTACCAACTAGGCGTCTGTAGAGTCTTTGGTCTTTGAATGGTTGATCTTCAAGCTCCCCCTCTCTTATGACTTTGTAGTCATCCTCTAGTGGCGTCTTTGCTGCTTTGCCCTCCATATGTCCTGTTTCATTTAGAAGATCTAAAGTATACTTTCTTTGGGACAGAAAGAGGACTTCTTCAGACCTGCTTATCTCAATCCCAAGAAAGTATTTAATCTTCCCTAGATCTTTAATATCAAACACTGACTTAAGATAATCTTTTGTTTCAGCAATACCTACCTTGTTATCCCCAGAGATGACTATGTCATCCACGTAGATGAGGATAACTACTATACCTTCTCTGTTTTGTAGAGTAAAGAGGGTGTGTTCTGCTTGGCTCATCTTGAATCCTCTTGATGTCAAGGTTGTGCTTAGCTTGTGGTACCATGCCCTTTGAGACTGCTTCAGTCCATAGATGGCCTTTCTCAATCTCAAAACCTTTCCAGGAGTTATAGACCCTTCTAATCCTGGTGGTGGAGTCATGTAGACTTCTTCTTCTAGTTCCCCTTGAAGGAAGGCATTCTTCACATCCATTTGCCAAAGGTCCCAATCAAGGTTTACGGCTAGAGAGAGTATAACTCTCACGGTATGTAACTTGGCAACAGGAGCAAATGTGTCCAAGTAGTCTGCACCATAAGTCTGTGTAAACCCCCTTGCCACAAGTCTTGCCTTGTGTCTTTCAATGTCACCATTGCTCAGGTATTTGATGGTGAACACATATCTTGAGCTTACTGCCTTCTTCCCTTTAGGTAGGTCAGCTTCATCCCATGTGTGGTTACGCTCCATTGCTTGGTTCTCAGCTTTTACTGCATTGATCCATACTTCATGCTTAATAGCTTCTTCATAGGTTCTTGGAATCCAGTGTTGGTCTATTTTGGCAATGAAAACTTGGTGGTCTTTGGGAAAGCTGGCAATGGAACAAACAACTTGAATTGGATGAGCTACAACATTGCTGTTGAAGTATACTCTGGTGTTCTTCCAATTTGAACTTGGTTGCTTAATCCTGGTACTTCTTCTTAGCACAATAGGAGCAGCTTGATCATTAACCTCTTGATGAACTGTCTCTTGAGTAGCTTGAGTCTCTTCTGGTTCTCCTGGATGCTCTTCATGAGTTTTAGGTTCTTCCCGTTGATCCTCATTGCCCCTTTGATCTTCATGAAGTTCTGGTGTATCATCATTGTTCCCCCCTTCATGATCAAGGTGGGAGTCTTGATGAGGTGTTTCTGCCCTTGTCTCTTCATTAACATTCATACCCAGATTCTTCATCAAGTTTTTGAGGCTAGTAGCTCTATCTGTGGCAGCTTCAGGTAGGTCTTTGACACTTTCCCATGTACTGTCTTCATAGTAGCTTTTTCCTTCAATAAACTGAACATCTCTTGAGACCAGGATACGTCTAGCTTCAGGGACATAACACTTATACCCTTTCTGTGTGCTTGAGTAGCCAATAAACATGGCTTTTGTGCTCTTTGCATCCAGCTTGTTTCTTTGCTCTCCTGGCACAAACACAAAACACAAACAACCAAACACTCTTAGATGATTGATAAATGGTTTAGACTTATTCAATACCTGATAAGGAGATTGGTTTTCAAGAATTTGTGTTGGTGTTCTGCTTATAAGATAGCATGCTGTTGAGACAGCATCAGCCCAAAATCTCTTAAGCACATTCATATGGAACATCATGGATCTTGTTACTTCCATCAAGTGCCTATTCTTCCTCTCGGCTACACCGTTTTGTTGAGGAGTATATGAGCAGCTTGTTTGGTGAAGTATACCCTTATATATTGGCCATGTGTTCTTTGAATGCATTGCTTGTGTATTCCCCACCATTGTCTGATCTGAAACATTTTATCTTAGCATTGTATTGGTTAGTAATGTATGTTTCAAAAATTTTAAAAGCATCTAGCACCCTATCCTTAGATGGTAACAATGTAAGCCAAGTATATTTGGATTTTTCATCAATGAAAGTCACAAAATATGCTTGGTTTTCTCTAGACTTGCAAGGTGAGGACCAAACGTCTGAATGCACAAGATCAAAACAGTTTTCATAAAGAGTTTTAGAGTTTGAAAACACAGATTTGTGGTGCTTGCCCAAAATGCAAGACTCACACTTATTATGATCAAAAGAAACGTTTGGCAAAAGGGTTTTTAAAGCCTTAACATGAGGATGGCCTAATCTATAATGCCACAAAACATTATTAGCTTCTAACAAGACATAATTGAAAGCGGAGTGATGATTAGAGCTTGACACTTCTTTGTCAAGTATGTAGAGGTCTCCCCTGGTAGTTCCCTTTCCAATCACTTCCTTACTTTCAATATCCTGAAAGATAACTTCATTAGGACTGAAAATCACATTGCAGTTTAGATCACAAGCAATCCGTTTAACAGAAATCAAATTGGAGGTAAAACTAGGCATATATAAGGCTTGAGATTCTCTATTAAACACTCTAAGACTACCTAGACCTTTTACAGGAATCCTACTACCATTAGCAATGATAACATTTCCTAGAGCAGGCTTAACATTACTAATCAGGTTCTTGTTGCTAATCATGTGATGAGATGCTCCTGAATCAATAATAATAGGCCTAATAGGTTTTTCAATGTTATGAGCACTAAGGGAGTAAAAGGAGTCAATACTAGAGCCCTGAAGGGCTTTAATGAGTGCGTCTAGATCAGACTTCCTCACATACTCATCCGTGTAAGGCACCATAGCTGTGGACTCATCCTCTTTATCCTTGAGACTCATTGTGCTGGAGCTGCTTGGACCGGTTGCATCATCGTTGGAGAAGTTGGCCTTTGCATCTTTGAACTTGGCCGGCTTGAGATGTGGGTTCAGGATCCAGCATTTGTCCTTGGAGTGCCCCTTCTTCTTGCAGTGATCACACAAGAGACTCCTCCTGTCTTCATATGACTTGGTGGTTGGCTTGTAGGCAACCTTATTGGCAGTGACTAGCTCCTTCTTGTTGCCAAAAAGTTCTATGGATCCTTGCTCTCTTTGTAGCTGAG
Source organism: Cochlearia excelsa (assembly GCA_963556525.1). NCBI lineage: Eukaryota > Viridiplantae > Streptophyta > Magnoliopsida > Brassicales > Brassicaceae > Cochlearia > Cochlearia excelsa. The sequence continues at coordinate 23,326,018 of OY748329.1, read as the reverse complement.
CACAAACTTCTTCAAGATTGGGAAGCTTGTCAGATCTCAACAGATGCTTGATCACATCCTTGTAGCTACCATTCAGCGTGAGTAACAAGCCAAAGACCTTGTCTTGCTCTCTCCTTTCATTGAGAACTTTTGGATCAATGGTATTTGGCCGCAACATCTCAAGCTCTGCCCACAAGCTCCTAAACCTTCCAAAATGCTTGGTGAATTCCATGTCTTCTTGATTAAGATCATTTATCGCCTTCTTTACCTCATAGACCCGGCTAAGATTGGATATGTTGCCATATACCGTTTGAAGCGTGTCCCATAAGTCTTTGGCGCTTTCACAGTAGGAGTAAGCCTCAAGGATAGCCGGATCAAGAGATCCTTGAATGATCCCTAAGACTTTCTGTTCTTCTTGAAACCACTTACCCTCAATAGTAAGGGAATCGCCTTCCGTGAGAGTAGAGTCCGAGATCGCCTCTTGAGATTTGAGAATATGGTTCCAAAGACCACGACCACATAAAGCGATCTTTATGGTCCTTGCCCATAGAAGGTAATTAATACCTTTTAACGTTACCGGACAAAGAATCTTCTTAGAGTGTTCCTTATCTTCGATGGTAAAGATGGTGTTTTTCTGCTTGAACCAAGGGAAAAACAGAGAGTATTAGTGTAGAAAAGCTCGGATCTTTGATAGATCTAACCTCCAACACAAGAAAGCTTGAAGCTTTAAGGTAAATCCGAGATAAAGATAGCAACTTTATGGGATTTAGACTTAACAGAGAGAAAAAAGCTTGAATCTTTGGGGTTGGATTCAAGTTTAAGATGGAAAAACTTTAGATCTATAAGATCTAAAGTTAGGAAACGAGAAAGTTTTGGACTTTTTGAGAAGTCTCTACAGAAAAGAAGAAAAAATGAAACTTTTGATGAAAACCGCGAAGAACAAGACCAAAGGAGAAGATTTTAGAATAGAAGATTAAGAAGTGGAGATTTGCGGAAGCTAAGAATAGGTTCAAGAGCAATATTGCTCTGATACCATGTTAGAATAAAAGAGATTGATCCGAAAAAGGAAGAGAGAATTTTGTAGATTTGTATTCGGTGTTCTTATGTGTTCTTGAGAATAGAAATGGAGAATAGAGAGAATAGAGGTTTTAATCGACTTTCATTGTAAAAGATTCATAAAACTTGTCGTTACAAAAGTTACAAGGTAAAGTTTATATAAAGCAACAATATAGCCGTTAAAGGATAAGAAGAAGCGCCTATTTTTTGTTGACCGGATAAACTTGTGTCGTCCGCGGGAGAAGCGCATTTTACCGAGCATCACCGTACTGCGGTAAGGTAACTATCGGGCGCCGAAAATTCTTACCGAGCGCCTTATGTACCGCGGTACGGTAAATTTTGACACTTCGTGGAAATGACTAGACGAGCCTCCATTTCCACTCGTCTACCTTTGCTTCTTCATGGTTACCTCTTGTAACATCCTTATACGTCTTGTGTTTGCCTTTACGAGCTAACCGTGCACTCCAAGTCTTGTAACCTTTGAACCGGACTAAATACCTTGATGAATGGTATTAGTCTTAACACTAACAACGCGGGTTCTAGGACTCTAAACCAAGTTTCATGCAACATGAGTGCTTATATGTGTCTCAATGAGCTTTGTAATAGTTTGACAAACTTATGAAACATCTAAAAACGCGGTTTCTAAGACTCTAAACGAAGTTTCATGCAACATGAGTGCTTATAAGTGTCTCAATGAGCTTTTTACTAGTTCGACGAACTTATGAAACATCTAACAACGCGGTTTCTAAGACTCTAAACGAAGTTTCATGCAACATGAGTGCTTATAAGTGTCTAAATGAGCTTTGTACATGTTTGACGAACTTATGAAACATCTAACAACGCGTTTCTATGACTCTAAACCAAGTTTCATTCAACATGATCAGTGCTTATAAGTGTCTCAATGAGCTTTGTACTAGTTTGAAGAACTTATGAAACATTTAACAATGCGTTTCTAGGACTCTAAACTAAGTTTCATGCAACATGAGTGCTTATAAGTGTCTCAATGAGCTTTGTACAAGTTTGACGAACTTATGAAACATCTAACAACGCGTTTCTAGGACTCTAAACCAAGTTTCATACAACATGAGTGCTTATAAGTGTCTCAATGACCTTTGTACAAGTTTGACGAACTTATGAAATATCTAACAACGCGTTTCTAGGACTCTAAACCAAGTTTCATGCAACATGAGTGCTTATAAGTGTCTCAATGAGCTTTGTACTAGCTTGACGAACTTATGAAATATCTAACAACACATTTTTAAGACTCTAAACCAAGTTTCATGCAACATGAGTGCTTATAAGTGTCTCAATGAGGTTTGTACTAGTTTTACGAACTTATGAATCATCTAACAACGCGTTTCTAGGACTCTAAACCATGTTTCATTCAACATGAGTGCTTATAAGTGTCTCAATGAGCTTTGTACTAGTTTGACGAACTTATGAAACATCTAACAACGCGGTTTCTAGGAAACTAAACCAAGTTTCATGCAACATAAGTGCTTATAAGTGTCTCAATGAGCTTTGTACTTGTTTGACGAACTTATAAAACATCTAACAACGCAGTTTCTAGGACTCTAAACAAAGTTTCATGCAACATGAGTGCTTATAAGTGTCTCAATGAGCTTTGTACTAGTTTGACGAACTTATGAAACATCGAACAACGCGTTTCTAGGACTCTAAACCAAGTTTAATGCAACATGAGTGCTTATAAGTGTCTCAATGAGCTTTGTATAAGTTTTACGAACTTATGAAACATCGAACAACGCGTTTCTAGGACTCTAACCCAAGTTTCATGCAACATGAGTGCTTATAAGTGTCTCAATGAGCTTTGTACTTGTTTGACGAACTTATGAAACATCTAACAACGCGTTTCTAGGACTCTAAACCAAGTTTCATGCAACATGAGTGCTTATAATTGTCTCAACGAGCTTTGTAAAAGTTTTACGAACTAATGAAACATCTAACAACGCGTTTCTAGGACTCTAAACCAAGTTTCATCCAACATGAGAGCTTATAAGTGTCTCAATGAGCTTTGTACTAGTTTTACGAACTTATGAAACATCTAACAACGCGTTTCTTGGACTCTAAACCAAGTTTCATGCAACATGAGTGCTTATAAGTGTCTCAATGAGCTTTGTACTAGTTTGACGAACTTATGAAACATCTAGCAACGCGGTTTCTAAGACTCTAAACGAAGTTTCATGCAACATGAGTTCTTATAAGTGTCTCAATGAGCTTTGTACAAGTTTGACGAACTTATGAAACATCTAACAACGCGTTTCTAGGAGTCTAAACCAAGTTTCATACAACATGAGTGCTTATAAGTGTCTCAATGAGCTTTGTACTAATTTGACGAACTTATGAAACATCTAACAACGCGGTTTCTAGGACTCTAAACTAAGTTTCATGCAACATGAGTGCTTATAAGTGTCTCAATGAGCTTTTGACTAGTTTGACGAATATATCAAACATCTAACAACGCGGGTTCTAGGACTCTAAACCAATTTTCATACAACATGAGTGCTTATAAGTGTCTCAATGAGCTTTGTACAAGTTTGACGAACTTATGAAACATCTAACAACGCGTTTCTAGGACTCTAAACCAAGTTTCATGCAACATGAGTGCTTATATGTGTCTCAATGAGCTTTGTACTAGTTTGACGAACTTATGTAACATCTAACAACGCATTTCTAGGACTCTAAACCAAGTTTCATGCAACATGAGTGCTTATAAGTGTCTCAATGAGCTTTGTACTAGTTTGACGAACTTATGAAACATCTAACAACGCGTTTCTAGGACTCTAAACCAAGTTTCATGCAACATGAGTACTTATAAGTGTCTCAATGAGGTTTGTACTAGTTTGACGAAGTCATGAAACATCTAACAACGCGTTTCTAGGACTCTAACCCAAGTTTCATGCAACATGAGTGCTTATAAGTGTCTCAATGAGCTTTGTACATGTTTGACGAACTTATGAAACATCTAACAACGTGGTTCTAGGACTCTAAACCAAGTTTCATGCAACATGAGTGCTTATAAGTGTCTCAATGAGCTTTGACTAATTTGACGAACTTATGAAACATTTAACAATGCGTTTCTAGGACTCTAAACTAAGTTTCATACAACATGAGTGCTTATAAGTGTCTCAATGAGCTTTGTATAAGTTTTACGAACTTATGAAACATCGAACAACGCGTTTCTAGGACTCTAAACCAAGTTTCATGCAACATGAGTGCTTATAAGTGTCTCAATGAGCTTTGTACTAGTTTTACGAACTTATGAAACATCTAACAACGCGTTTCTTGGACTCTAAACCAAGTTTCATGCAACATGAGTGCTTATAAGTGTCTCAATGAGCTTTGTACTAGTTTGACGAACTTATGAAACATCTAACAACGCGGTTTCTAAGACTCTAAACGAAGTTTCATGCAACATGAGTGCTTATAACTGTCTCAATGAGCTTTGTACAAGTTTGACGAACTTATGAAACATCTAACAACGCGGTTTCTAGGACTCTAAACTAAGTTTCATGCAACATGAGTGCTTATAAGTGTCTCAATGAGCTTTCTACTAGTTTGACGAACTTATGAAACATCTAACAACGCGGTTCTAGGACACTAAACTAAATTTCATGCAACATGAGTGCTTATAAGTGTCTCAATGGGCTTTTGACTAGTTTGACGAATATATGCAACATGAGTGCTTATATGTGTCTCAATGAGCTTTGTACTAGTTTGACGAACTTATGAAACATCTAAAAACGCGGTTTCTAAGACTCAAAACGAAGTTTCATGCAACATGAGTGCTTATAAGTGTCTCAATGAGATTTTTACTAGTTCGACGAACTTATGAAACATCTAACAACGCGGTTTCTAAGACTCTAAACGAAGTTTCATGCAACATGAGTGCTTATAAGTGTCTAAATGAGCTTTGTACATGTTTGACGAACTTATGAAACATCTAACAACGCGTTTCTAGGATTCTGAACCAAGTTTCATTCAACATGAGTGCTTATAAGTGTCTCAATGAGCTTTGTACTAGTTTGACGAACTTATGAAACATCTAACAACGCGTTTCTAGGACTCTAAACCAAGTTTCATACAACATGAGTGTTTATAAGTGTCTCAATGAGCTTTGTACAAGTTTGACGAACTTATGAAATATCTAACAACGCGTTTCTAGGACTCTAAACCAAGTTTCATGCAACATGAGTGCTTATAAGTGTCTCAATGAGCTTTGTACTAGCTTGATGAACTTATGAAATATCTAACAACGCATTTTTAAGACTCTAAACCAAGTTTCATGCAACATGAGTGCTTATAAGTGTCTCAATGAGGTTTGTACTAGTTTTACGAACTTATGAATCATCTAACAACGCGTTTCTAGGACTCTAAACCATGTTTTATCCAACATGAGTGCTTATAAGTGTCTCAATGAGCTTTGTACTAGTTTGACGAACTTATGAAACATCTAACAACGCGGTTTCTAGGACTCTAAACCAAGTTTCATGCAACATGAGTGCTTATAAGTGTCTCAATGAGCTTTGTACTAGCTTGATGAACTTATGAAATATCTAACAACGCATTTCTAGGACTCTAAACCAAGTTTCATGCAACATGAGTGCTTATAAGTGTCTCAATGAGCTGTGTACTAGCTTGATGAACTTATGAAATATCTAACAACGCATTTTTAAGACTCTAAACCAAGTTTCATGCAACATGAGTGCTTATAAGTGTCTCAATGAGGTTTGTACTAGTTTTACGAACTTATGAATCATCTAACAACGCCTTTCTAGGACTCTAAACCATGTTTTATTCAACATGAGTGCTTATAAGTGTCTCAATGAGCTTTGTACTAGTTTGACGAACTTATAAAACATCTAACAACGCAGTTTCTAGGACTCTAAACAAAGTTTCATGCAACATGAGTGCTTATAACTGTCTCAATGAGCTTTGTACTAGTTTGACGAACTTATGAAACATCGAACAACGCGTTTCTAGGACTCTAAACCAAGTTTCATGCAACATGAGTGCTTATAAGTGTCTCAATGAACTTTGTATAAGTTTTACGAACTTATGAAACATCGAACAACGCGTTTCTAGGACTCTAAACCATGTTTCATGCAACATGAGTGCTTATAAGTGTCTCAATGAGCTTTGTACTTGTTTGACGAACTTATGAAACATCTAACAACGCGTTTCTAGGACTCTAAACCAAGTTTCATGCAACATGAGTGCTTATAAGTGTCTCAATGAGCTTTGTACTAGTTTGACGAACTTATGAAACATCTAGCAACGCGGTTTCTAAGACTCTAAACGAAGTTTCATGCAACATGAGTGCTTATAAGTGTCTCAATGAGCTTTGTACAAGTTTGACGAACTTATGAAACATCTAACAACGCGTTTCTAGGACTCTAAACCAAGTTTCATGCAACATGAGTGCTTATAAGTGTCTCAATGAGCTTTGTACTAATTTTACGAACTTATGAAACATCTAACAATGCGGTTTCTAGGACTCTAAACTAAGTTTCATGCAGCATGAGTGCTTATAAGTGTCTCAATGAGCTTTTGACTAGTTTGACGAATATATGAAACATCTAACAACGCGGGTTCTAGGACTCTAAACCAAGTTTCATACAACATGAGTGCTTATAAGTGTCTCAATGAGCTTTGTACAAGTTTGACGAACTTATGAAACATCTAACAACGCGTTTCTAGGACTCTAAACCAAGTTTCATGCAACATGAGTGCTTATATGTGTCTCAATGAGCTTTGTACTATTTTGACGAACTTATGAAACATCGAACAACCGTTTCTAGGACTCTAAACCAAGGTTCATGCAACATGAGTGCTTATAAGTGTCTCAATGAGCTTTGTACAAGTTTTACGAACTTATGAAACATCCAACAACGCGTTTCTAGGACTCTAAACCAAGTTTCATGCTACATGAGTGCTTATAAGTGTCTCAATGAGCTTTGTACTTGTTTGACGAACTTATGAAACATCTAACAACGCGGTTTCTATGACTCTAAACTAAGTTTCATGCAACATGAGTGCTTATAAGTGTCTCAATGAGCTTTTGACTAGTTTGACGAATATATGAAACATCTAACAACGCGGGTTCTAGGACTCTAAACCGAGTTTCATACAACATGAGTGCTTATAAGTGTCTCAATGAGCTTTGTACAAGTTTGACGAACTTATGAAACATCTTACAACACGTTTCTAGGACTCTAAACCAAGTTTCATGCAACATGAGTGCTTATATGTGTCTCAATGAGCTTTGTACTATTTTGACGAACTTATGAAACATCGAACAACGCGTTTCTAGGACTCTAAACCAAGGTTAATGCAACATGAGTGCTTATAAGTGTCTCAATGAGCTTTGTACAAGTTTTACGAACTTATGAAACATCGAACAACGCGTTTCTAGGACTCTAAACCAAGTTTCATGCAACATGAGTGCTTATAAGTGTCTCAATGAGCTTTGTACTTGTTTGACGAACTTATGAAACATCTAACAATGCGGTTTCTAAGACTCTAAACCAAGTTTCATGCAACATGAGTGCTTATAAGTGTCTCAATGAGCTTTGTACAAGTTTGACAAACTTATGAAACATCTAACAACGCATTTCTAGGACTCTAAACCAAGTTTCATACAAAATGAGTGCCTATAAGCGTCTCAATGAGCTTTGTACAAGTTTTAGGAACTTATGAAACATCGAACAACGCGTTTCTAGGACTCTAAACCAAGTTTCATGCTACATCGGTGCTTATAAGTGTCTCAATGAGCTTTGTACTTGTTTGACGAACTTATGAAACATCTAACAACGTGGTTTCTAGGACTCTAAACTAAGTTTCATGCAACATGAGTGCTTATAAGTGTCTCAATGAGCTTTTGACTAGTTTGACGAATATATGAAACATCTAACAACGCAAGTTCTAGGACTCTAAACCAAGTTTCATACAACATGAGTGCTTATAAGTGTCTCAATGAGCTTTGTACAAATTTGACGAACTTATGAAACATCTAACAACACGTTTCTAGGACTCTAAACCAAGTTTCATGCAACATGAGTGCTTATATGTGTCTCTATGAGCTTTGTACTATTTTGACGAACTTATGAAACATCGAACAACGCGTTTCTAGGACTCTAAACCAAGGTTCATGCAACATGAGTGCTTATAAGTGTCTCAATGAGCTTTGTACAAGTTTTACGAACTTATGAAACATCGAACAACGCGTTTCTAGGACTCTAAACCAAGTTTCATGCAACATGAGTGCTTATAAGTGTCTCAATGAGCTTTGTACTTGTTTGACGAACTTATGAAACATCTAACAATGCGGTTTCTAAGACTCTAAACCAAGTTTCATGCAACATGAGTGCTTATAAGTGTCTCAATGAGCTTTGTACAAGTTTGACAAACTTATGAAACATCTAACAACGCATTTCTAGGACTCTTAACCAAGTTTCATACAAAATGAGTACTTATAAGCGTCTCAATGAGCTTTGTACAAGTTTGACGAACTTATGAAACATCTAACAACACGTTTCTAGGACTCTAAACCAAGTTTCATGCAACATCAGTGCTTATAATTGTCTCAACGAGCTTTGTAAAAGTTTTACGAACTTATGAAACATCTAACAACGCGTTTCTAGGACTCTAAACCAAGTTTCATTCAACATGAGTGCTTATAAGTGTCTCAATGAGCTTTGTACTAGTTTTACGATCTTATGAAACATCTAACAACGCGTTTCTAGGACTCTAAACCAAGTTTCATGCAACATGATTGCTTATAAGTGTCTCAATGAGCTTTGTACTAATTTGACGAACTTATGAAACATTTAACAATGCGTTTCTAGGACTCTAAACTAAGTTTCATACAACATGAGTGCTTATAAGTGTCTCAATGAGCTTTGTATAAGTTTTACGAACTTATGAAACATCGAACAACGCGTTTCTAGGACTCTAAACCAAGTTTCATGCAACATGAGTGCTTATAAGTGTCTCAATGAGCTTTGTACTAGTTTTACGAACATATGAAACATCTAACAACGCGTTTCTTGGACTCTAAACCAAGTTTCATGCAACATAAGTGCTTATAAGTGTCTCAATGAGCTTTGTACTAGTTTGACGAACTTATGAAACATCTAACAACGCGGTTTCTAAGACTCTAAACGAAGTTTCATGCAACATGAGTGCTTATAAGTGTCTCAATGAGCTTTGTACAAGTTTGACGAACTTATGAAACATCTAACAACGCCGTTTCTAGGACTCTAAACTAAGTTTCATGCAACATGAGTGCTTATAAGTGTCTCAATGAGCTTTCTACTAGTTTGACGAACTTATGAAACATCTAACAACGCGGTTCTAGGACTCTAAACTAAATTTCATGCAACATGAGTGCTTATAAGTGTCTCAATGGGCTTTTGACTAGTTTGACGAATATATGCAACATGAGTGCTTATATGTGTCTCAATGAGCTTTGTACTAGTTTGACGAACTTATGAAACATCTAAAAACGCGGTTTCTAAGACTCAAAACGAAGTTTCATGCAACATGAGTGCTTATAAGTGTCTCAATGAGATTTTTACTAGTTCGACGAACTTATGAAACAACTAACAACGCGGTTTCTAAGACTCTAAACGAAGTTTCATGCAACATGAGGGCTTATAAGTGTCTAAATGAGCTTTGTACATGTTTGACGAACTTATGAAACATCTAACAACGCGTTTCTAGGATTCTGAACCAAGTTTCATTCAACATGAGTGCTTATAAGTGTCTCAATGAGCTTTGTACTAGTTTGACGAACTTATGAAACATCTAACAACGCGTTTCTAGGACTCTAAACCAAGTTTCATACAACATGAGTGTTTATAAGTGTCTCAATGAGCTTTGTACAAGTTTGACGAACTTATGAAATATCTAACAACGCGTTTCTAGGACTCTAAACCAAGTTTCATGCAACATGAGTGCTTATAAGTGTCTCAATGAGCTTTGTACTAGCTTGATGAACTTATGAAATATCTAACAACGCATTTTTAAGACTCTAAACCAAGTTTCATGCAAAATGAGTGCTTATAAGTGTCTCAATGAGGTTTGTACTAGTTTTACGAACTTATGAATCATCTAACAACGCCTTTCTAGGACTCTAAACCATGTTTTATTCAACATGAGTGCTTATAAGTGTCTCAATGAGCTTTGTACTAGTTTGACGAACTTATAAAACATCTAACAACGCAGTTTCTAGGACTCTAAACAAAGTTTCATGCAACATGAGTGCTTATAAGTGTCTCAATGAGCTTTGTACTAGTTTGACGAACTTATGAAACATCGAACAACGCGTTTCTAGGACTCTAAACCAAGTTTCATGCAACATGAGTGCTTATAAGTGTCTCAATGAACTTTGTATAAGTTTTACGAACTTATGAAACATCGAACAACGCGTTTCTAGGACTCTAAACCAAGTTTCATGCAACATGAGTGCTTATAAGTGTCTCAATAAGCTTTGTACTTGTTTGACGAACTTATGAAACATCTAACAACGCGTTTCTAGGACTCTAAACCAAGTTTCATGCAACATGAGTGCTTATAAGTGTCTCAATGAGCTTTGTACTAGTTTGACGAACGTATGAAACATCTAGCAACGCGGTTTCTAGGACTCTAAACTAAGTTTCATGCAACATGAGTGCTTATAAGTGTCTCAATGAGCTTTTGACTAGTTTGACGAATATATGAAACATCTAACAACGCGGGTTCTAGGACTCTAAACCAAGTTTCATACAACATGAGTGCTTATAAGTGTCTCAATGAGCTTTGTACAAGTTTTACGAACTTATGAAACATCTAACAAAACGTTTCTAGGACTCTAAACCAAGTTTCATGCAACATGAGTGCTTATATGTGTCTCAATGAGCTTTGTACTATTTTGACGAACTTATGAAACATCGAACAACGCGTTTCTAGGACTCTAAACCAAGGTTCATGCAACATGAGTGCTTATAAAGATCTCAATGAGCTTTGTACAAGTTTTACGAACTTATGAAACATCGAACAACGCGTTTCTAGGACTCTAAACCAAGTTTCATGCAACATGAGTGCTTATAAGTGTCTCAATGAGCTTTGTACTTGTTTGACGAACTTATGAAACATCTAACAATGCGGTTTCTAAGACTCTAAACCAAATTTCATGCAACATGAGTGCTTATAAGTGTCTCAATGAGCTTTGTACAAGTTTGACAAACTTATGAAACATCTAACAACGCATTTCTAGGACTCTAAACCAAGTTTCATACAAAATGAGTGCTTATAAGCGTCTCAATGAGCTTTGTACAAGTTTTACGAACTTATGAAACATCGAACAACGCGTTTCTAGGACTCTAAACCAAGTTTCATGCTACATGAGTGCTTATAAGTGTCTCAATGAGCTTTGTACTTGTTTGACGAACTTATGAAACATCGAACAACCGTTTCTAGGACTCTAAACCAAGGTTCATGCAACATGAGTGCTTATAAGTGTCTCAATGAGCTTTGTACAAGTTTTACGAACTTATGAAACATCCAACAACGCGTTTCTAGGACTCTAAACCAAGTTTCATGCTACATGAGTGCTTATAAGTGTCTCAATGAGCTTTGTACTTGTTTGACGAACTTATGAAACATCTAACAACGCGGTTTCTATGACTCTAAACTAAGTTTCATGCAACATGAGTGCTTATAAGTGTCTCAATGAGCTTTTGACTAGTTTGACGAATATATGAAACATCTAACAACGCGGGTTCTAGGACTCTAAACCGAGTTTCATACAACATGAGTGCTTATAAGTGTCTCAATGAGCTTTGTACAAGTTTGACGAACTTATGAAACATCTTACAACACGTTTCTAGGACTCTAAACCAAGTTTCATGCAACATGAGTGCTTATATGTGTCTCAATGAGCTTTGTACTATTTTGACGAACTTATGAAACATCGAACAACGCGTTTCTAGGACTCTAAACCAAGGTTAATGCAACATGAGTGCTTATAAGTGTCTCAATGAGCTTTGTACAAGTTTTACGAACTTATGAAACATCGAACAACGCGTTTCTAGGACTCTAAACCAAGTTTCATGCAACATGAGTGCTTATAAGTGTCTCAATGAGCTTTGTACTTGTTTGACGAACTTATGAAACATCTAACAATGCGGTTTCTAAGACTCTAAACCAAGTTTCATGCAACATGAGTGCTTATAAGTGTCTCAATGAGCTTTGTACAAGTTTGACAAACTTATGAAACATCTAACAACGCATTTCTAGGACTCTAAACCAAGTTTCATACAAAATGAGTGCCTATAAGCGTCTCAATGAGCTTTGTACAAGTTTTAGGAACTTATGAAACATCGAACAACGCGTTTCTAGGACTCTAAACCAAGTTTCATGCTACATCAGTGCTTATAAGTGTCTCAATGAGCTTTGTACTTGTTTGACGAACTTATGAAACATCTAACAACGTGGTTTCTAGGACTCTAAACTAAGTTTCATGCAACATGAGTGCTTATAAGTGTCTCAATGAGCTTTTGACTAGTTTGACGAATATATGAAACATCTAACAACGCAAGTTCTAGGACTCTAAACCAAGTTTCATACAACATGAGTGCTTATAAGTGTCTCAATGAGCTTTGTACAAATTTGACGAACTTATGAAACATCTAACAACACGTTTCTAGGACTCTAAACCAAGTTTCATGCAACATGAGTGCTTATATGTGTCTCTATGAGCTTTGTACTATTTTGACGAACTTATGAAACATCGAACAACGCGTTTCTAGGACTCTAAACCAAGGTTCATGCAACATGAGTGCTTATAAGTGTCTCAATGAGCTTTGTACAAGTTTTACGAACTTATGAAACATCGAACAACGCGTTTCTAGGACTCTAAACCAAGTTTCATGCAACATGAGTGCTTATAAGTGTCTCAATGAGCTTTGTACTTGTTTGACGAACTTATGAAACATCTAACAATGCGGTTTCTAAGACTCTAAACCAAGTTTCATGCAACATGAGTGCTTATAAGTGTCTCAATGAGCTTTGTACAAGTTTGACAAACTTATGAAACATCTAACAACGCATTTCTAGGACTCTTAACCAAGTTTCATACAAAATGAGTACTTATAAGCGTCTCAATGAGCTTTGTACAAGTTTGACGAACTTATGAAACATCTAACAACACGTTTCTAGGACTCTAAACCAAGTTTCATGCAACATCAGTGCTTATAATTGTCTCAACGAGCTTTGTAAAAGTTTTACGAACTTATGAAACATCTAACAACGCGTTTCTAGGACTCTAAACCAAGTTTCATTCAACATGAGTGCTTATAAGTGTCTCAATGAGCTTTGTACTAGTTTTACGATCTTATGAAACATCTAACAACGCGTTTCTAGGACTCTAAACCAAGTTTCATGCAACATGATTGCTTATAAGTGTCTCAATGAGCTTTGTACTAATTTGACGAACTTATGAAACATTTAACAATGCGTTTCTAGGACTCTAAACTAAGTTTCATACAACATGAGTGCTTATAAGTGTCTCAATGAGCTTTGTATAAGTTTTACGAACTTATGAAACATCGAACAACGCGTTTCTAGGACTCTAAACCAAGTTTCATGCAACATGAGTGCTTATAAGTGTCTCAATGAGCTTTGTACTAGTTTTACGAACATATGAAACATCTAACAACGCGTTTCTTGGACTCTAAACCAAGTTTCATGCAACATAAGTGCTTATAAGTGTCTCAATGAGCTTTGTACTAGTTTGACGAACTTATGAAACATCTAACAACGCGGTTTCTAAGACTCTAAACGAAGTTTCATGCAACATGAGTGCTTATAAGTGTCTCAATGAGCTTTGTACAAGTTTGACGAACTTATGAAACATCTAACAACGCCGTTTCTAGGACTCTAAACTAAGTTTCATGCAACATGAGTGCTTATAAGTGTCTCAATGAGCTTTCTACTAGTTTGACGAACTTATGAAACATCTAACAACGCGGTTCTAGGACTCTAAACTAAATTTCATGCAACATGAGTGCTTATAAGTGTCTCAATGGGCTTTTGACTAGTTTGACGAATATATGCAACATGAGTGCTTATATGTGTCTCAATGAGCTTTGTACTAGTTTGACGAACTTATGAAACATCTAAAAACGCGGTTTCTAAGACTCAAAACGAAGTTTCATGCAACATGAGTGCTTATAAGTGTCTCAATGAGATTTTTACTAGTTCGACGAACTTATGAAACAACTAACAACGCGGTTTCTAAGACTCTAAACGAAGTTTCATGCAACATGAGGGCTTATAAGTGTCTAAATGAGCTTTGTACATGTTTGACGAACTTATGAAACATCTAACAACGCGTTTCTAGGATTCTGAACCAAGTTTCATTCAACATGAGTGCTTATAAGTGTCTCAATGAGCTTTGTACTAGTTTGACGAACTTATGAAACATCTAACAACGCGTTTCTAGGACTCTAAACCAAGTTTCATACAACATGAGTGTTTATAAGTGTCTCAATGAGCTTTGTACAAGTTTGACGAACTTATGAAATATCTAACAACGCGTTTCTAGGACTCTAAACCAAGTTTCATGCAACATGAGTGCTTATAAGTGTCTCAATGAGCTTTGTACTAGCTTGATGAACTTATGAAATATCTAACAACGCATTTTTAAGACTCTAAACCAAGTTTCATGCAAAATGAGTGCTTATAAGTGTCTCAATGAGGTTTGTACTAGTTTTACGAACTTATGAATCATCTAACAACGCCTTTCTAGGACTCTAAACCATGTTTTATTCAACATGAGTGCTTATAAGTGTCTCAATGAGCTTTGTACTAGTTTGACGAACTTATAAAACATCTAACAACGCAGTTTCTAGGACTCTAAACAAAGTTTCATGCAACATGAGTGCTTATAAGTGTCTCAATGAGCTTTGTACTAGTTTGACGAACTTATGAAACATCGAACAACGCGTTTCTAGGACTCTAAACCAAGTTTCATGCAACATGAGTGCTTATAAGTGTCTCAATGAACTTTGTATAAGTTTTACGAACTTATGAAACATCGAACAACGCGTTTCTAGGACTCTAAACCAAGTTTCATGCAACATGAGTGCTTATAAGTGTCTCAATAAGCTTTGTACTTGTTTGACGAACTTATGAAACATCTAACAACGCGTTTCTAGGACTCTAAACCAAGTTTCATGCAACATGAGTGCTTATAAGTGTCTCAATGAGCTTTGTACTAGTTTGACGAACGTATGAAACATCTAGCAACGCGGTTTCTAGGACTCTAAACTAAGTTTCATGCAACATGAGTGCTTATAAGTGTCTCAATGAGCTTTTGACTAGTTTGACGAATATATGAAACATCTAACAACGCGGGTTCTAGGACTCTAAACCAAGTTTCATACAACATGAGTGCTTATAAGTGTCTCAATGAGCTTTGTACAAGTTTTACGAACTTATGAAACATCTAACAAAACGTTTCTAGGACTCTAAACCAAGTTTCATGCAACATGAGTGCTTATATGTGTCTCAATGAGCTTTGTACTATTTTGACGAACTTATGAAACATCGAACAACGCGTTTCTAGGACTCTAAACCAAGGTTCATGCAACATGAGTGCTTATAAAGATCTCAATGAGCTTTGTACAAGTTTTACGAACTTATGAAACATCGAACAACGCGTTTCTAGGACTCTAAACCAAGTTTCATGCAACATGAGTGCTTATAAGTGTCTCAATGAGCTTTGTACTTGTTTGACGAACTTATGAAACATCTAACAATGCGGTTTCTAAGACTCTAAACCAAATTTCATGCAACATGAGTGCTTATAAGTGTCTCAATGAGCTTTGTACAAGTTTGACAAACTTATGAAACATCTAACAACGCATTTCTAGGACTCTAAACCAAGTTTCATACAAAATGAGTGCTTATAAGCGTCTCAATGAGCTTTGTACAAGTTTTACGAACTTATGAAACATCGAACAACGCGTTTCTAGGACTCTAAACCAAGTTTCATGCTACATGAGTGCTTATAAGTGTCTCAATGAGCTTTGTACTTGTTTGACGAACTTATGAAACATCTAACAACGTGGTTTCTAGGACTCTAAACTAAGTTTCATGCAACATGAGTGCTTATAAGTGTCTCAATGAGCTTTTGACTAGTTTGACGAATATATGAAACATCTAACAACACGGGTTCTAGGACTCTAAACCAAGTTTCATACAACATGAGTGCTTATAAGTGTCTCAATGAGCTTTGTACAAGTTTGACGAACTTATGAAACATCTAACAACACGTTTCTAGGACTCTAAACCAAGTTTCATGCAACATGAGTGCTTATATGTGTCTCAATGAGCTTTGTACTATTTTAACGAACTTATGAAACATCGAACAACGCGTTTCTAGGACTCTAAACCAAGGTTCATGCAACATGAGTGCTTATAAGTGTCTCAATGAGCTTTGTACTTGTTTGACGAACTTATGAAACATCTAACAATGCGGTTTCTAAGACTCTAAACCAAGTTTCATGCAACATGAGTGCTTATAAGTGTCTCAATGAGCTTTGTACAAGTTTGACAAACTTATGAAACATCTAACAACGCGTTTCTAGGACTCTAAACCAAGTTTCATACAAAATGAGTGCTTATAAGCGTCTCAATGAGCTTTGTACAAGTTTGACGAACTTATGAAACATCTAACAACACGTTTCTAGGACTCTAAACCAAGTTTCATGCAACATCAGTGCTTATAATTGTCTCAACGAGCTTTGTAAAAGTTTTACGAACTTATGAAACATTTAACAACGCGTTTCTAGGACTCTAAACCAAGTTTCATTCAACATGAGTGCTTATAAGTGTCTCAATGAGCTTTGATCTAGTTTTACGATCTTATGAAACATCTAACAACGCGTTTCTAGGACTCTAAACCAAGTTTCATGCAACATGAGTGCTTATAAGTGTCTCAATGAGCTTTGTACTAGTTTGACGAACTTATGAAACATCGAACAACGCGTTTCTAGGACTCTAAACCAAGTTTCATGCAACATGAGTGCTTATAAGTGTCTCAATGAGCTTTGTACTTGTTTGACGAACTTATGAAACATCTAACAATGCGGTTTCTAAGACTCTAAACCAAGTTTCATGCAACATGAGTGCTTATAAGTGTCTCAATGAGCTTTGTACAAGTTTGACAAACTTATGAAACATCTAACAACGCATTTCTAGGACTCTAAACCAAGTTTCATACAAAATGAGTGCTTATAAGCGTCTCAATGAGCTTTGTACAAGTTTTACGAACTTATGAAACATCGAACAACGCGTTTCTAGGACTCTAAACCAAGTTTCATGCTACATGAGTGCTTATAAGTGTCTCAATGAGCTTTGTACTTGTTTGACGAACTTATGAAACATCTAACAACGTGGTTTCTAGGACTCTAAACTAAGTTTCATGCAACATGAGTGCTTATAAGTGTCTCAATGAGCTTTGTACAAGTTTGACGAACTTATGAAACATCTAACAACGCGTTTCTAGGACTCTAAACCAAGTTTCATGCAACATGAGTGCTTATAAGTGTCTCAATGAGCTTTGTACTAATTTGACGAACTTATGAAACATCTAACAACGCGGTTTCTAGGACTCTAAAGTAAGTTTCATGCAACATGAGTGCTTATAAGTGTCTCAATGAGCTTTTGACTAGTTTGACGAATATATGAAACATCTAACAACGCGGGTTCTAGGACTCTAAACCAAGTTTCATACAACATGAGTGCTTATAAGTGTCTTAATGAGCTTTGTACAAGTTTGACGAACTTATGAAACATCTAACAACGCGTTTCTAGGACTCTAAACCAAGTTTCATGCAACATGAGTGCTTATATGTGTCTCAATGAGCTTTGTACTATTTTGACGAACTTATGAAACATCGAACAACGCGTTTCTAGGACTCTAAACCAAGGTTCATGCAACATGAGTGCTTATAAGTGTCTCAATGAGCTTTGTACAAGTTTGACGAACTTATGAAACATTGAACAACGCGTTTCTAGGACTCTAAACCAAGTTTCATGCTACATGAGTGCTTATAAGTGTCTCAATGAGCTTTGTACAAGTTTTACGAACTTATGAAACATCGAACAACGCGTTTCTAGGACTCTAAACCACGTTTCATGCTACATGAGTGCTTATAAGTGTCTCAATGAGCTTTGTACTTGTTTGACGAACTTATGAAACATCTAACAACGTGGTTTCTAGGACTCTAAACTAAGTTTCATGCAACATGAGTGCTTATAAGTGTCTCAATGAGCTTTGTACAAGTTTGACGAACTTATGAAACATCTAACAACGCGTTTCTAGGACTCTAAACCAAGTTTCATGCAACATGAGTGCTTATAAGTGTCTCAATGAGCTTTGTACTAATTTGACGAACTTATGAAACATCTAACAACGCGGTTTCTAGGACTCTAAAGTAAGTTTCATGCAACATGAGTGCTTATAAGTGTCTCAATGAGCTTTTGACTAGTTTGACGAATATATGAAACATCTAACAACGCGGGTTCTAGGACTCTAAACCAAGTTTCATACAACATGAGTGCTTATAAGTGTCTCAATGAGCTTTGTACAAGTTTGACGAACTTATGAAACATCTAACAACACGTTTCTAGGACTCTAAACCAAGTTTCATGCAACATGAGTGCTTATATGTGTCTCAATGAGCTTTGTACTATTTTGACGAACTTATGAAACATCGAACAACGCGTTTCTAGGACTCTAAACCAAGGTTCATGCAACATGAGTGCTTATAAGTGTCTCAATGAGCTTTGTACAAGTTTTACGAACTTATGAAACATCGAACAACGCGTTTCTAGGACTCTAAACCAAGTTTCATGCTACATGAGTGCTTATAAGTGTCTCAATGAACTTTGTATAAGTTTTACGAACTTATGAAACATCGAACAACGCGTTTCTAGGACTCTAAACCAAGTTTCATGCAACATGAGTGCTTATAAGTGTCTCAATGAGCTTTGTACTTGTTTGACGAACTTATGAAACATCTAACAATGCGGTTTCTAAGACTCTAAACCAAGTTTCATGCAACATGAGTGCTTATAAGTGTCTCAATGAGCTTTGTACAAGTTTGACAAACTTATGAAACATCTAACAACGCATTTCTAGGACTCTTAACCAAGTTTCATACAAAATGAGTGCTTATAAGCGTCTCAATGAGCTTTGTACAAGTTTGACGAACTTATGAAACATCTAACAACACGTTTCTAGGACTCTAAACCAAGTTTCATGCAACATCAGTGCTTATAATTGTCTCAACGAGCTTTGTAAAAGTTTTACGAACTTATGAAACATCTAGCAACGCGTTTCTAGGACTCTAAACTAAGTTTCATGCAACATGAATGCTTATAAGTGTCTCAATGAGCTTTTGACTAGTTTGACGAACTTATGTAACATCTAACAACGCATTTCTAGGACTCTAAACCAAGTTTCATGCAACATGAGTGCTTATAAGTGTCTCAATGAGCTTTGTACTAGTTTGACGAACTTATGAAACATCTAACAACGCGTTTCTAGGACTCTAAACCAAGTTTCATGCAACATGAGTCCTTATAAGTGTCTCAATGAGGTTTGTACTAGTTTGACCAAGTCATGAAACATCTAACAACGCATTTCTAGGACTCTAACCCAAGTTTCATGCAACATGAGTGCTTATAAGTGTCTCAATGAGCGTTGTACATGTTTGACGAACTTATGAAACATCTAACAACGTGGTTCTAGGACTCTAAACCAAGTTTCATGCAACATGAATGCTTATAAGTGTCTCAATGAGCTTCGTACTAGTTTGACAAACTTATGAAACATTTAACAATGCGTTTCTAGGACTCTAAACTAAGTTTCATACAACATGAGTGCTTATAAGTGTCTCAATGAGCTTTGTACTAGTTTGACGAACTTATGAAACATCGAACAACGCGTTTCTAGGACTCTAAACCAAGTATCATGCAACATGAGTGCTTATAAGTGTCTCAATGAGTTTTTTTAAGTTTTACGAACTTATGAAACATCGAACAACGCGTTTCTAGGACTCTAAACCAAGTTTCATGCAACATGAGTGCTTATAAGTGTCTCAATGAGCTTTGTACAAGTTTTACGAACTTATGAAACATCGAACAACGCGTTTCTAGGACTCTAAACCAAGTTTCATGCAACATGAGTGCTTATAAGTGTCTCAATGAGCTTTGTACTAGTTTGACGAAATTATGAAACATCTAACAACGCGGTTTCTAGGACTCTAAACTAAGTTTCATGCAACATGAGTGCTTATAAGTGTCTCAATGAGCTTTTGACTAGTTTGACGAATATATGAAACATCTAACAACGTGGGTTCTAAGACTCTAAACCAAGTTTCATACAACATGAGTGCTTTAAGTGTCTCAATGAGCTTTGTACAATTTTGACGAAATTATGAAACATCTAAAAACGCGGTTTCTAAGACTCTAAACAAAGTTTCATGCAACATGAGTGCTTATAAGTGTCTCAATGAGATTTTTACTAGTTCGACGAACTTATGAAACATCTAACAACGCGGTTTCTAAGACTCTAAACGAAGTTTCATGCAACATGAGTGCTTATAAGTGTCTCAATGAGCTTTTTACATGTTTGACGAACTTATGAAACATCTAACAACGTGGTTCTAGGACTCTAAACCAAGTTTCATGCAACATGAGTGCTTATAAGTGTCTCAATGAGCTTTGTACAAGTTTGATGAACTTATGAAACATTTAAAAATGTGTTTCTAGGACTCTAAACCAAGTTTCATACAACATGAGTGCTTATAAGTGTCTCAATGACCTATGTACTATTTTGACGAACTTATGAAACATCGAACAACGCGTTTCTAGGACTCTAAACCAAGGTTCATGCAACATGAGTGCGTATAAGTGTCTCAATGAGCTTTGTACAAGTTTTACGAACTTATGAAACATCGAACAACGCGTTTCTAGGACTCTAAACCAAGTTTCATGCAACATGAGTGCTTATAAGTGTCTCAATGAGCTTTGTACTTGTTTGACGGACTTATGAAACATCTAACAACACGTTTCTAGGACTCTAAACCAAGTTTCATGAAACATGAGTGCTTATAATTGTCTCAAAGAGCTTTGTAAAAGTTTTACGAACTTTTGAAACATCTAACAACGCGTTTCTAGGACTCTAAACCAAGTTTCATTCAACAAGTGTGCTTATAAGTGTCTCAATGAGCTTTTTACTAGTTTTACGAACTTATGAAACATCTAAAAACGCGTTTCTAGAACTCTAAACCAAGTTTCATGCAACATGAGTGCTTATAAGTGTCTCAATGAGCTTTGTACTTGTTTGACGAACTTATGAAACATCTAACAACGCGGTTTCTAAGACTCTAAACGAAGTTTCATGCAACATGAGTGCTTATAAGTGTCTCAATGAGCTTTGTACAAGTTTGACGAATTTATGAAACATCTAACAACGCGTTTCTAGGACTCTAAACCAAATTTCATGCAACATGAGTGCTTATAAGTGTCTCAATGAGCTTTGTACTAGTTTGACGAACTTATGAAACATCTAACAACGCGGTTTCTAGGACTCTAAACTAAGTTTCATGCAACATGAATGCTTATAAGTGTCTCAATGAGCTTTTGACTAGTTTGACGAATATATGAAACATCTAACAACGCGGGTTCTAGGACTCTAAACCAAGTTTCATACAACATGAGGGCTTATAAGTGTCTCAATGAGCTTTGTACAAGTTTGACGAACTTATGAAACATCTAACAACGCGTTTCTAGGACTCTAAACCAAGTTTCATGCAACATGAGTGCTTATATGTGTCTCAATGAGCTTTGTACTAGTTTGACGAACTTATGAAACATCTAACAACACATTTCTAGGACTCTAAACCAAGTTTCATGCAACATGAGTGCTTATAAGTGTCTCAATGAGCTTTGTACTAGTTTGACGACCTTATGAAACATCTAACAACGCGTTTCTAGGACTCTAAACCAAGTTTCATGCAACATGAGTGCTTATAAGTGTCTCAATGAGGTTTGTACTAGTTTGACGAAGTTATGAAACATCTAACAACGCGTTTATAGTACTCTAACCCAAGTTTCATGCAACATGAGTGCTTATAAGTGTCTTAATGAGCTTTGTACATGTTTAACGAACTTATGAAACATCTAACAACGTGGTTCTAGGACTCTAAACCAGGTTTCATGCAACATGAGTGCTTATAAGTGTCTCAATGAGCTTTGTACTAGTTTGACGAACTTATGAAACATTTGACAATGTGTTTCTAGGACTTTAAACCAAGTTTCATGCAACATGAGAGCTTATAAGTGTCTCAATGAGCTTTGTACAAGTGTTACAAACTTATGAAACATCTAACAACGCGTTTCTAGGACTCTAAACCAAGTTTCATTCAACATAAGTGCTTATAAGTGGCTCAATGACCTTTGTACTAGTTTTACGAACTTATGAAACGACTAACAACACGTTTCTAGGACTCTAAACCAAGTTTCATGCAACATGAATGTTTATAAGTGTCTCAATTAGGTTTGTACTAGTTTGACGAACTTTTGAAACATCTAACAACGCATTTCTAGGACTCTAAACCAAGTTTCATGCAACATGAGTGCTTATATGTGTCTCAATGAGCTTTGTACTAGTTTGACGAACTTATGAAACATCTAAAAACGCGGTTTCTAATACTCTAAACGAAGTTTCATGCAACATGAGTGCTTATAAGTGTCTCAATGAGCTTTTTACTAGTTCGACGAACTTATGAAACATCTAACAACGCGGTTTCTAAGACTCTAAACGAAGTTTCATGCAACATGAGTGCTTATAAGTGTCTAAATGAGCTTTGTACAAGTTTGACGAACTTATGAAACATCTAACAACGCGGGTTCTAGGACTCTAAACCAAGTTTCATACAACATGAGTGCTTATAAGTGTCTAAATGAGCTTTGTACAAGTTTGACGAACTTATGAAACATCTAACAACGCGTTTCTAGGACTCTAAACCAAGTTTCATACAACATGAGTGCTTATAAGTGTCTCAATGAGCTTTGTACAAGTTTGACGAACTTATGAAACATCTAACAACGCGTTTCTAGGACTCTAAACCAAGTTTCATGCAACATGAGTGCGTATAAGTGTCTCAATAAGCTTTGTACTAGCTTGACGAACTTATGAAATATCTAACAACGCGGGTTCTAGGACTCTAAACCAAGTTTCATACAACATGAGTGCTTATAAGTGTCTCAATGAGTTTTGTACAAGTTTGACGAACTTATGAAAAATCTAACAACGCGTTTCTAGGACTCTAAAACAAGTTTCATGCAACATGAGTGCTTATATGTGTCTCAATGAGCTTTGTACTAGTTTGACGAACTTATGAAACATCTAACAACGCGTTTCTAGGACTCTAAACCAAGTTTCATGCAACATGAGTGGTTATATGTGTCTCAATGAGCTTTGTACTAGTTTGACGAACTTATGAAACATCTAACATCGCGATTTCTAGGACTCTAAACGAAGTTTCATGCAACATGAATGCTTATAAGCGTCTCAATGAGCATTGTACTGGTTTGACGAACTTATGAAACATCTAACAACGCGGTTTCTAGGACTCTAAACCAAGTTTCATGCAACATGAGTGCTTATAAGCGTCTCAATGAGCTTTGTACAAGTTTGACGAACTTATGAAACATCTAACAAAGCGTTTCTAGGACTCTAAAGCAAGTTTCATGCAACATGAGTTATTATAAGTGTCTCAATGAGCTTTGTACTAGCTTGACGAACTTATGAAATATCTAACAACGCATTTCTAGGACTCTAAACCAAGTTTCATGCAACATGAGTGGTTATAAGTGTCTCAATGAGGTTTGTACTAGTTTTACGAACTTATGAGTCATCTAACAACGCGTTTCTAGGACTCTTAACCAAGTTTCATTCAACATGAGTGCTTATAAGTATCTCAATGAGCTTTGTACTAGTTTGACGAACTTATGAAACATCTAACAACGCAGTTTCTAGGAATCTAAACCAAGTTTCATGCAACATGAGTGCTTATAAGTGTCTTAATGAGCTTTGTACAAGTTTGACGAACTTATGAAACTTCTAACAATGCGTTTCTAGGACTCTAAACCAAGTTTCATGCAACATGAGTGCTTATAAGTGTCTCAATGAGCTTTGTACTAGTTTGACGAACTTATGAAACATCTAACAACGCGGTTTCTAGGACTCTAAACTAAGTTTCATGCAACATGAGTGCTTATAAGTGTCTCAATGAGCTTTTGACTAGTTTGACGAATATATGAAACATCTAACAACGCGGGTTCTAGGACTCTAAACCAAGTTTCATACAACATGAGTGCTTATAAGTGTCTCAATGAGATTTGTACATGTTTGACGAACTTATGAAACATCTAACAACACGTTTCTGGGACTCTAAACCAAGTTTCATGCAACATGAGTGCTTATATGTGTCTCAATGATCTTTGTACTAGTTTGACGAACTTATGAAACATCTAACAACGCGGTTTCTAGGACTCTAAACGAAGTTTCATGCAACATGAGTGCTTATAAGTGTCTCAATGAGCATTATATTGGTTTGACGAACTTATGAAACATCTAACAATGCGTTTCTAGGACTCTAAACCAAGTTTCATGCAACATGAGTGCTTATAAGTGTCTCAATAAGCTTTGTACTAGCTTGACGAACTTATGAAATATCTAACAACGCGGGTTCTAGGACTCTAAACCAAGTTTCATACAACATGAGTGCTTATAAGTGTCTCAATGAGTTTTGTACAAGTTTGACGAACTTATGAAAAATCTAACAACGCGTTTCTAGGACACTAAAACAAGTTTCATGCAACATGAGTGCTTATATGTGTCTCAATGAGCTTTGTACTAGTTTGACGAACTTATGAAACATCTAACAACGCGTTTCTAGGACTCTAAACCAAGTTTCATGCAACATGAGTGGTTATATGTGTCTCAATGAGCTTTGTACTAGTTTGACGAACTTATGAAACATCTAACATCGCGGTTTCTAGGACTCTAAACGAAGTTTCATGCAACATGAATGCTTATAAGCGTCTCAATGAGCATTGTACTGGTTTGACGAACTTATGAAACATCTAACAACGCGGTTTCTAGGACTCTAAACCAAGTTTCATGCAACATGAGTGCTTATAAGCGTCTCAATGAGCTTTGTACAAGTTTGACGAACTTATGAAACATCTAACAAAGCGTTTCTAGGACTCTAAAGCAAGTTTCATGCAACATGAGTTATTATAAGTGTCTCAATGAGCTTTGTACTAGCTTGACGAACTTATGAAATATCTAACAACGCATTTCTAGGACTCTAAACCAAGTTTCATGCAACATGAGTGGTTATAAGTGTCTCAATGAGGTTTGTACTAGTTTTACGAACTTATGAGTCATCTAACAACGCGTTTCTAGGACTCTTAACCAAGTTTCATTCAACATGAGTGCTTATAAGTATCTCAATGAGCTTTGTACTAGTTTGACGAACTTATGAAACATCTAACAACGCAGTTTCTAGGAATCAAAACCAAGTTTCATGCAACATGAGTGCTTATAAGTGTCTTAATGAGCTTTGTACAAGTTTGACGAACTTATGAAACTTCTAACAATGCGTTTCTAGGACTCTAAACCAAGTTTCATGCAACATGAGTGCTTATAAGTGTCTCAATGAGCTTTGTACTAGTTTGACGAACTTATGAAACATCTAACAACGCGGTTTCTAGGACTCTAAACTAAGTTTCATGCAACATGAGTGCTTATAAGTGTCTCAATGAGCTTTTGACTAGTTTGACGAATATATGAAACATCTAACAACGCGGGTTCTAGGACTCTAAACCAAGTTTCATACAACATGAGTGCTTATAAGTGTCTCAATGAGATTTGTACATGTTTGACGAACTTATGAAACATCTAACAACGCGGTTTCTAAGACTCTAAACCAAGTTTCATGCAACATGAGTGCTTATAAGTGTCTTAATGAGCTTTGTACAAGTTTGACAAACTTATGAAACATCTAACAACGCGGTTTCTAGGACTCTAAACCAAGTTTCATGCAACTTTAGTGCTTATAAGTGTCTCAATGCGCTTTGTACAAGTTTGACGAACTTATGAAACATCTAATAAAGCGTTTATAGGACTCTAAACCAAGTTTCATGCAACATGAGTGCTTATAAGTGTCTCAATGAGCTTTGTACTAGTTTGACGAACTTATGAAACATCTAACAACGCGTTTCTAGGACTCTAAACAAGGTTTGATGCAACATGAGTGATTATAAGTGTCTCATTGAGCTTTGTACTAGTTTGACGAACTTATGAAACATCTAACAACGCGTTTCTAGGACTCTAAACCGAGATTCATGCAACATGAGTGCTTATAAGTGTCTCAATGAGCTTTTTACTAGTTTAACGAATATATGAAACATGTAACAACGCGGGTTCTAGGACTCTAAACCAAGTTTCATACAACATGAGTGCTTATAA
Source organism: Cochlearia excelsa (assembly GCA_963556525.1). Lineage (NCBI taxonomy): Eukaryota > Viridiplantae > Streptophyta > Magnoliopsida > Brassicales > Brassicaceae > Cochlearia > Cochlearia excelsa. Next base: position 23,299,365 of record OY748329.1, on the reverse strand, counting down.
TTGTCTCAATGAGCTTTGTACAAGTTTGACGAACTTATGAAACATCTAACAACGCGTTTCTAGGACTCTAAATGAAGTTTCATGCAACATGAGTGCTTATATGTGTCTCAATGAGCTTTGTACTAGTTTGACGAACTTATGAAACATCTAACAACGCGGTTTCTAGGACTCTAAACTAAGTTTCATGCAACATGAGTGCTTATAAGTGTCTCAATGAGCTTTTGACTAGTTTGACGAATATATGAAACATCTAACAACGCGGGTTCTAGGACTCTAAACCAAGTTTCATACAACATGAGTGCTTATAAGTGTCTCAATGAGTTTTGTAAAAGTTTGATGAACTTATGAAACATCTAACAATGCGTTTCTAGGACTCAAAACCAAGTTTCATGCAACATGAGTGCTTATAAGTGTCTCAATGAGCTTTGTACTAGTTTGACGAACTTATGAAACATCTAACAACGCGGTTTCTAGGACTCTAAACGAAGTTTCATGCAACATGAGTGCTTATAAGTGTCTCAATGAGCATTGTATTGGTTTGACGAACTTATGAAACATCTAACAACACGGTTTCTAAGACTCTAAACCAAGTTTCATGCAACATGAGTGCTTATAAGTGTCTTAATGAGCTTTGTACAAATTTGACAAACTTATGAAACATCTAACATCGCGGTTTCTAGGACTCTAAACCAAGTTTCATGCAACTTGAGTGCTTATAAGCGTCTCAATGCGCTTTGTACAAGTTTGACGAACTTATGAAACATCTAACAAAGCGTTTCTAGGACTCTAAACCAAGTTTCATGCAACATGAGTGCTTATAAGTGTCTCAATGAGTTTTGTACTAGTTTGACGAACTTATGAAACATCTAACAACGCGTTTCTAGGACTCTAAACAAGGGTTCATGCAACATGATTGTTTATAAGTGTCTCATTGAGCTTTGTACTAGTTTGACGAACTTATGAAACATCTAACAACGCGTTTCTAGGACTCTAAACCAAGTTTCATGCAACATGAGTGCTTATAAGTGTCTCAATGAGCTTTTGACTAGTTTAACGAATATATGAAACATGTAACAACGCGGGTTCTATGACTCTAAACCAAGTTTCATACAACATGAGTGCTTATAAGTGTCTCAATGAGCTTTGTACAAGGTTGCCGAACTTATGAAACATCTAACAACGCGTTTCTAGGACTCTAAACCAAGTTTCATGCAACATGAGTGCTTATATGTGTCTCAATGAGCTTTGTACTAGTTTCATGAACTTATGAAACATCTAACAACGCGGTTTCTAGGACTCTAAACTAAGTTTCATGCAACATGAGTGCTTATAAGTGTCTCAATGAGCTTTTGACTAGTTTGACGAATATATGAAACATCTAACAACGCGGGTTCTAGGACTCTAAACCAAGTTTCATACAACATGACTCGCTTATAAGTGTCTCAATGAGCTTTTGACTAGTTTGACGAATATATGAAACATCTAACAACGCGGGTTCTAGGACTCTAAACCAAGTTTCATACAACATGAGTGCTTATAAGTGTCTCAATGAGCTTTGTACAAGTTTGACGAACTTATGAAACATCTAACAACGCGTTTCTAGGACTCTAAACCAAGTTTCATGCAACATGAGTGCTTATATGTGTCTCAATGAGCTTTGTACTAGTTTGACGACCTTATGAAACATCTAACAACGCGGTTTCTAGGACTCTAAACTAAGTTTCATGCAACATGAGTGCTTATAAGTGTCTCAATGAGCTTTTGACTAGTTTGACGAATATATGAAACATCTAACAACGCGGGTTCTAGGACTCTAAACCAAGTTTCATACAACATGAGTGCTTATAAGTGTCTCAATGAGATTTGTACATGTTTGACGAACTTATGAAACATCTAACAACGCGGTTTCTAAGACTCTAAACCAAGTTTCATGCAACATGAGTGCTTATAAGTGTCTTAATGAGCTTTGTACAAGTTTGACAAACTTATGAAACATCTAACAACGCGGTTTCTAGGACTCTAAACCAAGTTTCATGCAACTTTAGTGCTTATAAGTGTCTCAATGCGCTTTGTACAAGTTTGACGAACTTATGAAACATCTAATAAAGCGTTTATAGGACTCTAAACCAAGTTTCATGCAACATGAGTGCTTATAAGTGTCTCAATGAGCTTTGTACTAGTTTGACGAACTTATGAAACATCTAACAACGCGTTTCTAGGACTCTAAACAAGGTTTGATGCAACATGAGTGATTATAAGTGTCTCATTGAGCTTTGTACTAGTTTGACGAACTTATGAAACATCTAACAACGCGTTTCTAGGACTCTAAACCGAGATTCATGCAACATGAGTGCTTATAAGTGTCTCAATGAGCTTTTTACTAGTTTAACGAATATATGAAACATGTAACAACGCGGGTTCTAGGACTCTAAACCAAGTTTCATACAACATGAGTGCTTATAATTGTCTCAATGAGCTTTGTACAAGTTTGACGAACTTATGAAACATCTAACAACGCGTTTCTAGGACTCTAAATGAAGTTTCATGCAACATGAGTGCTTATATGTGTCTCAATGAGCTTTGTACTAGTTTGACAAACTTATGAAACATCTAACAACGCGGTTTCTAGGACTCTAAACTAAGTTTCATGCAACATGAGTGCTTATAAGTGTCTCAATGAGCTTTTGACTAGTTTGACGAATATATGAAACATCTAACAACGCGGGTTCTAGGACTCTAAACCAAGTTTCATACAACATGAGTGCTTATAAGTGTCTCAATGAGTTTTGTAAAAGTTTGATGAACTTATGAAACATCTAACAATGCGTTTCTAGGACTCAAAACCAAGTTTCATGCAACATGAGTGCTTATAAGTGTCTCAATGAGCTTTGTACTAGTTTGACGAACTTATGAAACATCTAACAACGCGGTTTCTAGGACTCTAAACGAAGTTTCATGCAACATGAGTGCTTATAAGTGTCTCAATGAGCATTGTATTGGTTTGACGAACTTATGAAACATCTAACAACACGGTTTCTAAGACTCTAAACCAAGTTTCATGCAACATGAGTGCTTATAAGTGTCTTAATGAGCTTTGTACAAATTTGACAAACTTATGAAACATCTAACATCGCGGTTTCTAGGACTCTAAACCAAGTTTCATGCAACTTGAGTGCTTATAAGCGTCTCAATGCGCTTTGTACAAGTTTGACGAACTTATGAAACATCTAACAAAGCGTTTCTAGGACTCTAAACCAAGTTTCATGCAACATGAGTGCTTATAAGTGTCTCAATGAGTTTTGTACTAGTTTGACGAACTTATGAAACATCTAACAACGCGTTTCTAGGACTCTAAACAAGGGTTCATGCAACATGATTGTTTATAAGTGTCTCATTGAGCTTTGTACTAGTTTGACGAACTTATGAAACATCTAACAACGCGTTTCTAGGACTCTAAACCAAGTTTCATGCAACATGAGTGCTTATTAGTGTCTCAATGAGCTTTTGACTAGTTTAACGAATATATGAAACATGTAACAACGCGGGTTCTAGGACTCTAAACCAAGTTTCATACAACATGAGTGCTTATAAGTGTCTCAATGAGCTTTGTACAAGGTTGCCGAACTTATGAAACATCTAACAACGCGTTTCTAGGACTCTAAACCAAGTTTCATGCAACATGAGTGCTTATATGTGTCTCAATGAGCTTTGTACTAGTTTCATGAACTTATGAAACATCTAACAACGCGGTTTCTAGGACTCTAAACTAAGTTTCATGCAACATGAGTGCTTATAAGTGTCTCAATGAGCTTTTGACTAGTTTGACGAATATATGAAACATCTAACAACGCGGGTTCTAGGACTCTAAACCAAGTTTCATACAACATGACTGCTTATAAGTGTCTCAATGAGCTTTTGACTAGTTTGACGAATATATGAAACATCTAACAACGCGGGTTCTAGGACTCTAAACCAAGTTTCATACAACATGAGTGCTTATAAGTGTCTCAATGAGCTTTGTACAAGTTTGACGAACTTATGAAACATCTAACAACGCGTTTCTAGGACTCTAAACCAAGTTTCATGCAACATGAGTGCTTATATGTGTCTCAATGAGCTTTGTACTAGTTTGACGACCTTATGAAACATCTAACAACGCGGTTTCTAGGACTCTAAACTAAGTTTCATGCAACATGAGTGCTTATAAGTGTCTCAATGAGCTTTTGACTAGTTGGACGAATATATGAAACATCTAACAACGCGGGTTCTAGGACTCTAAACCAAGTTTCATACAACATGACTGCTTATAAGTGTCTCAATGAGCTTTTGACTAGTTTGACGAATATATGAAACATCTAACAACGCCGGTTCTAGGACACTAAACCAAGTTTCATACAACATGAGTGCTTATAAGTGTCTCAATGAGCTTTGTACAAGTTTGACGAACTTATGAAACATTTAACAACGCGTTTCTAGGACTCTAAACCAAGTTTCATGCAACATGAGTGCTTATATGTGTCTCAATGAGCTTTGTACAAGTTTGACGAACTTATGAAACATCTAACAACGCGTTTCTAGGACTCTAAACCAAGTTTCATACAACATGAGTGCTTATAAGTGTGTCAATGAGCTTTGTACAAGTTTGACGAACTTATGAAACATCTAACAACGCGTTTATATGGACTCTAAACCAAGTTTCATGCAACATGAGTGCTTATATGTGTCTCAATGAGCTTTGTACTAGTTTGACGAACTTATGAAACATCTAACAACGCGGTTTCTAGGACTCTAAACGAAGTTTCATGCAACATGAGTGCTTATAAGTGTCTTAATGAGCATTGTACTGGTTTGACCAACTTATGAAACATCTAACAACGCGGTTTCTAAGACTCTAAACCAAGTTTCATGTAACATGAGTGCTTATAAGTGTCTCAATGAGCTTTGTACAAGTTTGAAAAACTTATGAAACATCTAACAACGCGGTTTCTAGGACTCTAAACAAAGTTTCATGCAACTTGAGAGCTTATAACCGTCTCAATGAGCTTTGTACAAGTTTGACGAACTTATGAAACATCTAACAAAGCGTTTCTAGGACTCTAAACCAAGTTTCATGCAACATGAGTGCTTATAAGTGTCTCAATGAGCTTTGTACTAGTTTGACGAACTTATGAAACATCTAACAACGTATTTCTAGGACTCTAAACCAAGTTTCATGCAACATGAGTGCTTATAAGTGTCTCATTGAGCTTTGTACTAGTTTGACGAACTTATGAAACATCTAATAACGCGTTTCTAGGACTCTAAACCAAGTTTCATGCAACATGAGTGCTTATAAGTGTCTCAATGAGCTTTTGACTAGTTTGACGAATATATGAAACATCTAACAACGCGGGTTCTTCGACTCTAAACCAAGTTTCATACAACATGAGTGCTTATAAGTGTCTCAATGAGCTTTGTACAAGTTTGACCAACTTATGAAACATCTAACAACGCGTTTCTAGGACTCTAAACCAAGTTTCATGCAACATGAGTGCCTATATTTGTCTCAATGATCTTTGTACTAGTTTGACGAACTTATGAAACATCTAACAACGCATTTCTAGGACTCTAATCCAAGTTTCATGCAACATGAGTTCTTATAAGTGTCTCAATGATCTTTGTACAAGTTTGACGAACTTATGAAACATCTAACAACGCGTTTCTAGGACTCTAAACCAAGTTTCATATACAACATGAGTGCTTATAAGCATCTCAATGAGCTTTGTACAAGTTTGACGAACTTATGAAACATCTAACAACGCGTTTCTAGGACTCTAAACCAAGTTTCATGCAACATGAGTGCTTATATGTGTCTCAATGAGCTTTGTACTAGTTTGATGAACTTATGAAACATCTAACAACGCGGTTTCTAGGACTCTAAACTAAGTTTCATGCAACATGAGTGCTTATAAGTGTCTCAATGAACTTTTGACTAGTTTGACGAATATATGAAACATCTAACAACGCAGGTTCTAGGACTCTAAACCAAGTTTCATACAACATGACTGCTTATAAGTGTCTCAATGAGCTTTTGACTAGTTTGACGAATACATGAAACATCTAACAACGCGGGTTCTAGGACTCTAAACCAAGTTTCATACAACATGAGTGCTTATAAGTGTCTCAATGAGTTTTGTACAAGTTTGAAGAACTTATGAAACATCTAACAACGCGTTTCTAGGACTCTAAACCAAGTTTCATGCAACATGAGTGCTTATATGTGTCTCAATGAGCTTTGTACTAGTTTGACGACCTTATGAAACATCTAACAACGCGGTTTCTAGGACTCTAAACTAAGTTTCATGCAACATGAGTGCTTATAAGTGTCTCAATGAGCTTTTGACTAGTTTGACGAATATATGAAACATCTAACAACGCGGGTTCTAGGACTCTAAACCAAGTTTCATACAACATGACTGCTTATAAGTGTCTCAATGAGCTTTTGACTAGTTTGACGAATATATGAAACATCTAACAACGCCGGTTCTAGGACACTAAACCAAATTTCATACAACATGAGTGCTTATAAGTGTCTCAATGAGCTTTGTACAAGTTTGACGAACTTATGAAACATTTAACAACGCGTTTCTAGGACTCTAAACCAAGTTTCATGCAACATGAGTGCTTATATGTGTCTCAATGAGCTTTGTACTAGTTTGACGAAATTATGAAACATCTAACAACGAATTTCTAGGACTCTAAACCAAGTTTCATGCAACATGAGTGCTTATAAGTGTCTCAATGAGCTTTGTACAAGTTTGACGAACTTATGAAACATCTAACAACGCGTTTCTAGGACTCTAAACCAAGTTTCATACAACATGACTGCTTATAAGTGTCTCAATGAGCTTTGTACAAGTTTGACGAACTTATGAAACATCTAACAACGCGTTTCTAGGACTCTAAACCAAGTTTCATGCAACATGAGTGGTTATATGTGTCTCAATGAGCTTTGTACTAGTTTGACGAACTTATGAAACATCTAACAACGCCGTTTCTAGGACTCTAAACGAAGTTTCATGCAACATGAGTGCTTATAAGTGTCTCAATGAGCATTGTACTGGTTTGACGAACTTATGAAACATCTAACAACGCGGTTTCTAAGACTCTAAACCAAGTTTCATGCAACATGAGTGCTTATAAGTGTCTCAATGAGCTTTGTACAAGTTTGAAAAACTTATGAAACATCTAACAACGCGGTTTGTAAGACTCTAAACCAAGTTTCATGCAACTTGAGAGCTTATAACCATCTCAATGAGCTTTGTACAAGTTTGACGAACTTATGAAACATCTAACAAAGCGTTTCTAGGACTCTAAACCAAGTTTCATGCAACACGAGTGCTTATAAGTGTCTCAATGAGCTTTGTACTAGTTTGACGAACTTATGAAACATCTAACAACGCATTTCTAGGACTCTAAACCAAGTTTCATGCAACATGAGTGCTTATAAGTGTCTCATTGAGCTTTGTACTAGTTTGACGAACTTATGAAACATCTAATAACGCGTTTCTAGGACTCTAAACCAAGTTTCATGCAACATGAGTGCTTATAAGTGTCTCAATGAGCTTTTGACTAGTTTGACGAATATATGAAACATCTAACAACGCGGGTTCTTCGACTCTAAACCAAGTTTCATACAACATGAGTGCTTATAAGTGTCTCAATGAGCTTTGTACAAGTTTGACCAACTTATGAAACATCTAACAACGCGTTTCTAGGACTCTAAACCAAGTTTCATGCAACATGAGTGCTTATATGTGTCTCAATGAGCTTTGTACTAGTTTGACGAACTTATGAAACATCTAACAACGCATTTCTAGGACTCTAAACCAAGTTTCATGCAACATGAGTTGTTATAAGTGTCTCAATGATCTTTGTACAAGTTTGACTAACTTATGAAACATCTAACAACGCGTTTCTAGGACTCTAAACCAAGTTTCATACAACATGAGTGCTTATAAGCGTCTCAATGAGCTTTGTTCAAGTTTGACGAACTTATGAAACATCTAACAACGCGTTTCTAGGACTAAACCAAGTTTCATGCAACATGAGTGCTTATATGTGTCTCAATGAGCTTTGTACTAGTTTGATGAACTTATGAAACATCTAACAACGCGGTTTCTAGGACTCTAAACTAAGTTTCATGCAACATTAGTGCTTATAAGTGTTTCAATGAGCTTTTGACTAGTTTGACGAATATATGAAACATCTAACAACGCGGGTTCTAGGACTCTAAACCAAGTTTCATCTAACATGACTGCTTATAAGTGTCTCAATGAGCTTTTGACTAGTTTGACGAATATATGAAACATCTAACAACGCGGGTTCTAGGACTCTGAACCAAGTTTCATACAACATGAGTGCTTATAAGTGTCTCAATGAGCTTTGTACAAGTTTGACGAACTTATGAAACATCTAACAACGCGTTTCTAGGACTCTAAACCAAGTTTCATGCAACATGAGTGCTTATATGTGTCTCAATGAGCTTTGTACTAGTTTGACGACCTTATGAAACATCTAACAACGCGGTTTCTAGGACTCTAAACTAAGTTTCATGCAACATGAGTGCTTATAAGTGTCTCAATGAGCTTTTGACTAGTTTGACGAATATATGAAACATCTAACAACGCGGGTTCTAGGACTCTAAACCAAGTTTCATACAACATGACTGCTTATAAGTGTCTCAATGAGCTTTTGACTAGTTTGACGAATATATGAAACATCTAACAACGCCGGTTCTAGGACACTAAACCAAGTTTCATACAACATGAGTGCTTATAAGTGTCTCAATGAGCTTTGTACAAGTTTGACGAACTTATGAAACATTTAACAACGCGTTTCTAGGACTCTAAACCAAGTTTCATGCAACATGAGTGCTTATATGTGTCTCAATGAGCTTTGTACTAGTTTGACGAAATTATGAAATATCTAACAACGAATTTCTAGGACTCTAAACCAAGTTTCATACAACATGAGTGCTTATAAGTGTCTCAATGAGCTTTGTACAAGTTTGACGAACTTATGAAACATCTAACAACGCGTTTATAGGACTCTAAACCAAGTTTCATGCAACATGAGTGCATATATGTGTCTCAATGAGGTTTGTACTAGTTTGACGAACTTATGAAACATCTAACAACGCGGTTTCTTGGACTCTAAACGAAGTTTCATGCAACATGAGTGCTTATAAGTGTCTTAATGAGCATTGTACTGGTTTGGCCAACTTATGAAACATCTAACAACGCGGTTTCTAAGACTCTAAACCAAGTTTCATGTAACATGAGTGCTTATAAGTGTCTCAATGAGCTGTGTACAAGTTTGAAAAACTTATGAAACATCTAACAACGCGGTTTCTAGGACTCTAAACAAAGTTTCATGCAACTTGAGTGCTTATAAGCGTCTCAATGAGCTTTGTACAAGTTTGACGAACTTATGAAACATCTAACAAAGCGTTTCTAGGACTCTAAACCAAGTTTTATGCAACATGAGTGCTTATAAGTTTCTCAATGAGCTTTGTACTAGTTTGAAGAACTTATGAAACATCTAACAACACATTTCTAGGACTCTAAACCAAGTTTCATGCAACATGAGTGCTTATAAGTGTCTCATTGAGCTTTGTACTAGTTTGACGAACTTATGAAACATCTAACAACGCGTTTCTAGGACTCTAAACCAAGTTTCATGCAACATGAGTGCTTATAAGTGTCTCAATGAGCTTTTGACTAGTTTGACGAATATATGAAACATCTAACAACGCGGGTTCTTGGACTCTAAACCAAGTTTCATACGACATGAGTGCTTATAAGTGTCTCATAATGAGCTTTGTACAAGTTTGACCAACTTATGAAACATCTAACAACGTGTTTCTAGGACTCTAAACCAAGTTTCATGCAACATGAGTGCTTATAAGTGTCTCAATGAGCTTTGTACAAGTTTGAAAAACTTATGAAACATCTAACAACGCGGTTTGTAGGACTCTAAACCAAGTTTCATGCAACTTGAGAGCTTATAAGCGTCTCAATGAGCTTTGTACAAGTTTGACGAACTTATGAAACATCTAACAAAGCGTTTCTAGGACTCTAAACCAAGTTTCATGCAACATGAGTGCTTATAAGTGTCTCAATGAGCTTTGTACTAGTTTGACGAACTTATGAAACATCTAACAACGCATTTCTAGGACTCTAAACCAAGTTTCATGCAACATGAGTGCTTATAAGTGTCTCATTGAGCTTTGTACTAGTTTGACGAACTTATGAAACATCTAATAACGCGTTTCTAGGACTCTAAACCAAGTTTCATGCAACATGAGTGCTTATAAGTGTCTCATTGAGCTTTGTACTAGTTTGACGAACTTATGAAACATCTAACAACGCGTTTCTAGGACTCTAAACCAAGTTTCATGCAACATGAGTGCTTATAAGTGTCTCAATGAGCTTTTGACTAGTTTGACGAATATATGAAACATCTAACAACGCGGGTTCTTGGACTCTAAACCAAGTTTCATACGACATGAGTGCTTATAAGTGTCTCATAATGAGCTTTGTACAAGTTTGACCAACTTATGAAACATCTAACAACGTGTTTCTAGGACTCTAAACCAAGTTTCATGCAACATGAGTGCTTATAAGTGTCTCAATGAGCTTTGTACAAGTTTGAAAAACTTATGAAACATCTAACAACGCGGTTTGTAGGACTCTAAACCAAGTTTCATGCAACTTGAGAGCTTATAAGCGTCTCAATGAGCTTTGTACAAGTTTGACGAACTTATGAAACATCTAACAAAGCGTTTCTAGGACTCTAAACCAAGTTTCATGCAACATGAGTGCTTATAAGTGTCTCAATGACCTTTGTACTAGTTTGACGAACTTATGAAACATCTAACAACGCGGTTTCTAGGACTCTAAACTAAGTTTCATGCAACATGAGTGCTTATAAGTGTCTCAATGAGCTTTTGACTAGTTTGACGAATATATGAAACATCTAACAACGCGGGTTCTAGGACTCTAAACCAAGTTTCATACAACATGAGTGCTTATAAGTGTCTCAATGAGCTTTGTACAAGTTTGACGAACTTATGAAACATCTAACAACGCATTTCTAGGACTCTAAACCAAGTTTCATGCAACATGAGTGCTTATAAGTGTCTCAATGAGCTTTATACTAGTTTAACGCACTTATGAAACATCTAACAACGCATTTCTAGGACTCTAAACCAAGTTTCATGCAACATGAGTGCTTATAAGTGTCTCAAGGAGCTTTGTACTAGTTTGACGAACTTATGAAACATCTAACAACGCGTTTCTAGGACTCTAAACCAAGTTTCATGCAACATGAGTGCTTATAAGTGCCTCAATGAGCTTTGTACTAGTTTTACAAACTTATGAAACGACTAACAACGCGTTTCTAGGACTCTAAACCAAGTTTCATGCAACATGAATGTTTATAAGTGTCTCAATGAGGTTTGTACAAGTTTGACGAACTTTTGAAACATCTAACAACGCGTTTCTAGGACTCTAAACCAAGTTTCATGCAACATGAGTGCTTATATGTGTCTCAATGAGCTTTGTACTAGTTTGACGAACTTATGAAACATCTAACAACCCGGTTTCTAAGACTCTAAACGAAGTTTCATGCAACATGAGTGCTTATAAGTGTCTCAATGAGCTTTTTACTAGTTTGAAGAACTTATGAAACATCTAACAACACGTTTCTAGTACTCTAAACGAAGTTTCATGCAACATGAGTGCTTATAAGCGTCTCAATGAGCTTTGTACAAGTTTGACGAACTTATGAAACATCTAACAAAGCGTTTCTAGGACTCTAAACCAAGTTTCATGCAACATGAGTGCTTATAAGTGTCCCAATGAGCTTTGTACTAGTTTGACGAACTTATGAAACATCTAACAAAGCGTTTCTAAGACTCTAAACCAAGTTTCATGCAACATGAGTGCTTATAAGTGTATTAATGGGCTTTATACAAGTTTAACTAACTTATGAAACATCTAACAACGCGGTTTCTAGGACTCTAAACCAAGTTTCATGCAACTTGAGTGCTTATAAGCGTCTCAATGCGCTTTGTACAAGTTTGACGAATTTATGAAACATCTAACAAAGCGTTTCTAGGACACTAAACCAAGTTTCATGCAACATGAGTGCTTATAAGTGTCTCAATGAGCTTTGTACTAGTTTGACGAACTTATGAAACATCTAACAACGCGTTTCTAGGACTCTAAACAAGGTTTCATGCAACATGAGTGCTTATAAGTGTCTCATTGAGCTTTGTACTAGTTTGACGAACTTATGAAACATCTAACAACGCGTTTCTAGGACTCTAAACCAAGTTTCATGCAACATGAGTACTTATAAGTGTCTCAATGAGCTTTTGACTAGTTTAACGAATATATGAAACATCTAACAACACGGGTTCTAGGACTCTAAACCAAGTTTCATACAACATGAGTGCTTATAAATGTCTCAATGAACTTTGTACAAGTTTGACGAATTTATGAAACATCTAACAACGCGTTTCTAGGACTCTAAACCAAGTTTCATGCAACATGAGTGCTTATATGTGTCTCAATTAGCTTTGTACTAGTTTGACGAACATACGAAACATCTAACAACGCGGTTTCTAGGACTCTAAACTAAGTTTCATGCAACATGAGTGCTTAGAAGTGTCTCAATGAGCTTTTTACTAGTTTGACGAATATATGAAACATCTAACAACGCGGGTTCTAGGAATCTAAACCAAGTTTCATACAACATGACTGCTTATAAGTGTCTCAATGAGCTTTTGACTAGTTTGACGAATATATAAAACGTCTAACAACGCGGGTTCTAGGAATCTAAACCAAGTTTCATACAACATGACTGCTTATAAGTTTCTCAATGAGCTTTTGACTAGTTTGACGAATATATGAAACATCTAACAATGCGGGTTCTTGGACTCTAAACCAAGTTTCATACAACATGAGTGCTTATAAGTGTCTCAATGAGCTTTGTACAAGTTTGACCAACTTATGAAACATCTAACAACGCGTTTCTATGACTCTAAACCAAGTTTCATGCAACATGAGTGCTTATATGTGTCTCAATGAGCTTTGTACTAGTTTGACGAACTTATGAAACATCTAACAACGCATTTCTAGGACTCTAAACCAAGTTTCATGCAACATGAGTGCTTATAAGCGTCTCAATGAGCTTTGTACAAGTTTGGCGAACTTATGAAACATCTAACAAAGCGTTTCTAGGACTCTAAAACAAGTTTCATGCAACATGAGTGCTTATAAGTGTCCCGATGAGCTTTGTACTAGCTTGACGAACTTATGAAATATCTAACAACGCATTTCTAGGACTCTAAACCAAGTTTCATGCAATATGAGTGCTTATAAGTGTCTCAATGAGGTTTGTACTAGTTTTACGAACTTATGAATCATCTACCAACGCGTTTCTAGGACTCTAAACCAAGTTTCATTCAACAAGAGTGCTTATAAATGTCTCAATGAGTTTTGTACCAGTTTGACGAACTTATGAAACATCTAACAACGCGGTTTCTAGGAATCTAAACCAAGTTTCATGCAACATGAGTGCTTATAAGTGTCTCAATGAGCTTTGTACAAGTTTGACGAACTTATGAAACTTCTAACAACGCGTTTCTAGGACTCTAAACCAACTTTCATGCAACATGAGTGCTTATATGTGTCTCAATGAGCTTTGTACTAGTTTGACGAACTTATGAAACATCTAACAACGCATTTCTAGGACTCTAAACCAAGTTTCATGCAACATGAGTGCTTATAAGTGTCTCAATGAGCTTTGTACAAGTTTGACAAACTTATGAAACATCTAACAACCCTATTCTAGGACTCTAAACCAAGTTTCATACAACATGAGTGCTTATAAGCGTCTCAATGAGCTTTGTACAATTTTGACGAACTTATGAAACATCTAACAACGCGTTTCTAGGACTCTAAACCAAGTTTCATGCAACATGAGTGCTTATATGTGTCTCAATGAGCTTTGTACTAGTTTGACGAACTTATGAAACATCTAACAACGCATTTCTAGGACTCTAAACCAAGTTTCATGCAACATGAGTTCTTATAAGTGTCTCAATGAGCTTTGTACAAGTTTGACGAACTTATGAAACATCTAACAACGCGTTTCTAGGACTCTAAACCAAGTTTCATACAACATGAGTGCTTATAAGCGTCTCAATGAGCTTTTTACAATTTTGACGAACTTATGAAACATCTAACAACGCGTTTCTAGGACTCTAAACCAAGTTTCATGCAACATGAGTGCTTATAAGTGTCTCAATGACCTTTGTACTAGTTTGACGAACTTATGAAAAATCTAACAACGCGGTTTCTAGGACTCTAAACTAAGTTTCATGCAACATGAGTGCTTATAAGTGTCTCAATGAGCTTTTGATTAGTTTGAAGAATATATGAAACATCTAACAACGCGGGTTCTAGGACTCGAAACCAAGTTTCATACAACATGAGTGCTTATAAGTGTCTCAATGAGCTTTGTACAAGTTTGACGAACTTATGAAACATCTAACAACGCGTTTCTAGTACTCTAAACCAAGTTTCATGCAACATGAGTGCTTATAAGTGTCTCAATGAGCATTGTACTGGTTTGACCAACTTATGAAACATCTAACAACGCGGTTTCTAAGACCCTAAACCAAGTTTCATGCAACATGAGTGCTTATAAGTGTCTCAATGAGCTTTGTACAAGTTTGAAAAACTTATGAAACATCTAACAACGCAGTTTCTAGGACTCTAAACCAAGTTTCATGCAACTTGAGTGCTTATAAGCGTCTCAATGCGCTTTGTACAAGTTTGACGAATTTATGAAACATCTAACAAAGCGTTTCTAGGACACTAAACCAAGTTTCATGCAACATGAGTGCTTATAAGTGTCTCAATGAGCTTTGTACTAGTTTGACGAACTTATGAAACATCTAACAACGCGTTTCTAGGACTCTAAACAAGGTTTCATGCAACATGAGTGCTTATAAGTGTCTCATTGAGCTTTGTACTAGTTTGACGAACTTATGAAACATCTAACAACGCGTTTCTAGGACTCTAAACCAAGTTTCATGCAACATGAGTACTTATAAGTGTCTCAATGAGCTTTTGACTAGTTTAACGAATATATGAAACATCTAACAACACGGGTTCTAGGACTCTAAACCAAGTTTCATACAACATGAGTGCTTATAAATGTCTCAATGAACTTTGTACAAGTTTGACGAATTTATGAAACATCTAACAACGCGTTTCTAGGACTCTAAACCAAGTTTCATGCAACATGAGTGCTTATATGTGTCTCAATTAGCTTTGTACTAGTTTGACGAACATACGAAACATCTAACAACGCGGTTTCTAGGACTCTAAACTAAGTTTCATGCAACATGAGTGCTTAGAAGTGTCTCAATGAGCTTTTTACTAGTTTGACGAATATATGAAACATCTAACAACGCGGGTTATAGGAATCTAAACCAAGTTTCATACAACATGACTGCTTATAAGTGTCTCAATGAGCTTTTGACTAGTTTGACGAATATATAAAACATCTAACAACGCGGGTTCTAGGAATCTAAACCAAGTTTCATACAACATGACTGCTTATAAGTTTCTCAATGAGCTTTTGACTAGTTTGACGAATATATGAAACATCTAACAATGCGGGTTCTTGGACTCTAAACCAAGTTTCATACAACATGAGTGCTTATAAGTGTCTCAATGAGCTTTGTACAAGTTTGACCAACTTATGAAACATCTAACAACGCGTTTCTATGACTCTAAACCAAGTTTCATGCAACATGAGTGCTTATATGTGTCTCAATGAGCTTTGTACTAGTTTGACGAACTTATGAAACATCTAACAACGCATTTCTAGGACTCTAAACCAAGTTTCATGCAACATGAGTGCTTATAAGCGTCTCAATGAGCTTTGTACAAGTTTGGCGAACTTATGAAACATCTAACAAAGCGTTTCTAGGACTCTAAAACAAGTTTCATGCAACATGAGTGCTTATAAGTGTCCCGATGAGCTTTGTACTAGCTTGACGAACTTATGAAATATCTAACAACGCATTTCTAGGACTCTAAACCAAGTTTCATGCAATATGAGTGCTTATAAGTGTCTCAATGAGGTTTGTACTAGTTTTACGAACTTATGAATCATCTACCAACGCGTTTCTAGGACTCTAAACCAAGTTTCATTCAACAAGAGTGCTTATAAGTGTCTCAATGAGTTTTGTACCAGTTTGACGAACTTATGAAACATCTAACAACGCGGTTTCTAGGAATCTAAACCAAGTTTCATGCAACATGAGTGCTTATAAGTGTCTCAATGAGCTTTGTACAAGTTTGACGAACTTATGAAACTTCTAACAACGCGTTTCTAGGACTCTAAACCAACTTTCATGCAACATGAGTGCTTATATGTGTCTCAATGAGCTTTGTACTAGTTTGACGAACTTATGAAACATCTAACAACGCATTTCTAGGACTCTAAACCAAGTTTCATGCAACATGAGTGCTTATAAGTGTCTCAATGAGCTTTGTACAAGTTTGACAAACTTATGAAACATCTAACAACCCTATTCTAGGACTCTAAACCAAGTTTCATACAACATGAGTGCTTATAAGCGTCTCAATGAGCTTTGTACAATTTTGACGAACTTATGAAACATCTAACAACGCGTTTCTAGGACTCTAAACCAAGTTTCATGCAACATGAGTGCTTATATGTGTCTCAATGAGCTTTGTACTAGTTTGACGAATTTATGAAACATCTAACAACGCATTTCTAGGACTCTAAACCAAGTTTCATGCAACATGAGTTCTTATAAGTGTCTCAATGAGCTTTGTACAAGTTTGACGAACTTATGAAACATCTAACAACGCGTTTCTAGGACTCTAAACCAAGTTTCATACAACATGAGTGCTTATAAGCGTCTCAATGAGCTTTTTACAATTTTGACGAACTTATGAAACATCTAACAACGCGTTTCTAGGACTCTAAACCAAGTTTCATGCAACATGAGTGCTTATAAGTGTCTCAATGACCTTTGTACTAGTTTGACGAACTTATGAAAAATCTAACAACGCGGTTTCTAGGACTCTAAACTAAGTTTCATGCAACATGAGTGCTTATAAGTGTCTCAATGAGCTTTTGATTAGTTTGACGAATATATGAAACATCTAACAACGCGGGTTCTAGGACTCGAAACCAAGTTTCATACAACATGAGTGCTTATAAGTGTCTCAATGAGCTTTGTACAAGTTTGACGAACTTATGAAACATCTAACAACGCGTTTCTAGTACTCTAAACCAAGTTTCATGCAACATGAGTGCTTATAAGTGTCTCAATGAGCATTGTACTGGTTTGACCAACTTATGAAACATCTAACAACGCGGTTTCTAAGACCCTAAACCAAGTTTCATGCAACATGAGTGCTTATAAGTGTCTCAATGAGCTTTGTACAAGTTTGAAAAACTTATGAAACATCTAACAACGCAGTTTCTAGGACTCTAAACCAAGTTTCATGCAACTTGAGTGCTTATAAGCGTCTCAATGAGCTTTGTACAAGTTTGACGAACTTATGAAACATCTAACAAAGCGTTTCTAGGACTCTAAACCAAGTTTCATGCAACATGAGTGCTTATAAGTGTCTCAATGAGCTTTGTACTAGTTTGACGAACTTATGAAACATCTAACAACGCATTTCTAGGACTCTAAACCAAGTTTCATGCAACATGAGTGCTTATAAGTGCCTCATTGAGTTTTGTACTAGTTTGACGAACTTATGAAACATCTAACAACGCGTTTCTAGGACTCTAAACCAAGTTTCATGCAACATGAGTGCTTATAAGTGTCTTAATGAGCTTTTGACTAGTTTGACGAATATATGAAACATCTAACAATGCGGGTTCTTGGACTCTAAACCAAGTTTCATACAACATGAGTGCTTATAAGTGTCTCAATGAGCTTTTTACAAGTTTGACCAACTTATGAAACATCTAACAACGCGTTTCTAGGACTCTAAACCAAGTTTCATGCAACATGAGTGCTTATATGTGTCTCAATGAGCTTTGTACTAGTTTGACGAACTTATGAAACATCTAACAACGCATTTCTAGGACTCTAAACCAAGTTTCATGCAACATGAGTGCTTATAAGCGTCTCAATGAGCTTTGTACAAGTTTGGCGAACTTATGAAACATCTAACAAAGCGTTTCTAGGACTCTAAAACAAGTTTCATGCAACATGAGTGCTTATAAGTGTCCCGATGAGCTTTGTACTAGCTTGACGAACTTATGAAATATCTAACAACGCATTTCTAGGACTCTAAACCAAGTTTCATGCAATATGAGTGCTTATAAGTGTCTCAATGAGGTTTGTACTAGTTTTACGAACTTATGAATCATCTACCAACGCGTTTCTAGGACTCTAAACCAAGTTTCATTCAACAAGAGTGCTTATAAGTGTCTCAATGAGTTTTGTACCAGTTTGACGAACTTATGAAACATCTAACAACGCGGTTTCTAGGAATCTAAACCAAGTTTCATGCAACATGAGTGCTTATAAGTGTCTCAATGAGCTTTGTACAAGTTTGACGAACTTATGAAACTTCTAACAACGCGTTTCTAGGACTCTAAACCAACTTTCATGCAACATGAGTGCTTATATGTGTCTCAATGAGCTTTGTACTAGTTTGACGAACTTATGAAACATCTAACAACGCATTTCTAGGACTCTAAACCAAGTTTCATGCAACATGAGTGCTTATAAGTGTCTCAATGAGCTTTGTACAAGTTTGACAAACTTATGAAACATCTAACAACCCTATTCTAGGACTCTAAACCAAGTTTCATACAACATGAGTGCTTATAAGCGTCTCAATGAGCTTTGTACAATTTTGACGAACTTATGAAACATCTAACAACGCGTTTCTAGGACTCTAAACCAAGTTTCATGCAACATGAGTGCTTATATGTGTCTCAATGAGCTTTGTACTAGTTTGACGAACTTATGAAACATCTAACAACGCATTTCTAGGACTCTAAACCAAGTTTCATGCAACATGAGTTCTTATAAGTGTCTCAATGAGCTTTGTACAAGTTTGACGAACTTATGAAACATCTAACAACGCGTTTCTAGGACTCTAAACCAAGTTTCATACAACATGAGTGCTTATAAGCGTCTCAATGAGCTTTGTACAATTTTGACGAACTTATGAAACATCTAACAACGCGTTTCTAGGACTCTAAACCAATTTTCATGCAACATGAGTGCTTATAAGTGTCTCAATGAGCTTTTGACTAGTTTGACGAATATATGAAACATCTAACAACGCGGGTTCTTGGACTCTAAACCAAGTTTCATAAGACATGAGTGCTTATAAGTGTCTCATAATGAGCTTTGGACAAGTTTGACCAACTTATGAAACATCTAACAACGCGTTTCTAGGACTCTAAACCAAGTTTCATGCAACATGAGTGCTTATATGTGTCTCAATGAGCTTTGTACAAGTTTGAAAAACTTATGAAACATCTAACAACGCAGTTTCTAGGGCTCTAAACCAAGTTTCATGCAACTTGAGTGCTTATAAGCGTCTCAATGAGCTTTGTACAAGTTTGACGAACTTATGAAACATCTAACAAAGCGTTTCTAGGACTCTAAACCAAGTTTCATGCAACATGAGTGCTTATAAGTGTCTCAATGAGCTTTGTACTAGTTTGACGAACTTATGAAACATCTAACA
Source organism: Cochlearia excelsa (assembly GCA_963556525.1). NCBI lineage: Eukaryota > Viridiplantae > Streptophyta > Magnoliopsida > Brassicales > Brassicaceae > Cochlearia > Cochlearia excelsa. The sequence continues at coordinate 23,279,539 of OY748329.1, read as the reverse complement.
ACGCATTTCTAGGACTCTAAACCAAGTTTCATGCAACATGAGTGCTTATAAGTGCCTCATTGAGTTTTGTACTAGTTTGACGAACTTATGAAACATCTAACAACGCGTTTCTAGGACTCTAAACCAAGTTTCATGCAACATGAGTGCTTATAAGTGTCTTAATGAGCTTTTGACTAGTTTGACGAATATATGAAACATCTAACAATGCGGGTTCTTGGACTCTAAACCAAGTTTCATACAACATGAGTGCTTATAAGTGTCTCAATGAGCTTTGTACTAGTTTGACGAACTTATGAAACATCTAACAACGCATTTCTAGGACTCTAAACCAAGTTTCATGCAACATGAGTGCTTATAAGCGTCTCAATGAGCTTTGTACAAGTTTGGCGAACTTATGAAACATCTAACAAAGCGTTTCTAGGACTCTAAAACAAGTTTCATGCAACATGAGTGCTTATAAGTGTCCCGATGAGCTTTGTACTAGCTTGACGAACTTATGAAATATCTAACAACGCATTTCTAGGACTCTAAACCAAGTTTCATGCAATATGAGTGCTTATAAGTGTCTCAATGAGGTTTGTACTAGTTTTACGAACTTATGAATCATCTACCAACGCGTTTCTAGGACTCTAAACCAAGTTTCATTCAACAAGAGTGCTTATAAGTGTCTCAATGAGTTTTGTACCAGTTTGACGAACTTATGAAACATCTAACAACGCGGTTTCTAGGAATCTAAACCAAGTTTCATGCAACATGAGTGCTTATAAGTGTCTCAATGAGCTTTGTACAAGTTTGACGAACTTATGAAACTTCTAACAACGCGTTTCTAGGACTCTAAACCAACTTTCATGCAACATGAGTGCTTATATGTGTCTCAATGAGCTTTGTACTAGTTTGACGAACTTATGAAACATCTAACAACGCATTTCTAGGACTCTAAACCAAGTTTCATGCAACATGAGTGTTTATAAGTGTCTCAATGAGCTTTGTACAAGTTTGACAAACTTATGAAACATCTAACAACCCTATTCTAGGACTCTAAACCAAGTTTCATACAACATGAGTGCTTATAAGCGTCTCAATGAGCTTTGTACAATTTTGACGAACTTATGAAACATCTAACAACGCGTTTCTAGGACTCTAAACCAAGTTTCATGCAACATGAGTGCTTATATGTGTCTCAATGAGCTTTGTACTAGTTTGACGAACTTATGAAACATCTAACAACGCATTTCTAGGACTCTAAACCAAGTTTCATGCAACATGAGTTCTTATAAGTGTCTCAATGAGCTTTGTACAAGTTTGACGAACTTATGAAACATCTAACAACGCGTTTCTAGGACTCTAAACCAAGTTTCATACAACATGAGTGCTTATAAGCGTCTCAATGAGCTTTGTACAATTTTGACGAACTTATGAAACATCTAACAACGCGTTTCTAGGACTCTAAACCAATTTTCATGCAACATGAGTGCTTATAAGTGTCTCAATGAGCTTTTGACTAGTTTGACGAATATATGAAACATCTAACAACGCGGGTTCTTGGACTCTAAACCAAGTTTCATAAGACATGAGTGCTTATAAGCGTCTCAATGAGCTTTGTACAATTTTGACGAACTTATGAAACATCTAACAACGCGTTTCTAGGACTCTAAACCAATTTTCATGCAACATGAGTGCTTATAAGTGTCTCAATGAGCTTTTGACTAGTTTGACGAATATATGAAACATCTAACAACGCGGGTTCTTGGACTCTCATAATGAGCTTTGTACAAGTTTGACCAACTTATGAAACATCTAACAACGCGTTTCTAGGACTCTAAACCAAGTTTCATGCAACATGAGTGCTTATATGTGTCTCAATGAGCTTTGTACTAGTTTGACAAACTTATGAAACTTCTAACAACGCATTTCTAGGACTCTAAACCAAGTTTCATGCAACATGAATTCTTATAAGTGTCTCAATGAGCTTTGTACAAGTTTGACGAACTTATGAAACATCTAACAACGCGTTTCTAGGACTCTAAACCAAGTTTCATACAACATGAGTGCTTATAAGCGTCTCAATGAGCTTTGTACAAGTTTGACGAACTTATGAAATATCTAACAACGCGTTTCTAGGACTCTAAACCAAGTTTCATGCAACATGAGTGCTTATAAGTGTCTCAATGACCTTTGTACTAGTTTGACGAACTTATGAAACATCTAACAACGCGGTTTCTAGGACTCTAAACTAAGTTTCATGCAACATGAGTGCTTATAAGTGTCTCAATGTTATTTTGACTAGTTTGACGAATATATGAAACATCTAACAACGCGGGTTCTAGGACTCTAAACCAAGTTTCATACAACATGAGTGCTTATAAGTGTCTCAATGAGCTTTGTACAAGTTTGACGAACTTATGAAACATCTAACAACGCATTGCTAGGATTCTAAACCAAGTTTCATGCAACATGAGTGCTTATAAGTGTTTCAATGAGCTTTGTACTAGTTTGACGAACTTATGAAACATCTAACAACGCATTTCTAGGACTCTAAACCAAGTTTCATGCAACATGAGTGCTTATAAGTGTCTCAATGAGCTTTGTACTAGTTTGACGAACTTATGAAACATCTAACAACGCGTTTCTAGGACTCTAAACCAAGTTTCATGCAACATGAGTGCTTATAAGTGTCTTAATAAGGTTTGTACTAGTTTGACGAAGTTATGAAACATCTAACAACGCGTTTCGAGGACTCTAACCCAAGTTTCATGCAACATGAGTGCTTATAAGGGTCTCAATGAGCTTTTTACATGTTTGACGAACTTATGAAACATCTAACAACGTGGTTCTAGGACTCTAAACCAAGTTTCATGCAACATGAGTGTTTATAAGTTTCTCAATGAGCTTTGTACTAGTTTGACGAACTTAATGAAACATTTAACAATGCGTTTCTAGGACTCTAAACCAAGTTTCATACAACATGAGTGCTTATAAGTGTCTCAATAAGCTTTGTACAAGTGTTACGAACTTATGAAACATCTAACAACGCGTTTCTAGGACTCTAAACCAAGTTTCATTCAACATGAGTGCTTATAAGTGCCTCAATGAGCTTTGTACTAGTTTTACGAACTTATGAAACGACTAACAACGCGGGTTCTTGGACTCTAAACCAAGTTTCATACAACATGAGTGCTTATAAGTGTCTCAATGAGCTTTGTACAAGTTTGACCAACTTATGAAACATCTAACAACGCGTTTCTAGGACTCTAAACCAAGTTTAATGCAACATGAGTGCTTATATGTGTTTCAATGAGCTTTGTACTAGTTTGACAAACTTATGAAACATCTAACAACACATTTATAGGACTCTAAACAAAGTTTCATGCAACATGAGTTCTTATAAGTGTCTCAATGAGCTTTGTACAAGTTTGACGAACTTATGAAACATCTAACAACGCGTTTCTAGGACTCTAAACCAAGTTTCATACAACATGAGTGCTTATAAGCGTCTCAATGAGCTTTGTACAAGTTTGACGAACTTATGAAATATCTAACAACGCGTTTCTAGGACTCTAAACCAAGTTTCATGCAACATGAGTGCTTATAAGTGTCTCAATGACCTTTGTACTAGTTTGACGAACTTATGAAACATCTAACAACGCGGTTTCTAGGACTCTAAACTAAGTTTCATGCAACATGAGTGCTTATAAGTGTCTCAATGTTCTTTTGACTAGTTTGACGAATATATGAAACATCTAACAACGCGGGTTCTAGGAATCTAAACCAAGTTTCATACAACATGAGTGCTTATAAGTGTCTCAATGAGCTTTGTACAAGTTTGACGAACTTATGAAACATCTAACAACGCATTGCTAGGACTCTAAACCAAGTTTCATGCAACATGAGTGCTTATAAGTGTTTCAATGAGCTTTGTACTAGTTTGACGAACTTATGAAACATCTAACAACGCATTTCTATGACTCTAAACCAAGTTTCATGCAACATGAGTGCTTATAATTGTCTCAATGAGGTTTGTACTAGTTTGACGAACTTATGAAACATCTAACAACGCGTTTCTAGGACTCTAAACCAAGTTTCATGCAACATGAGTGCTTATAAGTGTCTCAATAAGGTTTGTACTAGTTTGACGAAGTTATGAAACATCTAACAACGCGTTTCTAGGACTCTAACCCAAGTTTCATGCAACATGAGTGCTTATAAGGGTCTCAATGAGCTTTTTACATGTTTGACGAACTTATGAAAAATCTAACAACGTGGTTCTAGGACTCTAAACCAAGTTTCATGCAACATGAGTGTTTATAAGTTTCTCAATGAGCTTTGTACTAGTTTGACGAACTTAATGAAACATTTAACAATGCGTTTCTAGGACTCTAAACCAAGTTTCATACAACATGAGTGCTTATAAGTGTCTCAATGAGCTTTGTACAAGTGTTACGAACTTATGAAACATCTAACAACGCGTTTCTAGGACTCTAAACCAAGTTTCATTATACATGAGTGCTTATAAGTGCCTCAATGAGCTTTGTACTAGTTTTACGAACTTATGAAACGACTAACAACGCGTTTCTAGGACTCTAAACCAAGTTTCATGCAACATGAATGTTTATAAGTGTCTCAATGAGGTTTGTACTAGTTTGACGAACTTTTGAAACATCTAACAACGCGTTTCTAGGACTCTAAACCAAGTTTCATGCAACATGAGTGCTTATATGTGTCTCAATGAGCTTTGTACTAGTTTGACGAACTTATGAAACATCTAACAACGCGGTTTCTAAGACTCTAAACGAAGTTTCATGCAACATGAGTGCTTATAAGTGTCTCAATGAGCTTTTTACTAGTTTGAAGAACTTTTGAAACATCTAACAACGCGTTTCTAGGACTCTAAACGAAGTTTCATGCAACATGAGTGCTTATAAGCGTGTCAATGAGCATTGTACTGGTTTGACGAACTTATGAAACATCTAACAACGCGGTTTCTAGGACTCTAAAAAAAGTTTCATGCAACATGAGTGCTTATAAGCGTCTCAATGAGCTTTGTACAAGTTTGACGAACTTATGAAACATTTAACAAAGCGTTTCTAGGACTCTAAAACAAGTTTCATGCAACATGAGTGCTTATAAGTGTCTCAATGAGCTTTGTACTAGCTTGACGAACTTATGAAATATCTAACAACGCATTTCTAGGACTCTAAACCAAGTTTCATGCAACATGAGTGCTTATAAGTGTCTCAATGAGGTTTGTACTAGTTTTACGAACTTATGAATCATCTAACAACGCGTTCCTAGGACTCTAAACCAAGTTTCATTCAACATGAGTGCTTATAAGTGTCTCAATGAGCTTTGTACTAGTTTGACGAACTTATGAAACATCTAACAACGCAGTTTCTAGGAATCTAAACCAAGTTTCATGCAACATGAGTGCTTATAACTGTCTCAATGAGCTTTGTACAAGTTTGACGGACTTATGAAACTTCTAACAACGCGGTTCTAGGACTCTAAACCAAGTTTCATGCAACATGAGTGCTTATAAGTGTCTCAATGAGCTTTGTACAAGTTTGACGAACTTATGAAACATCTAACAACGCGATTTCTAGGACTCTAAACTAAGTTTCATACAACATGAGTGCTTATCAGTGTCTCAATTAGCTTTTGACTAGTTTGACGAATATATGAAACATCTAACAACGCGGGTTCTAGGACTCTAAACCAAGTTTCATACAACATGACTGCTTATAAGTGTCTCAATGAGCTTTTGAATAGTTTGACGAATATATGAAACATCTAACAACGCGGGTTCTAGGACTCTAAACCAAGTTTCATACAACATGAGTGCTTATAAGTGTCTCAATGAGCTTTGTACAAGTTTTACGAACTTATGAAAAATCTAACAACGCGTTTCTTGGACTCTAAACCAAGTTTCATGCAACATGAGTGTTTATATGTGTCTCAATGAGCTTTGTACTAGTTTGACGAACTTATGAAACATCTAACAACACGGTTTCTAGGACTCTAAACGAAGTTTCATGCAACATGAGTGCTTATAAGCGTCTCAATGAGCATTGTACTGGTTTGACGAACTTATGAAACATCTAACAACGCGGTTTCTAGGACTCTAAACCAAGTTTCATGCAACATGAGTGCTTATAAGCGTCTCAATGAGCTTTGTACAAGTTTGACGAACTTATGAAACATTTAACAAAGCGTTTCTAGGACTCTAAATCAAGTTTCATGCAACATGAGTGCTTATAAGTGTCTCAATGAGCTTTGTACTAGCTTGACGAACTTATGAAATATCTAACAACGCATTTCTAGGACTCTAAACCAAGTTTCATGCAACATGAGGGCTTATAAGTGTCTCAATGAGGTTTGTACTAGTTTTACGAACTTATGAATCATCTAACAACGCGTTTCTAGGACTCTAAACCAAGTTTCATTCAACATGAGTGCTTATAAGTGTCTCAATGAGGTTTGTACTAGTTTGACGAACTTGTGAAACATCTAACAACGCAGTTTCTAGGAATCTAAACCAAGTTTCATGCAACATGAGTGCTTATAAGTGTCTCAATGAGCTTTGTACAAGTTTGACGGACTTATGAAACTTCTAACAACGCAATTCTAGGACTCTAAACCAAGTTTCATGCAACATGAGTGCTTATAAGTGTCTCAATGAGCTTTGTACTAGTTTGACGAACTTATGAAACATCTAACAACGCGGTTTCTAGGACTCTAAACTAAGTTTCATGCAACATGAGTGCTTATAAGTGTCTCAATGAGCTTTGTACAAGTTTGACGAACTTATGAAACATCTAACAACGCGTTTCTAGGACTCTAAACCAAGTTTCATGCAACATGAGTGCTTATATGTGTCTCAATGAGTTTTGTACTAGTTTGACGAACTTATGAAACATCTAACAACGCGGTTTCTAGGACTCTAAACGAAGTTTCATGCAACATGAGTGCTTATAAGTGTCTCAATGAGCATTGTATTGGTTTGACGAACTTATGAAACATCTAACAACGCGGTTTCTAAGACTCTAAACCAAGTTTCATGCAACATGAGTGCAGATAAGTGTATTAATGAGCTTTGTACAAGTTTGACAAACTTATGAAACATCTAACAACGCGGTTTCTAGGACTCTAAACCAAGTTTCATGCAACTTGAGTGCTTATAAGCGTCTCAATGCGCTTTGTACAAGTTTGACGAACTTATGAAACATCTAACAAAGCGTTTCTAGGACTCTAAACCAAGTTTCATGCAACATGAGTGCTTATAAGTGTCTCAATGAGCTTTGTACAAGTTTGACGAACTTATGAAACTTCTAACAACGCGTTTCTAGGACTCTAAACCAACTTTCATGCAACATGAGTGCTTATATGTGTCTCAATGAGCTGTGTACTAGTTTCACGAACTTATGAAACATCTAACAACACATTTCTAGGACTCTAAACCAAGTTTCATGCAACAGGAGTGCTTATAAGTGTCTCAATGAGCTTTGTACAATTTTGACAAACTTATGAAACATCTAACAACACGTTTCTAGGACTCTAAACCAAGTTTCATACAACATGAGTGCTTATAAGTGTCTCAATGAGCTTTGTACAAGTTTGACGAACTTATGAAACATCTAACAACGCGTTTCTAGGACTCTAAACCAAGTTTCATGCAACATGAGTGCTTATAAGTGTCTCAATGAGCTTTGTACTAGTTTGACGAACTTATGAAACATATAACAACGCGGTTTCTAGGACTCTAAACAAAGTTTCATGCAACATGAGTGCTTATAAGCGTCTCAATGAGCATTGTACTGGTTTGACGAACTTATGAAACATCTAACAACGCGGTTTCTAGGACTCTAAACCAAGTTTCATGCAACATGAGTGCTTATAAGCGTCTCAATGAGCTTTGTACAAGTTTGACGAACTTATGAAACATTTAACAAAGCGTTTCTAGGACTCTAAATCAAGTTTCATGCAACATGAGTGCTTATAAGTGTCTCAATGAGCTTTGTACTAGCTTGACGAACTTATGAAATATCTAACAACGCATTTCTAGGACTCTAAACCAAGTTTCATGCAACATGAGGGCTTATAAGTGTCTCAATGAGGTTTGTACTAGTTTTACGAACTTATGAATCATCTAACAACGCGTTTCTAGGACTCTAAACCAAGTTTCATTCAACATGAGTGCTTATAAGTGTCTCAATGAGGTTTGTACTAGTTTGACGAACTTGTGAAACATCTAACAACGCAGTTTCTAGGAATCTAAACCAAGTTTCATGCAACATGAGTGCTTATAAGTGTCTCAATGAGCTTTGTACAAGTTTGACGGACTTATGAAACTTCTAACAACGCAATTCTAGGACTCTAAACCAAGTTTCATGCAACATGAGTGCTTATAAGTGTCTCAATGAGCTTTGTACTAGTTTGACGAACTTATGAAACATCTAACAACGCGGTTTCTAGGACTCTAAACTAAGTTTCATGCAACATGAGTGCTTATAAGTGTCTCAATGAGCTTTGTACAAGTTTGACGAACTTATGAAACATCTAACAACGCGTTTCTAGGACTCTAAACCAAGTTTCATGCAACATGAGTGCTTATATGTGTCTCAATGAGTTTTGTACTAGTTTGACGAACTTATGAAACATCTAACAACGCGGTTTCTAGGACTCTAAACGAAGTTTCATGCAACATGAGTGCTTATAAGTGTCTCAATGAGCATTGTATTGGTTTGACGAACTTATGAAACATCTAACAACGCGGTTTCTAAGACTCTAAACCAAGTTTCATGCAACATGAGTGCAGATAAGTGTATTAATGAGCTTTGTACAAGTTTGACAAACTTATGAAACATCTAACAACGCGGTTTCTAGGACTCTAAACCAAGTTTCATGCAACTTGAGTGCTTATAAGCGTCTCAATGCGCTTTGTACAAGTTTGACGAACTTATGAAACATCTAACAAAGCGTTTCTAGGACTCTAAACCAAGTTTCATGCAACATGAGTGCTTATAAGTGTCTCAATGAGCTTTGTACAAGTTTGACGAACTTATGAAACTTCTAACAACGCGTTTCTAGGACTCTAAACCAACTTTCATGCAACATGAGTGCTTATATGTGTCTCAATGAGCTGTGTACTAGTTTCACGAACTTATGAAACATCTAACAACACATTTCTAGGACTCTAAACCAAGTTTCATGCAACAGGAGTTCTTATAAGTGTCTCAATGAGCTTTGTACAATTTTGACAAACTTATGAAACATCTAACAACGCGTTTCTAGGACTCTAAACCAAGTTTCATACAACATGAGTGCTTATAAGTGTCTCAATGAGCTTTGTACAAGTTTGACGAACTTATGAAACATCTAACAACGCGTTTCTAGGACTCTAAACCAAGTTTCATGCAACATGAGTGCTTATAAGTGTCTCAATGAGCTTTGTACTAGTTTGACGAACTTATGAAACATATAACAACGCGGTTTCTAGGACTCTAAACAAAGTTTCATGCAACATGAGTGCTTATAAGTGTCTCAATGAGCTTTTGACTAGTTTGACGAATATATGAAACATCTAACAACGCGGGTTCTGGGACTCTAAACCAAGTTTCATACAACATGAGTTCTTATAAGTGTCTCAATGAGCTTTGTACAAGTTTGACGAACTTATGAAACATCTAACAACGTGTTTCTAGGACTCTAAACCAAGTTTCATGCAACATGAGTGCTTATAAGTGTCTCATTGAGCTTTGTACTAGTTTGACGAACTTATGAAACATCTAACAACGCGTTTCTAGGACTCTCAACCAAGTTTATGCAACATGAGTGCTTATATTTGTCTCAATGAGCTTTGTACTAGTTTGATGAACTTATGAAACATCTAACAACGCGGTTTCTAGGACTCTAAACTAAGTTTCTTGCAACATGAGTGCTTATAAGTGTCTCAATGAGCTTTTGACTAGTTTGACGAATATATGAAACATCTAACAACGCGGGTTCTAGGACTCTAAACCAAGTTTCATACAACATGACTGCTTATAAGTGTCTCAATGAGCTTTTGACTAGGTTGACGAAAATATGAAACATCTAACAATGCGGGTTCTAGGACTCTAAACCAAGTTTCATACAACATGAGTGCTTATAAGTGTCTCAATGAGCTTTGTACAAGTTTGACGAACTTATGAAACATCTAACAACGCGTTTCTAGGATTCTAAACCAAGTTTCATGCAACATGAGTGCTTATATGTGTCTCAATGAACTTTGTACTAGTTTGACGAACTTATGAAACATCTAACAACACGTTTCTAGGAATCTAAACAATGTTTCATGCAACATGAGTGCTTATAAGTGTCTCATTGAGCTTTGTACTAGTTTGACGAACTTATGAAACATCTAACAACGCGTTTCTAGGACTCTAAACCAAGTTTCATGCAACATGAGTGCTTATAAGTGTCTCAATGAGCTTTTGACTAGTTTAACGAATATATGAAACAACTAACAACGCGGGTTTTAGGACTCTAAACCAAGTTTCATACAACATGAGTGCTTATAAGTGTCTCAATGAGCTTTGTGTTAGAATTTAAGAGAGTAAACCGAATGTTATGAGAGATTTAAGAGAATATAGCATTCGGTGTTCTTGGTGTTCTTGATGAGATTTAGAGAGAATAGAGAGAGAGTGGGTTTAATCGACTTTCATATTATAAAACTTGTATCTTGATGATTTTACAAAGTAGGCCAATACAACAATATAAAGAAGGTTGCTTTTTCCCTTGTGACCGTTAATGGATGAGGCAGGTCAAGGAAAAGGGAGCGGTCAACATCGAGAGGAATCGCGCGCGTCCGCAGGGGAAGGAGAAACTATCGGGCGCCGACCGTACGGAGCCTGGTCTGCTATCGGGCGCCATGTACTGCTATCGGGCGCCATGTACTGCCCGGTAAGGATGCTCGGTAATTAAGATCTGTAAATCTCCTTCTCTTATTTTCCTCGGCCACTTTTCCTCTTGATTTAGTGAACCGTATTTGAACGTGATCACAAGACTTTGCCTTAGCTTGTATTCCAAGATACCACACAATTTCTTAGTGAAATGGGCATTGGCTTCAATACTCCCCCGCAAGCTTAGCCTGATGTAATTGGCTAAGCTTGGAACCCGTATACTCCACCTCATTAAAAACCTTGACAAGAAAACCCTTTTGGGACAAAACTCATCAAGGGAAAAAGAGTATGAAGCACACGGTTAGGGTCTTCTAGTGTTGGATGGATTTGGTGAGTCCAAGTCTTGGTAAGATTGACTCACACACTTTCAAACTTGCAGATTTGGTGAAGATGTCTGCTAGTTGATCCGAGCTCTTTGTATAGCATGGGAGGATGGTGCCTTTAACCATTTGTTCCCTCACTTTGTGGCAGTCAATCTCTATGTGCTTGGTTCTTTCATGGAACACAGAATTGGACGCAATGTGGATTGCCGACTCATTTTCACAATGCATGGTCATTGGTGTTTGGAACTCTTTTCCAAAGTCCTTGAGGAGATTCTTCAGCCACATAAGTTCTTGTGTCAGCTTCCTCATGGCCCGGTACTCAGCTTCAGCAGTGGAGCATGACACAATCTTCTGTTTCTTAGTCTTCCAAGTTACCAAGTTACCACCTATAAATGTGCAATAGCCTGTGGTTGATCTTCTGTCCTCAACATCCCCGGCATAATCAGCATCACAGTATCCCACCACCTCGGTGTTTTTGTTGCAGCCCATCCATATGCCCAAGCTAGACGTGCCTTTGAGATACCTTAGTATTCTTTCCAGCATACTCCAATGATGGAGTTTTGGCTTTTGCATGTGTTGAGCTACCTGATTCACAACAAAACAAAAGTCAGGCCGTGTAATGGTTAAGTAGATTAGCTTACCCACTATGCGTCTGTATTGCTTTGGATCATCATGAGGTTGATCTTCTCTTCCTCCTGGTTGGATTGTTTTGTATCCTTCTTCCAGGGGTGTCTTTGCTGCCTTAGCATCTAGGAAACCTGTCTCATTCAAAAGGTCAAGTACATACTTTCTTTGGGATAAGAATAATCCCTCATTAGACCTACACACCTCTATGCCTAGAAAGTATTTCAAAATACCAAGATCTTTTATATCAAACACAGATTTCAAGTAATCCTTAGTATTTTGTATACCTTTCTTATCACTACCTGATATGATTATGTCATCAACATATATGAGAATGACAATGATACCTTCTTGGCTTTGACAAGTGAAGAGTGTGTGTTCTGATTGAGACATTTTGAATCCCTTTTCAGTCAAGGTTGTGCTCAACTTCTTATACCAGGCTCTTGGGGATTGTTTCAGCCCATAAATAGCCTTCCTTAGGTTTAGTACCTTTCCTGGAGCAATGGTCTTTTCTAGCCCAGGTGGTGGTGCCATGTATACTTCTTCTTCAAGTTCTCCTTGTAAGAAGGCATTCTTGACGTCCATCTGAAACAAGTCCCAATCCAGATTAGTAGCTAAAGACAATATTACTCTTACCGTGTGTATCTTAGCTACTGGTGCAAAAGTATCAAGGTAGTCTTCTCCATAAGTTTGTGTGAATCCCCTTGCTACTAGCCTAGCTTTGTGTCTCACCACTTCTCCATTGCTATGGTACTTAATGGTGAATATATATCTAGAACTCACTGTCCTTTTTCCTTTTGGCAAGTCAGTTACATCCCATCTATGATTCAGCTCCATAGCTTTGTTCTCTGCACTTACTGCCTCTTTCCACTCATCATGTTCCATAGCCTCAGCATAAGTACTTGGTATCCAGTGTTGATCAATCTTTGCAACAAACACTTGATGCTCTTCAGGACAAGATGCAAGAGTACACATGGCCTGAATTGGATGGGCAACCGCATTGCTGTTGAATTAGACCCTAGTGTTCTTCCAGTTTGAGGTTGGCCTCTTTATCCTTGTACTTCTTCTTAGGGGGATGTGAGATGGAGCAGCTGGATTAGGGGATGGAGCAGTTTGATTAGGGGATGGAGCAGCTTGATTAGGAGATGGAGCAGCTTGATTAGGGGATGGAGCAGCTTGATCATGAGACTCTTGGTGATCTTCAGGTTCTCCATGATGTTCTTCTTGAACTTCAGGTTCTTCCCTTTGGTCTTCATTGGACTCATAAGTGGCTTGAGGAGTGTCATTGTTCCCCCCCTCAGGATCAAGGTGGGAGTTTTGATGAGGCACTTCTCCACTTGGTTCCTCATTAATATCCATACCCAAGTTCTTCATCAAGTTTTTAAGGTTGGTGGCTCTATCTGTGACACTTCTAGGTAGATCTTTGATACTTTCCCATGTATTGTCTTCATAGTACCTTCTCCCTTCAATAAACTTGACTTCTCTTGAAATAAGGACCCTTCTTGTTTCCGGGACATAACACTTGTATCCCTTCTGTGTGCTTGAGTACCCAATGAACATAGCTCTTGTGCTTTTTGCATCAAGTTTATTCCTTTGCTCTCCTGGCACAAACACAAAACACAAACAACCAAATACCCTTAGATGATTGATAAATGGTTTGGTTTTATTCAATACCTGATATGGAGACTGATTCTCCAACACTTGTGTTGGGGTTCTGTTTATGAGGTAACATGCAGTTAGGACTGCATCTGCCCAAAATCTTTTAGGCACACTCATATGAAACATCATTGATCTTGTTACTTCCATCAAATGTCTGTTTTTCCTCTCGGCTACACCATTCTGTTGTGGGGTATAAGGACAGCTTGTTTGATGTAGGATTCCATGTTTGGCTATGTGCTCTTTGAATGCATTACTTGTGTATTCACCACCATTATCCGATCTGAAACATTTGATGTTAGCATTGAATTGGTTAGTAATTTAGTTTTGAAAGTTTTTAAATGCATCTAAAATCCTATCTTTTGAAGGTAAAAGAGTAAGCCAAGTATATTTGGATTTCTCATCTATAAAAGTCACAAAATAAGACTGGTTTCTCTAGATTTGCAAGGTGATGTCCAAACATCAGAATGAACAAGATCAAAACAATTTTCATAAGTCATTTTAGAGTTTGAAAAAACTGTTTTATGGTGCTTGCCCAAAATGCAAGACTCACAACTGTTATGATCAAAAGAAACATTCGGCAAAATAGTTTTTAAAGCCTTAACATGAGGATGGCCTAGTCTATAGTGCCATAACACATTGTTAGCTTCATTCAAAACAGAACTAAATGCAGAATGGTGATAAGAACTTGACACTTCTTTGTCAAGGATGTAAAGGTCTCCTCTTGTTACCCCTTTGCCAATAACCTCCTTACTCTTAATATCCTGAAAAATCACTTCATTAGGACTAAAAATCACATTGCAATTCAAATCACAAGCAACTCTTTTAACCGATATAAGATTAGAGGTGAAACTAGGCATATATAGAGCTTGAGTATCCTTATTGAATAACCTAAGGTTACCTAAAACTTTTTACAGGAATTCTACTACCATTAGCAATAACCACATTTCCTAGAGCCGGTTTAACATTGTTAATCAAGTTCTTATTGCTAATCATATGGTGAGAAGCTCCTGAATCAATTATGATAGGTTTTATAGGTTTATTCATGATATTTGCACTAAGGGAGTAGAAGGTTTTAATACCGGAGCCCTTAAGGGCTTTAATGAGGGCATCCAGTTCTGATTTCCTCACGTACTCATCATTGTAGGGGACAATCGCCGTGGAGTCATCATCTTTTCCTTGTGTGCTCATTGTGCTACTACTTGCCCCGGTTGCATCATCATTTGAGAAGTTTGCCTTTGCATCTTTGAATTTGGCTGGCTTGAGGTGTGGGCTTAGAATCCAGCATTTCTCCTTGGAGTGTCCCTTCTTCTTGCAATGGTCACACACAAGAGACCGCCTTTCTTCATAAGTTCTAGGATTTGGCTTGTAAGCAACTTTGTTGGCGGTTACCAACTCCTTTTTGCTACCAAACAGCTCAATAGAACCTTGTTCTCTTTGGAGCTGAGCACAAACATCTTCAAGGTTTGGTAAAGAGTCCGAGCGCAAGAGATGCTTGATCACATCCTTGTAACTACCGTTCAACGTGAGGAGTAACCCGAATACCTTATCTTGTTCCCTTCTTTCATTAAGAACCTTGGGATCCACGGTACTAGGGCGGAGCATTTCTAATTCTGCCCAAAGAGATCTAAATCTGCCAAAATGTTTTGTACATTCCATGTCTTCTTGGTTCAAATCATTAATTGCCTTCTTGACTTCATAAACGCGGCTTAGATTGGACACATTACCGTATACCGTTTGAAGAGTGTCCCAAAGATCTTTGGCTGATTCACAATACGAGTAAGCCTCTAGGATAGGAGGATCAAGAGATCCTTGAATGATTCCAAGCACCTTTTGGTCCTCTTGGAACCATTTGCTCTCCGTGGAAGTGTCATCTTCTACACGCGTGTCTTCGGATATTGTTATTTGTGACTTGAGGATGTGATTCCAAAGACCACGGCCACACAACGCAATCTTGACAGTTCTGGCCCAAAGAAGGTAGTTTATACCTTTGAGAATCACCGGACATAGAACCTTCTTAGAGTATTCTTTGTCTTCCATGGTGAAAAGCGAGATTTGATCTTAAATCCGAGAAAGTTAGTAACTTTACTTAGATCCGAGGATAAACACAAAGAAAGCTTGAACCTTTTTCGAATCAAAGCTTAAAAAGACACAAAAGTTTAAACTTTAGAGACGGATCTGAGATTTTAGATGAGGATAGCTTAAGATCTTCACAAGATCTAAGCTAAGAACAAAGAAAAGGAAAAAAGTTTGAAAGTTTGGAAGAAAACGTGAAGAACAAGACAAGATCTAGACTTTTTATGAAAGGAGATTGATGAAAAAGAGTGAGCGGAAGCTTAGAATAGGTTCAAGAGCGATTTCGCTCTGATACCATGTTAGAATTTAAGAGAGTAAACCGAATGTTATGAGAGATTTAAGAGAATATAGCATTCGGTGTTCTTGGTGTTCTTGATGAGATTTAGAGAGAATAGAGAGACAGTGGGTTTAATCGACTTTCATATTATAAAACTTGTATCTTGATGATTTTACAAAGTAGGCCAATACAACAATATAAAGAAGGTTGTTTTTTCCCTTGTGACCGTTAATGGATAAGGCCGGTCAAGGAAAAGGGAGCGGTCAACATCGAAAGGAATCGCGCGCGTCCGCGGGGGAAGGAGAAACTATCGGGCGCCGACCGTACGGAGCCTGGTCTTCTATCGGGCGCCATGTACTGCTATCGGGCGCCATGTACTGTCCGGTAAGGATGCTCGGTAATTATGCTCGGTAAATCTCCTTCTCTTATTTTCCTCGGCCACTTTTCCTCTTGACTTAGTGAACCTTATTTGAACGTGATCACAAGACTTTGCCTTAGCTTGTATTCCAAGATACCACACAATGCCTTAGTGAAATGGGCATTGGCTTCAATACTTTGTACAAGTTTGACGAACTTATGAAACATCTAACAACGCGTTTCTAGAACTCTAAACCAAGTTTCATGCAACATGAGTGCTTATATGTGTCTCAATGAGCTTTGTACTAGTTTGACGAACTTATGAAACATCTAACAACGCGGTTTCTAGGACTCTAAACTAAGTTTCATGCAACATGAGTGCTTATAAGTGTCTCAATGAGCTTTTGACTAGTTTGACGAATATATGAAACATCTAACAACGCGGGTTCTAGGACTCTAAACCAAGTTTCCTACAACATGACTGCTTATAAGTGTCTCAACGAGCTTTTGACTAGTTTGACGAATATATGAAACATCTAACAACGCGGGTTCTAGGACTCTAAACCGAGTTTCATACAAAAATGACTGCTTATAAGTGTCTCAATGAGCTTTTGACTAGTTTGACGAATATATGAAACATCTAACAACGCGGGTTCTAGGACTCTAAACCAAGTTTCATACAACATGAGTGCTTATAAGTGTCTCAATGAGCTTTGTACAAGTTTGAGGAACTTATGAAACATCTAACAACGCGTTTCTAGGACTCTAAACCAAGTTTCATGCAACATGAGTGCTTATATGTGTCTCAATGAGCTTTGTACTAGTTTGACGAACTTATGAAACATCTAACAACGCATTTCTAGGACTCTAAACCAAGTTTCATGCAACATGAGTGCTTATAAGTGTTTCAATGTGCTTTGTACAAGTTTGACGAACTTATGAAACATCTAACAACGCGTTTCTAGGACTCTAAACCAAGTTTCATACAACATGACTGCTTATAAGTATCTCAATGAGCTTTGTACAAGTTTCACGAACTTATGAAACATCTAACAACACGTTTCTAGGACTCTAAACCAAGTTTCATGCAACATGAGTGCTTATATGTGTCTCAATGAGCTTTGTACTAGTTTGGCGAACTTATGAAACATCTAACAGCGCGGTTTCTAGGACTCTAAACGAAGTTTCATGCAACATGAGTGCTTATAAGTGTCCCAATGAGCATTGTACTGGTTTGACGAACTTATGAAACATCTAACAAAGCGGTTTCTAAGACTCTAAACCAAGTTTCATGCAACATGAGTGCTTATAAGTGTCTCAATGAGCATTGTACTGGTTTGACGAACTTATGAAACATATAACAACGCGGTTTCTAGGACTCTAAACCAAGTTTCATGCAACATGAGTGCTTATAAGCGTCTCAATGAGCTTTGTACAAGTTTGACGAACTTATGAAACATCTAACAAAGCGTTTCTAGCACTCTAAAACAAGTTTCATGCAACATGAGTGCTTATATTTGTCTCAATGAGCTTTGTACTAGTTTGACGAACTTATGAAATATCTAACAACGCATTTCTAGGACTCTAAACCAAGTTTCATGCAACATGAGTGCTTATAAGTGTCTCAATGAGGTTTGTACTAGTTTTACGAACTTATGAATCATCTAACAACGCGTTTCTAGGACTCTAAACCAAGTTTCATTCAACAAGAGTGCTTATAAGTGTCTCAATGAGCTTTGTACTAGTTTGACGAACTTATGAAACATCTAACAACGCGGTTTCTAGGAATCTAAACCAAGTTTCATGCATCATGAGTGCTTATAAGTGTCTCAATGAGCTTTGTACAAGTTTGACGAACTTATGAAACTTCTAACAACGCGTTTCTAGGACTCTAAACCAACTTTCATGCAACATGAGTGCTTATATGTGTCTCAATGAGCTTTGTACTAGTTTGACGAACTTATGAAACATCTAACAACGCATTTCTAGGAAACTAAACCAAGTTTCATGCAACATGAGTGCTTATAAGTGTCTCAATTAGCTTTGTACAAGTTTGACGAACTTATGAAACATCTAACAACGCGTTTCTAGGACTCTAAACCAAGTTTCATACAACATGAGTGCTTATAAGTGTCTCAATGAGCTTTGTACAAGTTTGACGAACTTATGAAACATCTAACAACGCGTTTCTAGGACTCTAAACCAAGTTTCATGCAACATGAGTGCTTATAAGTGTCTCAATGAGCTTTTGACTAGTTTGACGAATATATGAAACATCTAACAACGCGGGTTCTAGGACTCTAAACTAAGTTTCATACAACATGAGTGCTTATAAGTGTCTCAATGAGCTTTGTACAAGTTTGACGAACTTATGAAACATCTAACAACGCGTTTCTAGGACTCTAAACCAAGTTAAATGCAACATGAGTGCTTATATGTGTCTCAATAAGCTTTGTACTAGTTTGACGAACTTATGAAACATCTAACAACGCATTTCTAGGACTCTAAACCAAGATTCATGCAACATGAGTGCTTATAAGTGTCTCAATGAGCTTTGTACAAGTTTGACGAACTTATGAAACATCTATAAACGCGTTTCTAGGACTCTAAACCAAGTTTCATATAACATGACTTCTTATAAGTGTCTCAATGAGCTTTGTACAAGTTTGACGAACTTATGAAACATCTAACAACGCATTTCGAGGACTCTAAACCAAGATTCATGCAACATGAGTGCTTATATGTGTCTCAATGAGCTTTGTACTAGTTTGGTGAACTTATGAAACATCTAACAACGCGGTTTCTAGGACTCTAAACGAAGTTTCATGCAACATGAGTGCTTATAAGTGTCTCAATGAGCATTGTACTGGTTTGACGAACTTATGAAACATCTAACAACGCGGTTTCTAGGACTCTAAACCAAGTTTCATACAACATGAGTGCTTATAAGTGTCTCAATGAGCTTTGTACAAGTTTGACGAACTTATGAAACATCTAACAACGCGTTTCTAGGACTCTAAACCAAGTTTCATGCAACATGAGTGCTTTATATGTGTCTCAATGAGCTTTGTACTAGTTTGGCGAACTTATGAAACATCTAACAACGCGGTTTCTAGGACTCTAAACGAAGTTTCATGCAACATGAGTGCTTATAAGTGTCTCAATGAGCATTGTACTGGTTTGACGAACTTATGAAACATCTAACAACGCGGTTTCTAAAACTCTAAACCAAGTTTCATGAAACATGAGTGCTTATAAGTGTCTCAATGAGCATTGTATTGATTTGACGAACTTATGAAACATATAACAACGCGGTTTCTAGGACTCTAAACAAAGTTTCATGCAACATGAGTGCTTATAAGCGTCTCAATGAGCTTTGTTCAAGTTTGACAAAATTATGAAACATCTAAAGCGTTTCTAGGACTCTAAAACAAGTTTCATGCAACATGAGTGCTTATAAGTGTCTCAATGAGCTTTGTACTAGCTTGACGAACTTATGAAATATCTAACAACGCATTTCTAGGACTCTAAACCAAGTTTCATGCAACATGAGTGCTTTTATGTGTCTCAATGAGCTTTGTACTAGTTTGGCGAACTTATGAAACATCTAACAACGCGGTTTCTAGGAATCTAAACGAAGTTTCATGCAACATGAGTGCTTATAAGTGTCTCAATGAGCTTTTGACTAGTTTGACGAATATATGAAACATCTAACCACGCGGGTTCTAGGACTCTAAATCAAGTTTCATACAACATGAGTGTTTATAAGTGTCTCAATGAGCTTTGTACAAGTTTGCAAAACTTATGAAACATCTAACAACGCGTTTCTAGGACTCTAAACCTAGTTTCATGCAACATGAGTGCTTATATGTGTCTCAATGAGCTTTGTACTAGTTTGACGAACTTATGAAACATCTAACAACGCATTTCTAGGACTCTAAACCAAGTTTCAAGCAACATGAGTGCTTATAAGTGTCTCAATGAGCTTTGTACAAGTTTGACGAACTTATGAAACATCTATAAACGCGTTTCTAGGACTCTAAACCAAGTTTCATACAACATGACTTCTTAAAAGTGTCTCAATGAGCTTTGTACAAGTTTGACGAACTTATGAAACTTCTAACAACGCGTTTCTAGGACTCTAAACCAAGTTTCATGCAACATGAGTGCTTATAAGTGTCTCAATGAGCTTTGTACAAGTTTGACGAACTTATGAAACATCTAACAACGCGTTTCTAGGACTCTAAACCAAGTTTCATGCAACATGAGTGCTTATATGTGTCTCAATGAGCTTTGTACTAGTTTGACGAACTTATGAAACATCTAACAACGCGGTTTCTAGGACTCTAAACGAAGTTTCTTGCAACATGAGTGCTTATAAGTGTCTCAATGAGCATTGTATTGGTTTGACGAACTTATGAAACATCTAACAACGCGGTTTCTAAGACTCTAAACCAAGTTTCATGCAACATGAGTGCTTATAAGTGTCTCAATGATCTTTGCACAAGTTTGACAAACTTATGAAACATCTAACAACGCGGTTTCTAAGACTCTAAACCAAGTTTCATGCAACTTGAGTGCTTATAAGCGTCTCAATGCGCTTTATACAAGTTTGACGAACTTATGAAACATCTAACAAAGCTTTTCTAGGACTCTAAACCAAGTTTCATGCAACATGAGTGCTTATAAGTGTCTCAATGAGCTTTGTACTAGTTTGACGAACTTATGAAACATCTAACAACGCGTTTCTAGGACTCTAAACAAGGTTTCATGCAACATGAGTGCTTATAAGTGTCTCATGAGCTTTGTACTAGTTTGACGAACTTATGAAACATCTAACAACGCGTTTCTAGGACTCTAAACCAAGTTTCATGCAACAAGAGTGCTTATAAGTGTCTCAATGAGCTTTTGACTAGTTTGACGAATATATGAAACATCTAACAACGCGGGTTCTAGGACTCTAAACCAAGTTTCATACAACATGAGTGCTTATAAGTGTCTCAATGAGCTTTGTACAAGTTTGACGAACTTATGAAACATCTAACAACGCGTTTCTAGGACTCTAAACCAAGTTTCATGCAACAGGAGTGCTTATATGTGCCTCAATGAGCTTTGTACTAGTTTGACGAACTTATGAAACATCTAACAACGCGGTTTCTAAGACTCTAAACTAAGTTTCATGCAACATGAGTGCTTATAAGTGTCTCAATGAGCTTTTGACTAGTTTGACGAATATATGAAACATCTAACAACGCGTGTTCTAGGACTCTAAACCAAGTTTCATACAACATGACTGCTTATAAGTGTCTCAATGAGCTTTTGACTAGTTTGACAAATATATGAAATATCTAACAACACGGTTTCTAGGACTCTAAACCAAGTTTCATACAACATGAGTGCTTATAAGTGTCTCAATGAGCTTTGTACAAGTTTGAAGAACTTATGAAACATCTAACAACGCGTTTCTAGGACTCTAAACCAAGTTTCATGCAACATGAGTGCTTATATGTGTCTCAATGAGCTTTTGACTAGTTTGACGAATATATGAAACATCTAACAACGCGGGTTCTAGGACTCTAAACCAAGTTTCATACAACATGGGTGCTTATAAGTGTCTCAATGAGCTTTGTACAAGTTTGACAAACTTATGATACATCTAACAACGCGTTTCTAGGAGTCTAAACCAAGTTTCATGCAACATGAGTGCTTATATGTGTCTCAATGAGCTTTGTACTAGTTTGACGAACTTATGAAACATCTATCAACGCGGTTTCTAGGACTCTAAACGAAGTTTCATGCAACATGAGTGCTTATAAGTGTCTCAATGAGCATTGTATTGGTTTGACGAACTTATGAAACATCTAACAACGTGGTTTCTAACACTCTAAACCAAGTTTCATGCAATATGAGTGCTTATAAGTGTCTCAATGAGCTTTGTACAAGTTTGACAAACTTATGAAACATCTAACAACACGGCTTCTAAGACTCTAAACCAAGTTTCATGCAACTTGAGTGCTTATAAGCGTCTCAATGCGCTTTGTACAAGTTTGACGAACTTGTGAACATCTAACAAAGCTTTTCTAGGACTCTAAACAAAGTTTCATGCAACATGAGTGCTTATAAGTGTCTCATTGAGCTTTGTACTAGTTTGACGAACTTATGAAACATCTAACAACGCGTTTCTAGGACTCTAAACCAAGTTTAATGCAACAAGAGTGCTTATAAGTGTCTCAATGAGCTTTTGACTAGTTTGACGAATATATGAAACATCTAACAATGCGGGTTCTAGGACTCTAAACCAAGTTTCATACAACATGAGTGCTTATAAGTGTCTCAATGAGCTTTGTACAAGTTTGACGAACTTATGAAACATCTAACAACGCGTTTCTAGGACTCTAAACAAGGTTTCATGCAACATGAGTGCTTATAAGTGTCTCATGAGCTTTGTACTAGTTTGACGAACTTATGAAACATCTAACAACGCAGTTTCTAGGACTCTAAACTAAGTTTCATGCAACATGAGTGCTTATAAGTGTCTCAATGAGCTTTTGACTAGTTTGACAAATATATGAAACATCTAACAACGCGGTTTCTAGGACTCTAAACCAAGTTTCATACAACATGAGTGCTTATAAGTGTCTCAATGAGCTTTGTACAAGTTTGACGAACTTATGAAACATATAACAACGCGTTTCTAGGACTCTAAACCAAGTTTCATGCAACATGAGTGCTTATATGTGTCTCAATGAGCTTTGTACTAGTTTGGCGAACTTATGAAACATCTAACAACGCGGTTTCTAGGACTATAAACGAAGTTTCATGCAACATGATTGCTTATAAGTGTCTCAATGAGCATTGTACTGGTTTGACAAACTTATGAAACATCTAACAACGCGGTTTCTAAAACTCTAAACCAAGTTTCATGAAACATGAGTGCTTATAAGTGTCTCAATGAGCATTGTATTGCTTTGACGAACTTATGAAACATATAACAACGCGGTTTCTATGACTCTAAACCAAGTTTCATGCAACATGAGTGCTTATAAGCGTCTCAATGAGCTTTCTACAAGTTTGACGAACTTATTAAACATCTAAAGCGTTTCTAGGACTCTAAAACAAGTTTCATGCAACATGAGTGCTTATAAGTGTCTCAATGAGCTTTGTACTAGCTTGACGAACTTATGAAATATCTAACAACGCATTTCTAGGACTCTAAACCAAGTTTCATGCAACATGAGTGCTTATATGTGTCTCAATGAGCTTTTTACTAGTTTGGCGAACTTATGAAACATCTAACAACGCGGTTTCTAGGACTCTAAACGAAGTTTCATGCAACATGAGTGATTATAAGTGTCTCAATGAGCATTGTACTGGTTTGACGAACTTATGAAACATCTAACAACGCGGTTTCTAAACCTCTAAACCAAGTTTCATGCAACATGAGTGCTTATAAGTGTCTCAATGAGCATTGTACTGGTTTGACGAACTTATGAAACATATAACAACGCGGTTTCTAGGACTCTAAACCAAGTTTCATGCAACATGAGTGCTTATAAGCGTCTCAATGAGCTTTGTACAAGTTTGACGAACTTATGAAACATCTAACAAAGCGTTTCTAGATCTCTAAAACAAATTTAATGCAACATGAGTGCTTATAAGTGTCTCAATGAGCTTTGTATTAGCTTGACTGTAAAAGAGACTAAGGCATTGCCCGGACAAGTACCGTCCATCAAGGCAAAGCCGAAGTCAAAACTCGAGTTCGGCTAAGGCAAAGCCGAAGTCACAAGATTGCCGAAGTCACAAGTGTAAAAGAGACCAAGGCATCGTCCGGACAAGTCTTGTCCATCAAGACGATGACCTAGCGTGTGACTATTGCCGAAGTCACAAGCTCTCTAAGTTACCGTTGCAAAGGGAACACGAGACAAAGGAGAAGAATCTAGAAGCCAAGTAGCCGTTGCCAAAATAGAGCCGTTGAGGAGCGTGGAGTCCACTCGGCCGTACAAGTCACGTGTTGCTCTAACATGGCGCGGCTACAAGAGCGATGGCGACGTGTGGCACGGTTAGCCGGGCAAGATGTTGACGTGTGGCGCGGCTAACCGAGAAGGATAGTGACGGTTTTAGCATATGCCTTTGATACCATTTTGGGCGATTCCCTTTGTCTATTTATCTCCTCTTGTAACAACAAAAAGATTAATTGAATATACTCTTTTCCGGATTAAACTCCTTCTCTCTCTATTCTCTCTCTATTGTTCTTGATGTTCTTCATGGAACTCAAGAACACAATCTTCTAAACTTCACTTTAATCTCATTAAAATTAACATGGTAACAGAGCAACCTTGCTCTGGAACCTAAATCTCGCTTCCGCTACCATTTTCTTCGGCGCTCGGGTATCCTCGTTGCTCGGTATTTTGTTTACCGGGCATCCTCGTTGCTCAGTGATTTCAGCATCCGGTAAACAAAACTATCGGGCTTTTCCGGCGCCCGGTAACAAAACTCTCGGTGCTCGATCACTCTCGGGCATTCTTAATACTTTCTCTCGGTAACGATTTCTTGGCTTCCTTCGGTTCAAATCTCTAGATCTGAAATCTCAAACCAAGTCATCTCAAAACTCAACCATGGAAGACAAAGAATCCAAGAGGGCACTTTGTCCGGTTACTCTCAAAGGCATCAACTATCTTCTATGGGCATGAACCATGAAGATAGCCCTTTGTGGCCTCGGCTATTGGAACCATATACTCACTCGGCAAGATGCTCCCATTGAGTTCAAGAACGAACTTACAAACGACGATGAGAAGTGGTTCCAACTAGACCAGAAGGTCCTCGGAATCATCCAAGGATCCCTTGAGCCGTCCATTTTGGAGGCTTACTCCTATTGTGAAAACGCCAAGGAGTTATGGGACACTCTCCAAACCGTCTACGGAAATGTTTCAAACCTTAGCCGGGTTTATGAAGTAAAAAAGGCTATCAATGACCGAAACCAAGAAGACACCGAGTTCAGCAAGCACTTTGGGAAGTTTAGGTCACTTTGGGCAGAACTAGAGATGCTTCGTCCATTCACCGTGGATCCAAAGGTGTTAAATGAATGAAGAGAGCAAGACAAAGTCTTCGGCTTACTCCTTACCCTCAACGGCAACTACAAGGAGATCACTAAGCATCTACTCCGTGCCGACACTCTACCAAACCTTGAAGAAGTGTGTGCTCAGCTCCAAAGAGAACAAGGCTCCATTGAGTTATTTGATGGCAAGAAGGAGCTTGTGACCGCTAACAAGGTGGCCTTTAAACCGTCTTCCAATACATATGAAGAAAGAAGAGCCTTGACATGCGAACATTCCAAGAAGAAAGGCCACAACAAGGAGAAGTGTTGGATCCTACATCCTAGCCTCAAGTCGGCCAAGTTCAAGGACGCCAAGGCCAACTACTCTCACGATGACTCGGCTAGCATACCAAGTACAAGCGGACCAAGCCATGGCAAGGAAGAGGAGTCTTCGGCCATTGTCCCATACATGGACGAGTTCGTGAGGAAGTCGGACCTTGACGCACTCATCAAAGCCCTTAAGGGCTCCGGTATTTCACCCTATTACTCTCTTAGTTATTGGAGCTAATGCCTATCCGCTAAGGCATTAGTACACTTGACAAGGTAACTTGAAGAACAAGCATCAACATAGAGCTGCAAGGATCATTAAGGATTGGTTATTAAGTCCGGTTAATGTGGAGAAGTAATGGATATGGCCTAAAATATGTGTTAAGGCCATATCCAAATCTAGCCGTTGAGAAAATGGCTAAACCGTGAGGTAGAAGAAGGCGCCCGATAGTAACGTTGTCCGGTACACTCGGCGCCCGATAGCAGTACGTTCAGCGCCCGATAGCAGGACGCGCTCCCCACGGACGGCGCGACTTCTCTCGACTAAAGCCGTGACCGTACCATCTTATCCATTAACGGCTCTATGCGCTTTTCCTTTATATGTAAAACAAAACCTTATTGTAAAATTTATCTTTATAAAAATCAAAAGCATGTTTATCACATATTCTCTCTCTAATCTCTCTCCATGTTCTTCAAGAACATGAAGAACACCGAAACATAATATTCTCTAATTCTCAAATACTCTCCGTTTAATCTCACAAATTCTAACATGGTATCAGAGCGGACTTGCTCTTCAACCATAAATCTAGCTTCCGCACTCAAAATCTCTCTGTTTTACTCTCTCGGTTTCATAAAGATCCAAACTTTCCTTTGTTCTTCACGTTTTGTCTCTAAAGATTTAAACTTTTCACTTTGTGGCGGTTGATTCTATCTTAAAACACAAAACTTTTCACAAAAAGGACTCGGCTTTCTAAAGATTTGACTTTGGACTCTGTTTCTTCCAGATCTATCTAAAAAACCTCTAGATTTGTGCCTTTGAGTCTTGGAATCACATAAAGGTTCAATCTTTATCGCTCCCTATACAAAAGCACAAACTTTTCTCTTCAAATCAGCTTGTTCATCAAAAGATCCAAGCTTTTCTAGTCCAAAACTCTGTGTTTGCTCATAAAGTCTTGACCTTTCTTGGTTTTGTCTCAGATACTTCTAAAGATTCAACCTTTGTCTAGATTCTAGATTCAAATCATCACCTTTCTTCATGGAGGACAAGGAACACAAGAAGATCTCATGTCCGGTAACTCTTAAGGGGATTAACTACCTCTTATGGGCAAGAACCGTGAAGATTGCCTTATGTGGTCGTGGTCTTTGGAACCATATTCTCAAATCACAAGCAACAATCTCGGATATCACCCTCACCAAAAGTGAATCTCTCACCGAAGAAAACAAATGGTTTCAAGAAGACCAAAAGGTACTAGGAATCATACAAGGATCTCTTGATACATCTATCCTTGAAGCTTACTCATACTATGAAAGTGCTAAGGACCTTTGGGACACTCTCCAAACGGTCTATGGTAACATTTCGAACCTTAGCCGGGTATATGAGGTAAAGAAGGCGATCAATGATCTAAACCAAGAAGATATGGAGTTTACTAAGCATTTTGGAAGGTTTAGAAGTCTGTGGGCAGAATTGGAAATGCTACGTCCAAGTACTATTGATCCCAAGATCCTTAATGAAAGAAGAGAGCAAGACAAGGTCTTTGGTCTTCTTTTAACACTCAATAGTAGCTAAAAAGATGTGATCAAGCACTTACTCCGTTCTGATGTCCTGCCAAACCTTGAGGAAGTATGTGCTCAGCTGCAAAGAGAGCAAGGCTCCATTGAGCTATTTGGCAACAAAAAGGAGTTAGTCACCGCCAACAAGGTAGCATACAAGTCAAGCTCCAAGACATATGAGGAAAGAAGGGCTACTCTGTGTGATCATTGCAAGAAGAAAGGGCACTCCAAGGATAAGTGCTGGATACTAAACCCCCACCTTAAGCCGGCCAAATTCAAGGATGCCAGAGCCAATCTCTCAAATGAAGATGCAACCGGGCCT
Source organism: Cochlearia excelsa (assembly GCA_963556525.1). Taxonomy (NCBI): domain Eukaryota; kingdom Viridiplantae; phylum Streptophyta; class Magnoliopsida; order Brassicales; family Brassicaceae; genus Cochlearia; species Cochlearia excelsa. Next base: position 23,251,836 of record OY748329.1, on the reverse strand, counting down.
GGCACTAGTACAATGAGCTCCAAAGATAAGGAAGAGGAATCCACGACAATGGTGCCTTACACAGACGAATACGTGAGGAAATCTGACTTGGAGGCACTCATCAAAGCCCTTAAGGGCTCTGGTATGGATTCCTTTTACACTCTTAATGCTCACCATATGATTAGCAATAAGGACTTGATTACTAATGTTAAACCTGCCCTAGGAAATGTGATTATTTCTAATGGTAGTAGAATCCTTGTGACAAGATTAGGTAATCTTAGGTTGTTCAATAGAGATTCTCAAGCCTTGTACATGCCTAGCTTTACATCTAATCTTATCTCGGTTAAAAGGATTGCTTGTGATCTAAATTGCAATGTCATTTTTAGTCCTAATGAAGTCATATTTCAGGATATTGAAAGTAAAGAAGTGATTGGGAAAGGAATCACCAGAGGAGATCTCTACATCCTTGACAAAGAAGTGTCAAGCTCCAATTTTCATTTTGTTTTTAATTCTGTTTTGACCGAGGCTAACAATGTTTTATGGCACTATAGATTAGGCCATCCGCATGTTAAAGCTTTAAAAACTCTTTTGCCAAATGTTTCTTTTGATCATAACACTTGTGAGTCTTGCATTTTGGGCAAGCACCATAAATCTGTCTTTTCAAACTCTAAAATGGTTTATGAAAAATGTTTTGATCTTGTGCATTCTGATGTTTGGTCTTCACCTTGCAAATATAGAGAAAATCAAGCATATTTTGTGACTTTTATTGATGAAAAATCAAAATATACTTGGTTAACTTTGCTTCCTTCCAAAGATAGGGTGTTAGACGCTTTCAAAAACTTTCAAAACTATATTACTAATCAATATAATGCAAAGATTAAGTGTTTTAGATCAGATAATGGTGGGGAATACACAAGCAATGCATTCAAAGAACATATGGCAAATCATGGGATCCTACACCAAACAAGCTGCCCTTACACTCCTCAACAAAATGGCGTGGCCGAGAGGAAGAATAGGCACTTGATGGACGTAACAAGATCCATGATGTTTCACATGAATGTACCTAGAAAATTTTGGGCAGATGCTGTTTCCACAGCTTGCTACCTAATCAACAGAACACCAACACAAATCTTGGAAAACCAATCTCCATTTCAGGTATTGAATAAAGCAAAACCCTTTATAAATCACCTAAGAGTGTTTGGTTGTGTCTGCTTTGTCTTTGTGCCAGGAGAGCAAAGGAACAAGATTGATGCAAAGAGCACAAAGGCTATGTTCATAGGCTACTCAAGCACACAGAAGGTGTACAAATGCTATGTTCCTGAAACAAGAAGGGTCCTTGTCTCAAGAGATGTTAAGTTCATTGAAGGGCAGAGTTACTATCAGGACAACACTTGGGAAAGTGTCAAGGATATACCTGAATCTGCCACGGATAGGGCAACCAGCCTTAAGAACCTAATGAGAAATTTGGAGATGAACATCAATGAAGAAGCAAGGACGTAACCCACTCAGCAACCTGCTCATCAAGACTCCCACCTTGATCATGAAGGGGGAACAATGATGATACACAAGAAACTCATGAGGATCAAAGGGAAGAACCTGAAACTCAAGAAGAACATCAAGGAGAACCAGAGGATACTCAAGCAACTCAAGAAACAGTTCATCAAGAGATACATGATCAAGCTGCTCCTATGGTACCAAGAAGAAGTACTAGGATCAAACAGCCAAGTTCAAACTAGAAAAACACTAGAGTCTACTTCAACAGCAATGCAGTAGCTCACCCTATACAAGCAGTATGCTCCATGGCTGCTTTTCCCTATGATCATCAAGTATTCATTGCCAAAATAGACCAACACTGGATTCCAAGAACCTATGAAGAGGCTATTGAGCATGAAGTATGGGTCAAGGCGGTGAAAGATGAGAATCAAGCAATGGAGTATAACCACACATGGGATGAGGCTAATCTACCTAAAGGCAAGAAGGCAGTAAGCTCAAGGTATGTGTTTACAATCAAATACTTGAGCAATGGTGACATAGAGAGGCACAAGGCAAGGCTGGTAGCAAGAGGATTCACACAGACCTATGGTGAAGACTATTTGGATACATTTGCCCTTGTTGCTAAACTACACACTGTTAGAGTAATCCTATCTCTAGCTGTGAATTTGGATTGGGATCTTTGGCAAATGGATGTCAAGAATGCTTTCCTTCAAGGAGAGTTAGAAGAAGAAGTTTACATGACTCCACCTCCTGATTTAGAAGGCTCCATAACACCAGGGAAGGTACTGAGGTTGAGAAAGGCTATCTATGGGCTCAAGCAATCCCCAAGAGCATGGTATCACATGCTCAGCACAACACTAGAGTCAAGAGGATTCAAAATGAGCCAAGCCGACCATACTCTATTCACTCTACAATCCAAGGAAGGTATTGTGGTTATCCTCATCTACGTGGATGACATAGTCATCTCTAGGGATAACAAGGTAGGGATTACTGAAACTAAAAACTACCTTAAAACTGTGTTTGACATTAAAGATTTGGGAAAGATGAGATACTTCCTTGGAATTGAGATAAGTAGATCCGAAGAGGGTCTCTTTCTCTCCCAAAGGAAGTATACCTTGGATCTTCTTAATGAAACAGGTCACATAGATTCCAAGGCTGCAAGAACACCATTGGAGGATGGCTACAAAGTCATTAGAGAGGGGGAGCCTGAAGACCAACCTTTCAAAGACCAGAAACTCTATAGGCACATTGCGGGTAAGTTTATATACTTGACCATAACTAGGCCTGACATATGTTTTGCTGTGAACCAGGTTAGCCAACACATGCAAAGGCCAAAGATTCACCACTGGAACATGGTGCAAAGGATACTCAAATATCTCAAAGGAACTTCAAGACAAGGCATATGGATGGGAAGAAATCAGAACACAGAAGTTGTAGGCTATTGTGATGCTGATTATGCTGGAGATGTGGATGATAGGAGATCCACCACAGGATATTGCACATTCATTGGAGGGAATCTAGTCACATGGAACACCAAGAAGCAGAAGATTGTGTCATGTTCAAGTGCAGAATCAGAATATAGGGCTATGAGAAAACTTATCCAAGAACTCATGTGGCTGAAGAATCTACTTGGGGATCTTGGCATAGACATCAAGAAGCCTATCACCATGCATTGTGACAACAAGGCAGCCATTCACATTGCCTCCAATTCAGTATTCCATGAGAGGACCAAGCATATTGAGATGGATTGCCACAAAGTCCGAGAACAAATGGTGAAGGGGACTATACTTTCTTGCTATACAAAAAGCCAAGACCAACTAGCAGATGTCTTCACCAAATCTGCAAGTCTAAAAGTGTGTGAGTTTGTGCTACCCAAGCTAGGACTCACCAGCCTGATCCAGAACTAGAAGACCCTAACCGTATGCTTCATACTCTTTTCCCTTCAAGGAGTTTTATCCTAAGTGGTTTTCTCTTTGAAGGTTTTAATGAGGTGAAGTGTGCGGTTCCAAGCTTAGCCATTTCATTAGGCTAAGCTTGAGGGGGAGTATTGGAGCTAATGCCTATCCGCTAAGGCATTAGTACACTTGACAAGGTAACTTGAAGAACAAGCATCAACATAGAGCTGCAAGGATCATTAAGGATTGGTCATTAAGTCCGGTTAATGTGGAGAAGTAATGGATATGGCCTAAAATATGTGTTAAGGCCATATCCAAATCTAGCCGTTGAGAAAATGGCTAAACCGTGCGGTAGAAGAAGCCGCCCGATAGTAACGTTGTCCGGTACACTCGGCGCCCGATAGCAGTACGTTCAACGCCCGATAGCAGGACGCGCTCCCCGCGGACGGCGCGACTTCTCTCGACTAAAGCCGTGACCGTACCATCTTATCCATTAACGACTCTATGCGCTTTTCCTTTATATGTAAAACAAAACCTTATTGTAAAATTTATCTTTATAAAAATCAAAAGCATGTTTATCACATATTCTCTCTCTAATCTCTCTCCATGTTCTTCAAGAACATGAAGAACACCGAAACATAATATTCTCTAATTCTCAAATACTCTCCGTTTAATCTCACAAATTCTAACATTAGTGCTCAAAACATAGACATTAAACCATATAAGCCTATTATTGTTGATTCGGGTGCTTCTCATCACATGATTAGTAACTTGGATTTAATTAGTAATGTTAAACCGGCTTTAGGTAATGTCATTATTGCAAATGGGAGTGAAATTCCTATAAAAGGGTTAGGAAACCTTAAGTTGTTTGATAGTGATTCTCAAGCCCTTTATATGCCTAGTTTTACTTCCAATCTTATATCCGTTAAACGCATTGCTTGTGATTTGAATTGCAAGGTTATTTTCAGTCCTAATGATGTGATTTTTCAGGATACTAAGAGTGAGAAGATCATTGGAAAAGGGGTCACAAGAGGGGACCTCTATGTTCTTGAAGAATTTGATTTTAAAAACTCTACTTCTACTTCTCTTTGTCATGCTTTTAAATCGGTTATAGCCGAGGTTAACAATGTTATTTGGCATTTTAGACTTGGTCATCCTCATTTGAATGCTTTAAAAACTATTTTTCCTAATGTTGTTTTTGATCATCAAACTTGTGAGGCTTGTATTTTAGGCAAGCATTGTAGAACCGTATTTTCAAAATCTAAAATGTGTTACAAACCTTTTGAATTGGTCCATTCGGATGTTTGGTCCTCTCCTTGCAAATCTAGGGATAATCAAGCTTATTTTGTCACATTTATAGATGAAAGTTCTAAATACACTTTGGTCACTCTTTTACAAACTAAAGATAGGGTATTAGAGGCTTTTAAAAACTTTCAAAACTACGTGACTAACCATTACAATGCTAAGATTAAAATCTTTAGGTCGGATAATGGGGGAGAGTACAAAAGCCGAGCATTCAAAGAACACATAGCCAACCATGGAATTCTTCACCAAACCACATGCCCATATACACCGCAACAAAATGGTGTGGCCGAGAGGAAGAATATGCATCTCATGGAGGTCACACGGTCAATGATGTTCCACATGAACATTCCAAAACGGTTTTGGTCGGATGGTGTTTTAACCGCGTGTTATCTCATCAACCGAACCCCTACTCAAATCTTAAACAACCAATCTTCCTTTCAAGTTTTGAATAAGAGTAAGCCTATTCTTAACCATCTAAGAGTGTTTGGTTGTGTGTGTTTTGTTTTTGTGCCTAGTGAACAAAGGAACGAGCTTGAAGCAAAGAGCATCAAGGCCATGTTCATACAAATGCTATGTACCCGAGACAAGAAGGGTCATAGTCTCAAGAGACGTCAAGTTCCTTGAAGGCAAAAGCTTCTATGAAGACAAGAATTGGGATAGTGTGAAGGACTTACCCGAGAAGGTCACGGATAGAGCCACAAGCCTAAGGAACCTAATGAAGAACCTTGGAATGGATTTTTAAGAAGAGCCAAGACAAGACATACCAAATTAACAACCCACTCATCTTGATTATGAGGGGGAGAACATCAATGAGCAAGCCAACTCCGAACCTCAAGAGTCTAATGAGTCCGGGGGAGAATCAAATGCTCATCAACAAACTACATCACAAGAAGACCAAGGACATGCTCAAGATGATCATGATCAAGAAGTGGGTCAAGGAGGAAGTGTACCACCGGAGCCGACTCTAAGGAGAAGCACTAGGATAAAGAAGCATCCATCTAATTGGGTAAACACAAGGGTTTACTACAATAGCAAGGCGGTGGCCCATCCTACTCAAGCAACATGCTCTCTTGCAAGACTTCCCAAGGAACACCGAGCCTTCTTTACCGCCATGGATCAACATGTGATACCAAGGACATATGAAGAAGCAATGAAGGAAGAAGCATGGATAAATGCGGTTAGAGCCGAGAACAAGGAAATGGAAGACAATGAAACCTTCTATGATACTGATCTTCCCAAAGGCAAGAAGACCGTGAGTTCTAGATACGTGTTCACCATCAAGTACCTAAGCAATGGGGATATTGAAAGGCATAAGGCAAGACTAGTAGCAAGAGGCTTCACTCAAACCTATGGAGAGGATTACTTGGATACCTTTGCACCGGTGGCCAAACTTCACACGGTTAGGGTCATTCTATCCTTGGCTACTAATTTATCTTGGGATCTCTTTCAAATGGATGTGAAGAACGCCTTTCTACAAGGAGAACTTGAGGAAGAGGTCTACATGACTCCACCACCCGGTGTAGAGATCACCCCCGGGAAAGTTTTGAGGTTAAGAAAGGCTATCTATGGTCCAAAGCAATCACCAAGAGCTTGGTACCATAAGCTTAGCTCAACATTGATGGCAAGAGGATTCAAGAGATCACAAGCCGAACACACACTCTTCACACTACAAAACCAAGAAGGTATAGTAGTGGTACTTGTATACGTAGATGACATCATCATCTCCGGAAACAACAAGGGAGGTATTCAAGAAACCAAGTCTTTCCTTAAGTCCAAATTTGATATTAAAGATCTCGGTGTGCTTAAGTACTTCCTTGGGATTGAAGTATGTAGATCAAAGGAAGGTCTATTTCTCTCCCAAAGGAAGTACACCCATGATGTTTTAAGTGTTGTCAATATGGCAGGTACAAAGGTGGCTAAGACTCCTCTTGAAGACGGCTACAAGACCATTCAAGAAGGAAGTGAGGATGATCAACCGTACCAAGACCCAATGCTCTATAGACGGCTAGTGGGTAAACTAATCTACTTGACGATCACTAGACCGGACCTATGCTTTGCCGTGAACCAAGTCTCTCAACATATGCAAAAGCCGAAGCAACACCATTGGAACATGATCATGAGGATCTTGGGATACCTTAAAGGAACCTCAAGTTTGGGTATTTGGATGGGTTGCAACAAGAACACTGAGGTCATTGGGTATTGTGACGCGGACTACGCCGGGGATCTAGAGAGTAGACGGTCAACCAACGGCTATTGCACTTTCATTGGTGGCAACCTTGTCACATGGAAGACAAAGAAGAAAAAGATAGTATCTTGCTCAACCGCCGAAGCCGAGTATAGGGCCATGAGGAAGTTGACTCAAGAACTCATGTGGCTAAAGAACTTGCTAGGGAATTTGGGTCTCAAGATTGAAGCACCAATGACCATGCATTGTGATAATTAAGCGACCATACACATAGCAACAAACTCGGTCTTCCATGAGAGGACTAAACACATAGAGGTGGATTGTCACAAGGTTAGAGAGCAAATGGTCAAGGGCACTATACTACCTTGCTACACGAAGAGTCAAGATCAACTCGCGGACATCTTCACCAAGTCCGCAAGCTTGAAAGTATGTGAGTCCATCCTACCAAGACTTGGACTCATCCGAGCTCTCAACGCCTAAGTCCCTAACCGTATGGCCTTGTACTCTTTTCCCTTAGGTGAGATTTATCCCAAGTGGTTTTCTCACCAAGGTTTTTAACGAGGCAAGGTCATACGGGTTCCAAGCTTAGCCATTCCACTAGGCTAAGCTTGCGGGGGAGTGTAAAAGAGACTAAGGCATTGCCCGGACAAGTCCCGTCCATCAAGGCAAAGCCGAAGTCAAAACTCGAGTTCGGCTAAGGCAAAGCCGAAGTCACAAGATTGCCGAAGTCACAAGTGTTAAAGTGACCAAGGCATCGTCAGGACAAGTCTTGTCCATCAAGACTATGACCTAGCGTGTGACTATTGCCGAAGTCACAAGCTCTCTAAGTTACCGTTGCAAAGGGAACACGAGACAAAGGAGAAGAATCTAGAAGCCAAGTAGCCGTTGCCAAAATAGAGCCGTTGAGGAGCGTGGAGTCCACTCGGCCGTACAAGTCACGGGTTGCTCTAACATGGCACGGCTACAAGAGCGATGGCGACGTGTAGCACGGTTAGCCGGGCAAGATGTTGACGTGTGGCGCGGCTAACCGAGAAGGATAGTGACGGTTTTAGCATATGCCTTTGATACCATTTTGGGCGATTCCCTTTGTCTATTTATCTCCTCTTGTAACAACAAAAAGATTAATTGAATATACTCTTTTCCGGATTAAACTCCTTCTCTCTTTATTGTTCTTGATGTTCTTCATGGAACTCAAGAACACAATCTTCTAAACTTCACTTTAATCTCATTAAAATTAACATTGACGAACTTATGAAATATCTAACAACGCATTTCTAGGACTCTAAACCAAGTTTCATGCAACATGAGTGCTTATAAGTGTCTCAATGAGGTTTGTACTAGTTTTACGAACTTATGAATCATCTAACAACGCGTTTCTAGGACTCTAAACCAAGTTTCATTCAACAAGAGTGCTTATAAGTGTCTCAATGAGCTTTGTACTAGTTTGAGGAACTTATGAAACATCTAACAACACGGTTTCTAGGAATCTAAACCAAGTTTCATGAATCATGACTGCTTATAAGTGTCTCAATGAGCTTTGTACAAGTTTGACGAACTTATGAAACTTCTAACAACGCGAACGCATTTCTAGGACTCTAAACCAAGTTTCATGCAACATGAGTGCTTATAAGTGTCTCAATGAGCTTTGTACAAGTTTGACGAACTTATGAATCATCTAACAACGCGTTTCTAGGACTCTAAACCAAGTTTCATTCAACAAGAGTGCTTATAAGTGTCACAATGAGCTTTGTACTAGTTTGACGAACTTATGAAACATCTAACAACGCGGTTTCTAGGAATCTAAACCAAGTTTCATGCATCATGAGTGCTTATAAGTGTCTCAATGAGCTTTGTACAAGTTTGACGAACTTATGAAACTTCTAACAACGCGTTTCTAGGAATCTAAACCAAGTTTCATGCAACATGAGTGCTTATAAGTGTCTCAATGAGCTTTACACAAGTTTGACGAACTTATAAAATTCTATAAACGCGTTTCTAGGACTCTAAACCAAGTTTCATACAACATGACTTCTTATAAGTGTCTCAATGAGCTTTGTACAAGTTTGACGAACTTATGAAACATATAACAACGCGGTTTCTAGGACTCTAAACCAAGTTTCATGCAACATGAGTGCTTATAAGCGTCTCAATGAGCTTTGTACAAGTTTGACGAACTTATGAAACATTTAAAGCGTTTCTAGGACTCTAAAACAAGTTTCATGCAACATGATTGCTTATAAGTGTCTCAGTGAGCTTTGTACTAGCTTGACGAACTTATGAAATATCTAACAACGCATTTCTAGGACTCTAAACCAAGTTTCATGCAACATGAGTGCTTATATGTGTCTCAATGAGCTTTGTACTAGTTTGGCGAACTTATGAAACATCTAACAACGCGGTTTCTAAGACTCTAAACCAAGTTTCATGCAACTTGAGTGCTTATAAGCGTCTCAATGCGCTTTGTACAAGTTTGACGAACTTATGAAACATCTAACAAAGCTTTTCTAGAACTCTAAACCAAGTTTCATGCAACATGAGTGCTTATAAGTGTCTCAATGAGCTTTGTACTAGTTTGACAAACTTATGAAACATCTAACAACGCGTTTCTAGGACTCTAAACAAGGTTTCATGCAACATCAGTGCTTATAAGTGTCTCATTGAGCTTTGTACTAGTTTGACGAACTTATGAAACATCTAACAACGCGTTTCTAGGACTCTAAACCAAGTTTCATGCAACAAGAGTGCTTATAAGTGTCTCAATGAGCTTTTGACTAGTTTGACGAATATATGAAACATCTAACAACGCGGGTTCTAGGACTCTAAACAATGTTTCATACAACATGAGTGCTTATAAGTGTCTCAATGAGCTTTGTACAAGTTTGACGAACTTATGAAACATCTAACAACGCGTTTCTAGGACTCTAATCAAGTTTCATGCAACATGAGTGCTTATATGTGTCTCAATGAGCTTTGTACTAGTTTGACGAACTTATGAAACATCTAACAACGCGATTTCTAGGACTCTAAACGAAGTTTCATGCAACATGAGTGCTTATAAGTGTCTCAATGAGCATTGTACTGGTTTGACGAACTTATGAAACATCTAACAACGCGGTTTCTAAAACTCTAAACCAAGTATCATGAAACATGAGTGCTTATAAGTGTCTCAATGAGCATTGTATTGGTTTGACGAACTTATGAAACATATAACAACGCGGTTTCTAGGACTCTAAACCAAGTTTCATGCAACATGAGTGCTTATAACCGTCTCAATGAGTTTTGTACAAGTTTGACGAACTTATGAAATATCTAAAGCGTTTCTAGGACTCTAAAACAAGTTTCATGCAACATGAGTGCTTATAAGTGTCTCAATGAGCTTTGTACTAGCTTGACGAACTTATGAAATATCTAACAACGCATTTCAAGGAATCTAAACCAAGTTTCATGCAACATGAGTGCTTATATGTGTCTCAATGAGCTTTGTACTAGTTTGGCGAACTTATGAAACATCTAACAACGCGGTTTCTAGGACTCTAAACGAAGTTTCATGCAACATGGGTGCTTATAAGTGTCTCAATGAGCTTTTGACTAGTTTGACGAATATATGAAACATCTAACAACGCGGGTTCTAGGACTCTAAATCAAGTTTCATACAACATGAGTGCTTATAAGTGTCTCAATGAGCTGTGTACAAGTTTGAAGAACTTATGAAACATCTAACAACGCGTTTCTAGGACTCTAAACCAAGTTTCATGCAACATGAGTGCTTATATGTGTCTCAATGAGCTTTGTACTAGTTTGACGAACTTATGAAACATCTAACAACGCATTTCTAGGACTCTAAACCAAGTTTCATGCAACACGAGTGCTTATAAGTGTCTCAATGAGCTTTGTACAAGTTTGACGAACTTATGAAACATCTATAAACGCGTTTCTAGGACTCTAAACCAAGTTTCATACAACATGACTTCTTATAAGTGTCTCAATGAGCTTTGTACAAGTTTGACGAACTTATGAAACATATAACAACGCGGTTTCTAGGACTCTAAACCAAGTTTCATGCAACATGAGTGCTTACAAGCGTCTCAATGAGCTTTGTACAAGTTTGACGAACTTATGAAACATCTAACAAAGCGTTTCTAGTTCTCTAAAACAAATTTAATGCAACATGAGTGCTTATAAGTGTCTCAATGAGCTTTGTAATAGCTTGACGAACTTATGAAATATCTAACAACGCATTTCTAGGACTCTAAACCAAGTTTCATGCAACATGAGTGCTTATAAGTGTCTCAATGAGGTTTGTACTAGTTTTACGAACTTATGAATCATCTAACAACGCGTTTCTAGGACTCTAAACCAAGTTTCATTCAACAAGAGTGCTTATAAGTGTCTCAATGAGCTTTGTACTAGTTTGACGAACTTATGAAACATCTAACAACGCGGTTTCTAGGAATCTAAACCAAGTTTCATGCATCATGAGTGCTTATAAGTGTCTCAATGAGCTTTGTACAAGTTTGACGAACTTATGAAACTTCTAAAAACGCGTTTCTAGGACTCTAAACCAACTTTTATGCAACATGAGTGCTTATATGTGTCTCAATGAGCTTTCTACTAGTTTGACGAACTTATGAAACATCTAACAACGCGGTTTCTAGGACTCTAAACGAAGTTTCATGCAACATGAGTGCTTATAAGTGTCTCAATGAGCATTGTACTGGTTTGACGAACTTATGAAACAACTAAAAACGCGGTTTCTAAAACTCTAAACCAAGTTTCATGAAACATGAGTGCTTATAAGTGTCTCAATGAGCATTGTATTGGTTTGACGAACTTATGAAACATATAACAACGCGGTTTCTAGGACTCTAAACCAAGTTTCATGCAACATGAGTGCTTATAAGCGTCTCAATGAGTTTTGTACAAGTTTGACGAACTTATGAAATATCTAAAGTGTTTCTAGGACTCTAAAACAAGTTTCATGCAACATGAGTGCTTATAAGTGTCTCAATGAGCTTTGTACTAGCTTGACGAACTTATGAAATATCTAACAACGCATTTCTAGGACTCTAAACCAAGTTTCATGCAACATGAGTGCTTATATGTGTCTCAATGAGCTTTGTACTAGTTTGGCGAACTTATGAAACATCTAACAACGCGGTTTCTAGGACTCTAAACGAAGTTTCATGCAACATGAGTGCTTATAAGTGTCTCAATGAGCTTTTAACTTGTTTGACGAATATATGAAACATCTAACAACGCGGGTTCTAGGACTCTAAATCAAGTTTCATACAACATGAGTGCTTATAAGTGTCTCAATGAGCTGTGTACAAGTTTGAAGAACTTATGAAACATCTAACAACGCGTTTCTAGGACTCTAAACCAAGTTTCATGCAACATGAGTGCTTATATGTGTCTCAATGAGCTTTGTACTAGTTTAACGAACTTATGAAACATCTAACAACATATTTCTAGGACTCTAAACCAAGTTTCATGCAACATGAGTGCTTATAAGTGTCTCAATGAGCTTTTTACAAGTTTGACGAACTTATGAAACATCTATAAACGCGTTTCTAGGACTCTAAAACAAGTTTCATGCAACATGAGTGCTTATAAGTGTCTCAATGAGCTTTGTACTAGCTTGACGAACTTATGAAATATCTAACAACGCATTTCTAGGACTCTAAACCAAGTTTCATGCAACATGAGTGCTTATATGTGTCTCAATGAGCTTTGTACTAGTTTGGCGAACTTATGAAACATCTAACAACACGTTTCTAGGACTCTAAACCAAGTTTAATGCAACATGAGTGCTTATATGTGTCTCAATGAGCTTTGTACTAGTTTGACGAACTTATGAAACATCTAACAACGCATTTCTAGGACTCTAAACCAAGTTTCATGCAACATGAGTGCTTATAAGTGTCTCAATGAGCTTTGTACAAGTTTGACGTACTTATGAAACATCTATAAACGCGTTTCTAGGACTCTAAACCAAGTTTCATATAACATGACTTCTTATAAGTGTCTCAATGAGCTTTGTACAAGTTTGACGAACTTATGAAACATCTAACAACGCGTTTCTAGGACTCTAAACCAAGATTCATGCAACATGAGTGCTTATATGTGTCTCAATGAGCTTTGTACTAGTTTGGCGAACTTATGAAACATCTAACAACGCGGTTTCTAGGACTCTTAACGAAGCTTCATGCAAAATGAGTGCTTATAAGTGTCTCAATGAGCTTTGTACTGGTTTGATGAACTTATGAAACATCTAACAACGCGGTTTCTAAAACTCTAAACCAAGTTTCATGAAACATGAGTGCTTATAAGTGTCTCAATGAGCATTGTATTGGTTTGACGAACTTATGAAACATATAACAACGCGGTTTCTAGGACTCTAAACCAAGTTTCATGCAACATGAGTGCTTATAAGCGTCTCAATGAGCTTTGTACAAGTTTGACGAACTTATGAAACATCCAAAGCGTTTCTAGGACTCTAAAACAAGTTTCATGCAACACGAGTGCTTATAAGTGTCTCAATGAGCTTTGTACTAGCTTGATGAACTTATGAAATATCTAACACCGCATTTCTAGGACTCTAAACCAAGTTTCATGCAACATGAGTGCTTATATGTGTCTCACTGAGCTTTGTACTAGTTTGGCGAACTTATGAAACATCTAACAACGCGGTTTCTAAGACTCTAAACCAAGTTTCATGCAACTTGAGTGCTTATAAGCGTCGCAATGCGCTTTGTACAAGTTTGACGAACTTATGAAACATCTAACAAAGCTATTCTAGGACTCTAAACCAAGTTTCATGCAACATGAGTGCTTATAAGTGTCTCAATGAGCTTTGCACTAGTTTGACGAACTTATGAAACATCTAACAACGCGGTTTCTAAGACTCTAAACCAAGTTTCATGCAACATGAGTGCTTATAAGCGTCTCAATGAGCTTTGTACAAGTTTGACGAACTTATGAAACATCTAACAAAGCGTTTCTAGGTCTCTAAAACAAATTTAATGCAACATGAGTGCTTATATGTGTCTCAATGAGCTTTGTACTAGTTTGACGAACTTATGAAACATCTAACAACGCGGTTTCTAGGACTCTAAACCAAGTTTCATGCAACATGAGTGCTTATAAGTGTCTCAATGAGGTTTGTACTAGTTTTACGAACTTATGAATCATCTAACAACGCATTTCTAGGACTCTAAACCAAGTTTCATTCAACAAGAGTGCTTATAAGTGTCTCAATGAGCTTTGTACTAGTTTGACGAACTTATGAAACATCTAACAACGCGGTTTCTAGGAATCTAAACCAAGTTTCATGCATCATGAGTGCTTATAAGTGTCTCAATGAGCTTTGTACTAGTTTGACGAACTTATGAAACTTCTAATAACGCGTTTCTAGGACTCTAAACCAACTTTCATGCAACATGAGTGCTTATATGTGTCTCAATGAGCTTTGTACTAGTTTGCCGAACTTATGAAACATCTAACAACGCGGTTTCTAGTACTCTAAACGAAGTTTCATGCAACATGAGTGCTTATAAGTGTCTCAATGAGCATTGTACTGGTTTGACGAACTTATGAAACATCTAACAACGCGGTTTCTAAAACTCTAAACCAAGTTTCATGAAACATGAGTGCTTATAAGTGTCTCAATGAGCATTGTATTGGTTTGACGAACTTATGAAACATATAACAACGCGGTTTCTAGGACTCTAAACCAATTTTCATGCAACATGAGTGCTTATAAGCGTCTCAATGAGCTTTGTACTAGCTTGACGAACTTATGAAATATCTAACAACGCATTTCTAGGACTCTAAACCAAGTTTCATGCAACATGAGTGCTTATATGTGTCTCAATGAGCTTTGTACTAGTTTGGCGAACTTATGAAACATCTAACAATGCGGTTTCTAGGACTCTAAACGAAGTTTCATGCAACATGAGTGCTTATAAGTGTCTCAATGAGCTTTTGACTAGTTTGACGAATATATGAAACATCTAACAACGCGGGTTCTAGGACTCTAAATCAAGTTTCATACAACATGAGTGCTTATAAGTGTCTCAATAAGATGTGTACAAGTTTGAAGAACTTATGAAACATCTAACAACGCGTTTCTAGGACTCTAAACCAAGTTTCATGCAACATGAGTGCTTATATGTGTCTCAATGAGCTTTGTATTAGTTTGACGAACTTATGAAACATCTAACAACGTAATTCTAGGACTCTAAACCAAGTTTCATGCAACATGAGTGCTTATAAGTGTCTCAATGAGCTTTGTACAAGTTTGACGAACTTATGAAACATCTATAAACGCGTTTCTAGGACTCTAAACCAAGTTTCATGCAATATGACTTCTTATAAGTGTCTCAATGAGCTTTGTACAAGTTTGACGAACTTATGAAACATATAACAACGCGGTTTCTAGGACTCTAAACCAAGTTTCATGCAACATAAGTGCTTATAAGCGTCTCAATGAGCTTTATACAAGTTTGACGAACTTATGAAACATCTAACAAAGCGTTTCTAGGTCTCTAAAACAAATTTAATGCAACATGAGTGCTTATTAGTGTCTCAATGAGCTTTGTAATAGCTTGACGAACTTATGAAATAACTAACAACGCATTTCTAGGACTCTAAACCAAGTTTCATGCAACATGAGTGCTTATAAGTGTCTCAATTAGGTTTGTACTAGTTTTACGAACTTATGAATCATCTAACAACGCGTTTCTAGGACTCTAAACCAAGTTTCATTCAACAAGAGTGCTTATAAGTGTCTCAATGAGCTTTGTACTAGTTTGACGAACTTATGAAACATCTAACAACGCGGTTTCTAGGAATCTAAACCAAGTTTCATGCATCATGAGTGCTTATAAGTGTCTCAATGAGCTTTGTACAAGTTTGACGAACTTATGAAACTTCTAACAACGCGTTTCTAGGACTCTAAACCAACTTTCATGCAACATGAGTGCTTATATGTGTCTCAATGAGCTTTGTACTAGTTTGACGAACTTATGAAACATCTAACAACGCATTTCTAGGACTCTAAACCAAGTTTCATGCAACATGAGTGCTTATAAGTGTCTCAATGAGCTTTGTACAAGTTTGACAAACTTATGAAACATCTAACAACGCGTTTCAAGGACTCTAAACCAAGTTTCATACAACATGAGTGCTTATAAGTGTCTCAATGAGCTTTGTACAAGTTTGACGAACTTATGAAACATCTAACAACGCGTTTCTAGGACTCTAAACCAAGTTTCATGCAAGATGAGTGCTTATAAGTGTCTCAATGAGTTTTGTACTAGTTTGACGAACTTATGAAACATATAACAACGCGGTTTCTAGGACTCTAAACAAAGTTTCATGCAACATGAGTGCTTATAAGTGTCTCAATGAGCTTTTGACTAGTTTGACGAATATATGAAACATCTTACAACGCTGGTTTTAGGACTCTAAACCAAGTTTCATACAACATGAGTGCTTATAAGTGTCTCAATGAGCTTTGTACAAGTTTGACGAACTTATTAAACATCTAACAACGCGTTTCTAGGACTCTAAACCAAGTTTAATGCAACATGAGTGCTTATATGTTTCTCAATGAGCTTTGTACTAGTTTGACGAACTTATGAAACATCTAACAACGCATTTCTAGGACTCTAAACTAAGTTTCATGCAACATGAGTGCTTATAAGTGTCTCAATGAGCTTTGTACAAGTTTGACGAACTTATGAAACATCTATAAACGCGTTTCTAGGACTCTAAACCAAGTTTCATATAACATGACTTCTTATAAGTGTCTCAATGAGCTTTGTACAAGTTTGACGAACTTATATGAAACATCTAACAACGCGTTTCTAGGACTCTAAACCAAGATTCATGCAACATGAGTGCTTATATGTGTCTCAATGAGCTTTGTACTAGTTTGGCGAACTTATGAAACATCTAACAACGCGGTTTCTAGGACTCTAAACGAAGTTTCATGCAACATGAGTGCTTATAAGTGTCTCAATGAGCATTGTACTCGGTTTGACGAACTTATGAAACATCTAACAAC
Source organism: Cochlearia excelsa (assembly GCA_963556525.1). Taxonomy (NCBI): domain Eukaryota; kingdom Viridiplantae; phylum Streptophyta; class Magnoliopsida; order Brassicales; family Brassicaceae; genus Cochlearia; species Cochlearia excelsa. The sequence continues at coordinate 23,234,909 of OY748329.1, read as the reverse complement.
GCGGTCTCTAAAACTCTATACTGAGTTTCATGAAACATGAGTGCTTATAAGTGTCTCAATGAGCATTGTATAGGTTTGACAAACTTATGAAACATATAACAACGCGGTTTCAAGGACTCTAAACCAAGTTTCATGCAACATGAGTGCTTATAAGCGTCTCAATGAGCTTTGTACAAGTTTGACGAACTTATGAAACATCTAAAGCGTTTCTAGGACTCAAAAACAAGTTTAATGCAACATGAGTGCTTATAAGTGTCTCAATGAGCTTTGTACTAGTTTGGCGAACTTATGAAACATCTAACAATGCGTTTCTAGGACTCTAAACCTAGTTTAATGCAACATGAGTGCTTATATGTGTCTCAATGAGCTTTGTACTAGTTTGACGAACTTATGAAACATCTAACAACGCATTTCTAGGATTCTAAACCAAGTTTCATGCAACATGAGTGCTTATAAGTGTCTCAATGAGCTTTGTACAAGTTTGACGAACTTATGAAACATCTATAAACGCGTTTCTAGGACTCTAAACCAAGTTTCATATAACATGACTTCTTATAAGTGTCTCAATGAGCTTTGTACAAATTTGACGAACTTATGAAACATCTAACAATACGTGTCTAGGACTCTAAACCAAGATTCATGCAACATGAGTGCTTATATGTGTCTCAATGAGCTTTTTACTAGTTTGGCGAACTTATGAAACATCTAACAACGCGGTTTCTAGGACTCTAAACGAAGTTTCATGCAACAGGAGTGCTTATAAGTGTCTCAATGAGCATTGTACTGGTTTGACGAACTTATGAAACATCTAACAATGCGGTCTCTAAAACTCTAAACCAAGTTTCATGAAACATGAGTGCTTATAAGTGTCTCAATGAGCATTGTATAGGTTTGACGAACTTATGAAACATATAACAACGCGGTTTCTAGGACTCTAAACCAAGTTTCATGCAACATGAGTGCTTATAAGCGTCTCAATGAGCTTTGTACAAGTTTGACGAACTTATGAAACATCCAAAGCGTTTCTAGGACTCTAAAACAAGTGTCATGCAACATGAGTGCTTATAAGTGTCTCAATGAGCTTTGTATAAGCTTGACGAACTTATGAAATATCTAACACCGCATTTCTAGGACTCTAAACCAAGTTTCATGCAACATGAGTCCTTATATGTGTCTCAATGAGCTTTGTACTAGTTTGGCGAACTTATGAAACATCTAACAACGCGGTTTCTAAGACTCTAAACCAAGTTTCAAGCAACTTGAGTGCTTATAAGCGTCTCAATGCGCTTTGTACAAGTTTGACGAACTTATGAAACATCTAACAAAGCTTTTCTAGGACTCTAAACCAAGTTTCATGCAACATGAGTGCTTATAAGTGTCTCAATGAGCTTTGTACTAGTTTGACGAACTTATGAAACATCTAACAACGCGTTTCTAGGACTCTAAACCAAGTTTCATGCAACATGAGTTCTTGTATGTGTCTCAATGAGCTTTTGACTAGTTTGACGAATATATGAAACATCTAACAACGCGGGTTCTAGGACTCTAAACCAAGTTTCATAAAACATGAGTGCTTATAAGTGTCTCAATGAGCTTTGTACAAGTTTGACGAACTTATGAAACATCTAACAACGCGTTTCTAGGACTCTAAACCAAGTTTCATGCAACATGTGTGCTTATAAGTGTCTCATTGAGCTTTGTACTAGTTTGATGAAATTATGAAACATCTAACAACGCGTTTCTAGGACTCTAAACCAAGTTTCATGCAACATGAGTGCTTATATGTGTCTCATTGAGATTTGTACTAGTTTGACGAACTTATGAAACATCTAACAACGCGGTTTCTAGGAATCTAAACCAAGTTTCATGCATCATGAGTGCTTATAAGTGTCTCAATGAGCTTTGTACAAGTTTGACGAACTTATGAAACTTCTAATAACGCGTTTCTAGGACTCTAAACCAACTTTCATGCAACATGAGTGCTTATATGTGTCTCAATGAGCTTTGTACTAGTTTGCCGAACTTATGAAACATCTAACAACGCGGTTTCTAGTACTCTAAACGAAGTTTCATGCAACATGAGTGCTTATAAGTGTCTCAATGAGCATTGTACTGGTTTGACGAACTTATGAAACATCTAACAACGCGGTTTCTAAAACTCTAAACCAAGTTTCATGAAACATGAGTGCTTATAAGTGTCTCAATGAGCATTGTATTGGTTTGACGAACTTATGAAACATATAACAACGCGGTTTCTAGGACTCTAAACCAATTTTCATGCAACATGAGTGCTTATAAGCGTCTCAATGAGCTTTGTACTAGCTTGACGAACTTATGAAATATCTAACAACGCATTTCTAGGACTCTAAACCAAGTTTCATGCAACATGAGTGCTTATATGTGTCTCAATGAGCTTTGTACTAGTTTGGCGAACTTATGAAACATCTAACAACGCGGTTTCTTGGACTCTAAACGAAGTTTCATGCAACATGAGTGCTTATAAGTGTCTCAATGAGCCTTTGACTAGTTTGACGAATATATGAAACATCTAACAACGCGGGTTCTAGGACTCTAAATCAAGTTTCATACAACATGAGTGCTTATAAGTGTCTCAATAAGATGTGTACAAGTTTGAAGAACTTATGAAACATCTAACAACGCGTTTCTAGGACTCTAAACCAAGTTTCATGCAACATGAGTGCTTATATGTGTCTCAATGAGCTTTGTACTAGTTTGACGAACTTATGAAACATCTAACAACGTAATTCTAGGACTCTAAACCAAGTTTCATGCAACATGAGTGCTTATAAGTGTCTCAATGAGCTTTGTACAAGTTTGACGAACTTATGAAACATCTATAAACGCGTTTCTAGGACTCTAAACCAAGTTTCATGCAATATGACTTCTTATAAGTGTCTCAATGAGCTTTGTACAAGTTTGACGAACTTATGAAACATATAACAACGCGGTTTCTAGGACTCTAAACCAAGTTTCATGCAACATAAGTGCTTATAAGCGTCTCAATGAGCTTTATACAAGTTTGACGAACTTATGAAACATCTAACAAAGCGTTTCTAGGTCTCTAAAACAAATTTAATGCAACATGAGTGCTTATTAGTGTCTCAATGAGCTTTGTAATAGCTTGACGAACTTATGAAATAACTAACAACGCATTTCTAGGACTCTAAACCAAGTTTCATGCAACATGAGTGCTTATAAGTGTCTCAATGAGGTTTGTACTAGTTTTACGAACTTATGAATCATCTAACAACGCGTTTCTAGGACTCTAAACCAAGTTTCATTCAACAAGAGTGCTTATAAGTGTCTCAATGAGCTTTGTACTAGTTTGACGAACTTATGAAACATCTAACAACGCGGTTTCTAGGAATCTAAACCAAGTTTCATGCATCATGAGTGCTTATAAGTGTCTCAATGAGCTTTGTACAAGTTTGACGAACTTATGAAACTTCTAACAACGCGTTTCTAGGACTCTAAACCAACTTTCATGCAACATGAGTGCTTATATGTGTCTCAATGAGCTTTGTACTAGTTTGACGAACTTATGAAACATCTAACAACGCATTTCTAGGACTCTAAACCAAGTTTCATGCAACATGAGTGCTTATAAGTGTCTCAATGAGCTTTGTACAAGTTTGACAAACTTATGAAACATCTAACAACGCGTTTCTAGGACTCTAAACCAAGTTTCATACAACATGAGTGCTTATAAGTGTCTCAATGAGCTTTGTACAAGTTTGACGAACTTATGAAACATCTAACAACGCGTTTCTAGGACTCTAAACCAAGTTTCATGCAAGATGAGTGCTTATAAGTGTCTCAATGAGTTTTGTACTAGTTTGACGAACTTATGAAACATATAACAACGCGGTTTCTAGGACTCTAAACAAAGTTTCATGCAACATGAGTGCTTATAAGTGTCTCAATGAGCTTTTGACTAGTTTGACGAATATATGAAACATCTTACAACGCTGGTTTTAGGACTCTAAACCAAGTTTCATACAACATGAGTGCTTATAAGTGTCTCAATGAGCTTTGTACAAGTTTGACGAACTTATTAAACATCTAACAACGCGTTTCTAGGACTCTAAACCAAGTTTAATGCAACATGAGTGCTTATATGTTTCTCAATGAGCTTTGTACTAGTTTGACGAACTTATGAAACATCTAACAACGCATTTCTAGGACTCTAAACCAAGTTTCATGCAACATGAGTGCTTATAAGTGTCTCAATGAGCTTTGTACAAGTTTGACGAACTTATGAAACATCTATAAACGCGTTTCTAGGACTCTAAACCAAGTTTCATATAACATGACTTCTTATAAGTGTCTCAATGAGCTTTGTACAAGTTTGACGAACTTATGAAACATCTAACAACGCGTTTCTAGGACTCTAAACCAAGATTCATGCAACATGAGTGCTTATATGTGTCTCAATGAGCTTTGTACTAGTTTGGCGAACTTATGAAACATCTAACAACGCGGTTTCTAGGACTCTAAACGAAGTTTCATGCAACATGAGTGCTTATAAGTGTCTCAATGAGCATTGTACTGGTTTGACGAACTTATGAAACATCTAACAACGCGGTCTCTAAAACTCTATACTGAGTTTCATGAAACATGAGTGCTTATAAGTGTCTCAATGAGCATTGTATAGGTTTGACAAACTTATGAAACATATAACAACGCGGTTTCAAGGACTCTAAACCAAGTTTCATGCAACATGAGTGCTTATAAGCGTCTCAATGAGCTTTGTACAAGTTTGACGAACTTATGAAACATCTAAAGCGTTTCTAGGACTCAAAAACAAGTTTAATGCAACATGAGTGCTTATAAGTGTCTCAATGAGCTTTGTACTAGTTTGGCGAACTTATGAAACATCTAACAATGCGTTTCTAGGACTCTAAACCTAGTTTAATGCAACATGAGTGCTTATATGTGTCTCAATGAGCTTTGTACTAGTTTGACGAACTTATGAAACATCTAACAACGCATTTCTAGGATTCTAAACCAAGTTTCATGCAACATGAATGCTTATAAGTGTCTCAATGAGCTTTGTACAAGTTTGACGAACTTATGAAACATCTATAAACGCGTTTCTAGGACTCTAAACCAAGTTTCATATAACATGACTTCTTATAAGTGTCTCAATGAGCTTTGTACAAGTTTGACGAACTTATGAAACATCTAACAACACGTGTCTAGGACTCTAAACCAAGATTCATGCAACATGAGTGCTTATATGTGTCTCAATGAGCTTTTTACTAGTTTGGCGAACTTATGAAACATCTAACAACGCGGTTTCTAGGACTCTAAACGAAGTTTCATGCAACATGAGTGCTTATAAGTGTCTCAATGAGCATTGTACTGGTTTGACGAACTTATGAAACATCTAACAATGCGGTCTCTAAAACTCTAAACCAAGTTTCATGAAACATGAGTGCTTATAAGTGTCTCAATGAGCATTGTATAGGTTTGACGAACTTATGAAACATATAACAACGCGGTTTCTAGGACTCTAAACCAAGTTTCATGCAACATGAGTGCTTATAAGCGTCTCAATGAGCTTTGTACAAGTTTGACGAACTTATGAAACATCCAAAGCGTTTCTAGGACTCTAAAACAAGTTTCATGCAACATGAGTGCTTATAAGTGTCTCAATGAGCTTTGTATAAGCTTGACGAACTTATGAAATATCTAACACCGCATTTCTAGGACTCTAAACCAAGTTTCATGCAACATTAGTGCTTATATGTGTCTCAATGAGCTTTGTACTAGTTTGGCGAACTTATGAAACATCTAACAACGCGGTTTCTAAGACTCTAAACCAAGTTTCAAGCAACTTGAGTGCTTATAAGCGTCTCAATGCGCTTTGTACAAGTTTGACGAACTTATGAAACATCTAACAAAGCTTTTCTAGGACTCTAAACCAAGTTTCATGCAACATGAGTGCTTATAAGTGTCTCAATGAGCTTTGTACTAGTTTGACGAACTTATGAAACATCTAACAACGCGTTTCTAGGACTCTAAACCAAGTTTCATGCAACATGAGTGCTTGTATGTGTCTCAATGAGCTTTTGACTAGTTTGACGAATATATGAAACATCTAACAACGCGGGTTCTAGGACTCTAAACCAAGTTTCATAAAACATGAGTGCTTATAAGTGTCTCAATGAGCTTTGTACAAGTTTGACGAACTTATGAAACATCTAACAACGCGTTTCTAGGACTCTAAACCAAGTTTCATGCAACATGTGTGCTTATAAGTGTCTCATTGAGCTTTGTACTAGTTTGATGAAATTATGAAACATCTAACAACGCGTTTCTAGGACTCTAAACCAAGTTTCATGCAACATGAGTGCTTATAAGTGTCTCAATGAGCTTTGTACAAGTTTGACAAACTTATGAAACATCTAACAACGCGTTTCTAGGACTCTAAACCAAGTTTCATACAACATGAGTGCTTATAAGTGTCTCAATGAGCTTTGTACAAGTTTGACGAACTTATGAAACATCTAACAACGCGTTTCTAGGACTCTAAACCAAGTTTCATGCAAGATGAGTGCTTATAAGTGTCTCAATGAGTTTTGTACTAGTTTGACGAACTTATGAAACATATAACAACGCGGTTTCTAGGACTCTAAACAAAGTTTCATGCAACATGAGTGCTTATAAGTGTCTCAATGAGCTTTTGACTAGTTTGACGAATATATGAAACATCTTACAACGCTGGTTTTAGGACTCTAAACCAAGTTTCATACAACATGAGTGCTTATAAGTGTCTCAATGAGCTTTGTACAAGTTTGACGAACTTATTAAACATCTAACAACGCGTTTCTAGGACTCTAAACCAAGTTTAATGCAACATGAGTGCTTATATGTTTCTCAATGAGCTTTGTACTAGTTTGACGAACTTATGAAACATCTAACAACGCATTTCTAGGACTCTAAACCAAGTTTCATGCAACATGAGTGCTTATAAGTGTCTCAATGAGCTTTGTACAAGTTTGACGAACTTATGAAACATCTATAAACGCGTTTCTAGGACTCTAAACCAAGTTTCATATAACATGACTTCTTATAAGTGTCTCAATGAGCTTTGTACAAGTTTGACGAACTTATGAAACATCTAACAACGCGTTTCTAGGACTCTAAACCAAGATTCATGCAACATGAGTGCTTATAAGTGTCTCAATGAGCTTTGTACTAGTTTGGCGAACTTATGAAACATCTAACAATGCGTTTCTAGGACTCTAAACCTAGTTTAATGCAACATGAGTGCTTATATGTGTCTCAATGAGCTTTGTACTAGTTTGACGAACTTATGAAACATCTAACAACGCATTTCTAGGATTCTAAACCAAGTTTCATGCAACATGAGTGCTTATAAGTGTCTCAATGAGCTTTGTACAAGTTTGACGAACTTATAAAACATCTATAAACGCGTTTCTAGGACTCTAAACCAAGTTTCATATAACATGACTTCTTATAAGTGTCTCAATGAGCTTTGTACAAGTTTGACGAACTTATGAAACATCTAACAACACGTGTCTAGGACTCTAAACCAAGATTCATGCAACATGAGTGCTTATATGTGTCTCAATGAGCTTTTTACTAGTTTGGCGAACTTATGAAACATCTAACAACGCGGTTTCTAGGAATCTAAACGAAGTTTCATGCAACATGAGTGCTTATAAGTGTCTCAATGAGCATTGTACTGGTTTGACGAACTTATGAAACATCTAACAATGCGGTCTCTAAAACTCTAAACCAAGTTTCATGAAACATGAGTGCTTATAAGTGTCTCAATGAGCATTGTATAGGTTTGACGAACTTATGAAACATATAACAACGCGGTTTCTAGGACTCTAAACCAAGTTTCATGCAACATGAGTGCTTATAAGCGTCTCAATGAGCTTTGTACAAGTTTGACGAACTTATGAAACATCTAACAACGCGTTTCTAGGACTCTAAACCAAGTTTCATGCAACATGAGTGCTTGTATGTGTCTCAATGAGCTTTTGACTAGTTTGACGAATATATGAAACATCTAACAACGCGGGTTCTAGGACTCTAAACCAAGTTTCATAAAACATGTGTGCTTATAAGTGTCTCAATGAGCTTTGTACAAGTTTGACGAACTTATGAAACATCTAACAACGCGTTTCTAGGACTCTAAACCAAGTTTCATGCAACATGTGTGCTTATAAGTGTTTCATTGAGCTTTGTACTAGTTTGATGAAATTATGAAACATCTAACAACGCGTTTCTAGGACTCTAAACCAAGTTTCATGCAACATGAGTGTTTATAAGTGTCTCAATGAGCTTTGTACAAGTTTGACAAACTTATGAAACATCTAACAACGCGTTTCTAGGACTCTAAACCAAGTTTCATACAACATGAGTGCTTATAAGTGTCTCAATGAGCTTTGTACAAGTTTGACGAACTTATGAAACATCTAACAACGCGTTTCTAGGACTCTAAACCAAGTCTCATGCAAGATGAGTGCTTATAAGTGTCTCAATGAGTTTTGTACTAGTTTGACGAACTTATGAAACATATAACAACGCGGTTTCTAGGACTCTAAACAAAGTTTCATGCAACATGAGTGCTTATAAGTGTCTCAATGAGCTTTTGACTAGTTTGACGAATATATGAAACATCTTACAACGCTGGTTTTAGGACTCTAAACCAAGTTTCATACAACATGAGTGCTTATAAGTGTCTCAATGAGCTTTGTACAAGTTTGACGAACTTATTAAACATCTAACAACGCGTTTCTAGGACTCTAAACCAAGTTTAATGCAACATGAGTGCTTATATGTTTCTCAATGAGCTTTGTACTAGTTTGACGAACTTATGAAACATCTAACAACGCATTTCTAGGACTCTAAACCAAGTTTCATGCAACATGAGTGCTTATAAGTGTCTCAATGAGCTTTGTACAAGTTTGACGAACTCATGAAACATCTATAAACGCGTTTCTAGGACTCTAAACCAAGTTTCATATAACATGACTTCTTATAAGTGTCTCAATGAGCTTTGTACAAGTTTGACGAACTTATGAAACATCTAACAACGCGTTTCTAGGACTCTAAACCAAGATTCATGCAACATGAGTGCTTATATGTTTCTCAATGAGCTTTGTACTAGTTTGGCGAACTTATGAAACATCTAACAACGCGGTTTCTAGGACTCTAAACGAAGTTTCATGCAACATGAGTGCTTATAAGTGTCTCAATGAGCATTGTACTGGTTTGACGAACTTATGAAACATCTAACAACGCGGTCTCTAAAACTCTATACTGAGTTTCATGAAACATGAGTGCTTATAAGTGTCTCAATGAGCATTGTATAGGTTTGACAAACTTATGAAACATATAACAACGCGGTTTCAAGGACTCTAAACCAAGTTTCATGCAACATGAGTGCTTATAAGCGTCTCAATGAGCTTTGTACAAGTTTGACGAACTTATGAAACATCTAAAGCGTTTCTAGGACTCAAAAACAAGTTTAATGCAACATGAGTGCTTATAAGTGTCTCAATGAGCTTTGTACTAGTTTGGCGAACTTATGAAACATCTAACAATGCGTTTCTAGGACTCTAAACCTAGTTTAATGCAACATGAGTGCTTATATGTGTCTCAATGAGCTTTGTACTAGTTTGACGAACTTATGAAACATCTAACAACGCATTTCTAGGATTCTAAACCAAGTTTCATGCAACATGAGTGCTTATAAGTGTCTCAATGAGCTTTGTACAAGTTTGACGAACTTATGAAACATCTATAAACGCGTTTCTAGGACTCTAAACCAAGTTTCATATAACATGACTTCTTATAAGTGTCTCAATGAGCTTTGTACAAGTTTGACGAACTTATGAAACATCTAACAACACGTGTCTAGGACTCTAAACCAAGATTCATGCAACATGAGTGCTTATATGTGTCTCAATGAGCTTTTTACTAGTTTGGCGAACTTATGAAACATCTAACACGCGGTTTCTAGGACTCTAAACGAAGTTTCATGCAACATGAGTGCTTATAAGTGTCTCAATGAGCATTGTACTGGTTTGACGAACTTATGAAACATCTAACAATGCGGTCTCTAAAACTCTAAACCAAGTTTCATGAAACATGAGTGCTTATAAGTGTCTCAATGAGCATTGTATAGGTTTGACGAACTTATGAAACATATAACAACGCGGTTTCTAGGACTCTAAACCAAGTTTCATGCAACATGAGTGCTTATAAGCGTCTCAATGAGCTTTGTACAAGTTTGACGAACTTATGAAACATCCAAAGCGTTTCTAGGACTCTAAAACAAGTTTCATGCAACATGAGTGCTTATAAGTGTCTCAATGAGCTTTGTATAAGCTTGACGAACTTATGAAATATCTAACACCGCATTTCTAGGACTCTAAACCAAGTTTCATGCAACATGAGTGCTTATATGTGTCTCAATGAGCTTTGTACTAGTTTGGCGAACTTATGAAACATCTAACAACGCGGTTTCTAAGACTCTAAACCAAGTTTCAAGCAACTTGAGTGCTTATAAGCGTCTCAATGCGCTTTGTACAAGTTTGACGAACTTATGAAACATCTAACAAAGCTTTTCTAGGACTCTAAACCAAGTTTCATGCAACATGAGTGCTTATAAGTGTCTCAATGAGCTTTGTACTAGTTTGACGAACTTATGAAACATCTAACAACGCGTTTCTAGGACTCTAAACCAAGTTTCATGCAACATGAGTGCTTGTATGTGTCTCAATGAGCTTTTGACTAGTTTGACGAATATATGAAACATCTAACAACGCGGGTTCTAGGACTCTAAACCAAGTTTCATAAAACATGAGTGCTTATAAGTGTCTCAATGAGCTTTGTACAAGTTTGACGAACTTATGAAACATCTAACAACGCGTTTCTAGGACTCTAAACCAAGTTTCATGCAACATGTGTGCTTATAAGTGTCTCATTGAGCTTTGTACTAGTTTGATGAAATTATGAAACATCTAACAACGCGTTTCTAGGACTCTAAACCAAGTTTCATGCAACATGAGTGCTTATATGTGTCTCATTGAGATTTGTACTAGTTTGACGAACTTATGAAACATCTAACAACGCGGTTTCTAGGACTCTAAACGAAGTTTCATGCAACATGAGTGCTTATAAGTGTCTCAATGAGCATTGTATTGGTTTGACGAACTTATGAAACATCTAACAACGCGGTTTCTAAGACTCTAAACCAAGTTTCATGCAACATGAGTGCTTATAAGTGTCTCAATGAGCTTTGTACAAGTTTGACAAACTTATGAAACATCTAACAACGCGGTTTCTAAGACTCTAAACCAAGTTTCATGCAACTTGAGTGCTTATAAGCGTCTCAATGCGCTTTGTACAAGTTTGACGAACTTATGAAACATCTAACAAAGCTTTTCTAGGACTCTAAACCAAGTTTCATGCAACATGAGTGCTTATAAGTGTCTCAATGAGCTTTGTACTAGTTTGACGAACTTATGAAACATCTAACAACGCGTTTCTAGGACTCTAAACAAGGTTTCATGCACCATGAGTGCTTATAAGTGTCTCATTGAGCTTTGTACTAGTTTGACGAACTTATGAAACATCTAACAACGCGTTTCTAGGACTCTAAACCAAGATTCATGCAACATGAGTGCTTATATGTGTCTCAATGAGCTTTGTACTAGTTTGGCGAACTTATGAAACATCTAACAACGCGGTTTCTCGGACTCTAAACGAAGTTTCATGCAACATGAGTGCTTATAAGTGTCTCAATGAGCATTGTACTGGTTTGACGAACTTATGAAACATCTAACAACGCGGTCTCTAAAACTCTATACCGAGTTTCATGAAACATGAGTGCTTATAAGTGTCTCAATGAGCATTGTATAGGTTTGACGAACTTATGAAACATATAACAACACGGTTTCTAGGACTCTAAACCAAGTTTCATGCAACATGAGTGCTTATAAGCGTCTCAATGAGCTTTGTACAAGTTTGACGAACTTATGAAACATCTAAAGCGTTTCTAGGACTCAAAAACAAGTTTAATGCAACATGAGTGCTTATAAGTGTCTCAATGAGCTTTGTACTAGTTTGGCGAACTTATGAAACATCTAACAACGCGTTTCTAGGACTCTAAACCAAGTTTAATGCAACATGAGTGCTTATATGTGTCTCAATGAGCTTTGTACTAGTTTGACGAACTTATGAAACATCTAACAACGCATTTCTAGGATTCTAAACCAAGTTTCATGCAACATGAGTGCTTATAAGTGTCTCAATGAGCTTTGTACAAGTTTGACGAACTTATGAAACATCTATAAACGCGTTTCTAGGACTCTAAACCAAGTTTCATATAACATGACTTCTTATAAGTGTCTCAATGAGCTTTGTACAAGTTTGACGAACTTATGAAACATCTAACAACGCGTTTCTAGGACTCTAAACCAAGATTCATGCAACATGAGTGCTTATATGTGTCTCAATGAGCTTTGTACTAGTTTGGCGAACTTATGAAACATCTAACAACACGGTTTCTAGGACTCTAAACGAAGTTTCATGCAACATGAGTGCTTATAAGTGTCTCAATGAGCATTGTACTGGTTTGACGAACTTATGAAACATCTAACAACGCGGTCTCTAAAACTCTAAACCAAGTTTCATGAAACATGAGTGCTTATAAGTGTCTCAATGAGCATTGTATAGGTTTGACGAACTTATGAAACATATAACAACGCGGTTTCTAGGACTCTAAACCAAGTTTCATGCAACATGAGTGCTTATAAGCGTCTCAATGAGCTTTGGACAAGTTTGACGAACTTATGAAACATCCAAAGCGTTTCTAGGACTCTAAAACAAGTTTCATGCAACATGAGTGCTTATAAGTGTCTCAATGAGCTTTGTATAAGCTTGACGAACTTATGAAATATCTAACACCGCATTTCTAGGAATCTAAACCAAGTTTCATGCAACATGAGTGCTTATATGTGTCTCAATGAGCTTTGTACTAGTTTGGCGAACTTATGAAACATCTAACAACGCGGCTTCTAAGACTCTAAACCAAGTTTCAAGCAACTTGAGTGCTTATAAGCGTCTCAATGCGCTTTGTACAAGTTTGACGAACTTATGAAACATCTAACAAAGCTTTTCTAGGACTCTAAACCAAGTTTCATGCAACATGAGTGCTTATAAGTGTCTCAATGAGGTTTGTACTAGTTTTACGAACTTATGAATCATCTAACAACGCGTTTCTAGGACTCTAAACCAAGTTTCATTCAACAAGAGTGCTTATAAGTGTCTCAATGAGCTTTGTACTAGTTTGACGAACTTATGAAACATCTAACAACGCGGTTTCTAGGAATCTAAACCAAGTTTCATGCATCACGAGTGCTTATAAGTGTCTCAATGAGCTTTGTACAAGTTTGACGAACTTATGAAACTTCTAAAAACGCGTTTCTAGGACTCTAAACCAACTTTTATGCAACATGAGTGCTTATATGTGTCTCAATGAGCTTTGTACTAGTTTGACGAACTTATGAAACATCTAACAACGCGGTTTCTAGGACTCTAAACGAAGTTTCATGCAACATGAGTGCTTATAAGTGTCTCAATGAGCATTGTACTGGTTTGACGAACTTATGAAACATCTAACAACGCGGTTTCTAAAACTCTAAACCAAGTTTCATGAAACATGAGTGCTTATAAGTGTCTCAATGAGCATTGTATTGGTTTGACGAACTTATGAAACATATAACAACGCGGTTTCTAGGACTCTAAACCAAGTTTCATGCAACATGAGTGCTTATAAGCGTCTCAATGAGTTTTGTACAAGTTTGACGAACTTATGAAATATCTAAAGCGTTTCTAGGACTCTAAAACAAGTTTCATGCAACATGAGTGCTTATAAGTGTCTCAATGAGCTTTGTACTAGCTTGACGAACTTATGAAATATCTAACAACGCATTTCTAGGACTCTAAACCAAGTTTCATGCAACATGAGTGCTTATAAGTGTCTCAATGAGCTTTGTACTAGTTTGACGAACTTATGAAACATCTAACAACGCGTTTCTAGGACTCTAAACAAGGTTTCATGCACCATGAGTGCTTATAAGTGTCTCATTGAGCTTTGTACTAGTTTGACGAACTTATGAAACATCTAACAACGCGTTTCTAGGACTCTAAACCAAGATTCATGCAACATGAGTGCTTATATGTGTCTCAATGAGCTTTGTACTAGTTTGGCGAACTTATGAAACATCTAACAACGCGGTTTCTCGGACTCTAAACGAAGTTTCATGCAACATGAGTGCTTATAAGTGTCTCAATGAGCATTGTACTGGTTTGACGAACTTATGAAACATCTAACAACGCGGTCTCTAAAACTCTATACCGAGTTTCATGAAACATGAGTGCTTATAAGTGTCTCAATGAGCATTGTATAGGTTTGACGAACTTATGAAACATATAACAACACGGTTTCTAGGACTCTAAACTAAGTTTCATGCAACATGAGTGCTTATAAGCGTCTCAATGAGCTTTGTACAAGTTTGACGAACTTATGAAACATCTAAAGCGTTTCTAGGACTCAAAAACAAGTTTAATGCAACATGAGTGCTTATAAGTGTCTCAATGAGCTTTGTACTAGTTTGGCGAACTTATGAAACATCTAACAACGCGTTTCTAGGACTCTAAACCAAGTTTAATGCAACATGAGTGCTTATATGTGTCTCAATGAGCTTTGTACTAGTTTGACGAACTTATGAAACATCTAACAACGCATTTCTAGGATTCTAAACCAAGTTTCATGCAACATGAGTGCTTATAAGTGTCTCAATGAGCTTTGTACAAGTTTGACGAACTTATGAAACATCTATAAACGCGTTTCTAGGACTCTAAACCAAGTTTCATATAACATGACTTCTTATAAGTGTCTCAATGAGCTTTGTACAAGTTTGACGAACTTATGAAACATCTAACAACGCGTTTCTAGGACTCTAAACCAAGATTCATGCAACATGAGTGCTTATATGTGTCTCAATGAGCTTTGTACTAGTTTGGCGAACTTATGAAACATCTAACAACACGGTTTCTAGGACTCTAAACGAAGTTTCATGCAACATGAGTGCTTATAAGTGTCTCAATGAGCATTGTACTGGTTTGACGAACTTATGAAACATCTAACAACGCGGTCTCTAAAACTCTAAACCAAGTTTCATGAAACATGAGTGCTTATAAGTGTCTCAATGAGCATTGTATAGGTTTGACGAACTTATGAAACATATAACAACGCGGTTTCTAGGACTCTAAACCAAGTTTCATGCAACATGAGTGCTTATAAGCGTCTCAATGAGCTTTGGACAAGTTTGACGAACTTATGAAACATCCAAAGCGTTTCTAGGACTCTAAAATAAGTTTCATGCAACATGAGTGCTTATAAGTGTCTCAATGAGCTTTGTATAAGCTTGACGAACTTATGAAATATCTAACACCGCATTTCTAGGAATCTAAACCAAGTTTCATGCAACATGAGTGCTTATATGTGTCTCAATGAGCTTTGTACTAGTTTGGCGAACTTATGAAACATCTAACAACGCGGCTTCTAAGACTCTAAACCAAGTTTCAAGCAACTTGAGTGCTTATAAGCGTCTCAATGCGCTTTGTACAAGTTTGACGAACTTATGAAACATCTAACAAAGCTTTTCTAGGACTCTAAACCAAGTTTCATGCAACATGAGTGCTTATAAGTGTCTCAATGAGGTTTGTACTAGTTTTACGAACTTATGAATCATCTAACAACGCGTTTCTAGGACTCTAAACCAAGTTTCATTCAACAAGAGTGCTTATAAGTGTCTCAATGAGCTTTGTACTAGTTTGACGAACTTATGAAACATCTAACAACGCGGTTTCTAGGAATCTAAACCAAGTTTCATGCATCATGAGTGCTTATAAGTGTCTCAATGAGCTTTGTACAAGTTTGACGAACTTATGAAACTTCTAAAAACGCGTTTCTAGGACTCTAAACCAACTTTTATGCAACATGAGTGCTTATATGTGTCTCAATGAGCTTTGTACTAGTTTGACGAACTTATGAAACATCTAACAACGCGGTTTCTAGGACTCTAAACGAAGTTTCATGCAACATGAGTGCTTATAAGTGTCTCAATGAGCATTGTACGTGTTTGACGAACTTATGAAACATCTAACAACGCGGTTTCTAAAACTCTAAACCAAGTTTCATGAAACATGAGTGCTTATAAGTGTCTCAATGAGCATTGTATTGGTTTGACGAACTTATGAAACATATAACAACGCGGTTTCTAGGACTCTAAACCAAGTTTCATGCAACATGAGTGCTTATAAGCGTCTCAATGAGTTTTGTACAAGTTTGACGAACTTATGAAATATCTAAAGCGTTTCTAGGACTCTAAAACAAGTTTCATGCAACATGAGTGCTTATAAGTGTCTCAATGAGCTTTGTACTAGCTTGACGAACTTATGAAATATCTAACAACGCATTTCTAGGACTCTAAACCAAGTTTCATGCAACATGAGTGCTTATATGTGTCTCAATGAGCTTTGTACTACTTTGGCGAACTTATGAAACATCTAACAACGCGGTTTCGAGGACTCTAAACGAAGTTTCATGCAACATGAGTGCTTATAAGTGTCTCAATGAGCTTTTGACTTGTTTGACGAATATATGAAACATCTAACAACGCGGGTTCTAGGACTCTAAATCAAGTTTCATACAACATGAATGCTTATAAGTGTCTCAATGAGCTGTGTACAAGTTTGAAGAACTTATGAAACATCTAACAACGCGTTTCTAGGACTCTAAACCAAGTTTCATGCAACATGAGTGCTTATATGTGTCTCAATGAGCTTTGTACTAGTTTAACGAACTTATGAAACATCTAACAACATATTTCTAGGACTCTAAACCAAGTTTCATGCAACATGAGTGCTTATAAGTGTCTCAATGAGCTTTTTACAAGTTTGACGAACTTATGAAACATCTATAAACGCGTTTCTAGGACTCTAAAACAAGTTTCATGCAACATGAGTGCTTATAAGTGTCTCAATGAGCTTTGTACTAGCTTGACGAACTTATGAAATATCTAACAACGCATTTCTAGGACTCTAAACCAAGTTTCATGCAACATGAGTGCTTATATGTGTCTCAATGAGCTTTGTACTAGTTTGGCGAACTTATGAAACACCTAACAACACGTTTCTAGGACTCTAAACCAAGTTTAATGCAACATGAGTGCTTATATGTGTCTCAATGAGCTTTGTACTAGTTTGACGAACTTATGAAACATCTAACAACGCATTTCTAGGACTCTAAACCAAGTTTCATGCAACATGAGTGCTTATAAGTGTCTCAATGAGCTTTGTACAAGTTTGACGAACTTATGAAACATCTATAAACGCGTTTCTAGGACTCTAAACCAAGTTTCATATAACATGACTTCTTATAAGTGTCTCAATGAGCTTTGTACAAGTTTGACGAACTTATGAAACATCTAACAACGCGTTTCTAGGACTCTAAACCAAGATTCATGCAACATGAGTGCTTATATGTGTCTCAATGAGCTTTGTACTAGTTTGGCGAACTTATGAAACATCTAACAACGCGGTTTCTAGGACTCTAAACGAAGCTTCATGCAAAATAAGTGCTTATAAGTGTCTCAATGAGCTTTGTACTGGTTTGATGAACTTATGAAACATCTAACAACGCGGTTTCTAAAACTCTAAACCAAGTTTCATGAAACATGAGTGCTTATAAGTGTCTCAATGAGCATTGTATTGGTTTGACGAACTTATGAAACATATAACAACGCGGTTTCTAGGACTCTAAACCAAGTTTCATGCAACATGAGTGCTTATAAGCGTCTCAATGAGCTTTGTACAAGTTTGACGAACTTATGAAACATCCAAAGCGTTTCTAGGACTCTAAAACAAGTTTCATGCAACACGAGTGCTTATAAGTGTCTCAATGAGCTCTGTACTAGCTTGATGAACTTATGAAATATCTAACACCGCATTTCTAGGACTCTAAACCAAGTTTCATGCAACATGAGTGCTTATATGTGTCTCAATGAGCTTTGTACTAGTTTGGCGAACTTATGAAACATCTAACAACGCGGTTTCTAAGACTCTAAACCAAGTTTCATGCAACTTGAGTGCTTATAAGCGTCGCAATGCGCTTTGTACAAGTTTGACGAACTTATGAAACATCTAACAAAGCTTTTCTAGGACTCTAAACCAAGTTTCATGCAACATGAGTGCTTATAAGTGTCTCAATGAGCTTTGCACTAGTTTGACGAACTTATGAAACATCTAACAACGCGGTTTCTAAGACTCTAAACCAAGTTTCATGCAACATGAGTGCTTATAAGCGTCTCAATGAGCTTTGTACAAGTTTGACGAACTTATGAAACATCTAACAAAGCGTTTCTAGGTCTCTAAAACAAATTTAATGCAACATGAGTGCTTATATGTGTCTCAATGAGCTTTGTACTAGTTTGACGAACTTATGAAACATCTAACAACGCGGTTTCTAGGACTCTAAACCAAGTTTCATGCAACATGAGTGCTTATAAGTGTCTCAATGAGGTTTGTACTAGTTTTACGAACTTATGAATCATCTAACAACGCGTTTCTAGGACTCTAAACCAAGTTTCATTCAACAAGAGTGCTTATAAGTGTCTCAATGAGCTTTGTACTAGTTTGACGAACTTATGAAACATCTAACAACGCGGTTTCTAGGAATCTAAACCAAGTTTCATGCATTATGAGTGCTTATAAGTGTCTCAATGAGCTTTGTACAAGTTTGACGAACTTATGAAACTTCTAATAACGCGTTTCTAGGACTCTAAACCAACTTTCATGCAACATGAGTGCTTATATGTGTCTCAATGAGCTTTGTACTAGTTTGACGAACTTATGAAACATCTAACAACGCGGTTTCGAGTACTCTAAACAAAGTTTCATGCAACATGAGTGCTTATAAGTGTCTCAATGAGCATTGTACTGGTTTGACGAACTTATGAAACATCTAACAACGCGGTTTCTAAAACTCTAAACCAAGTTTCATGAAACATGAGTGCTTATAAGTGTCTCAATGAGCATTGTATTGGTTTGACGAACTTATGAAACATATAACAACGCGGTTTCTAGGACTCTAAACCAATTTTACTGCAACATGAGTGCTTATATGTGTCTCAATGAGCTTTGTACTAGTTTGGCGAACTTATGAAACACCTAACAACACGTTTCTAGGACTCTAAACCAAGTTTAATGCAACATGAGTGCTTATATGTGTCTCAATGAGCTTTGTACTAGTTTGACGAACTTATGAAACATCTAACAACGCATTTCTAGGACTCTAAACCAAGTTTCATGCAACATGAGTGCTTATAAGTGTCTCAATGAGCTTTGTACAAGTTTGACGAACTTATGAAACATCTATAAACGCGTTTCTAGGACTCTAAACCAAGTTTCATATAACATGACTTCTTATAAGTGTCTCAATGAGCTTTGTACAAGTTTGACGAACTTATGAAACATCTAACAACGCGTTTCTAGGACTCTAAACCAAGATTCATGCAACATGAGTGCTTATATGTGTCTCAATGAGCTTTGTCCTAGTTTGGCGAACTTATGAAACATCTAACAACGCGGTTTCTAGGACTCTAAACGAAGCTTCATGCAAAATAAGTGCTTATAAGTGTCTCAATGAGCTTTGTACTGGTTTGATGAACTTATGAAACATCTAACAACGCGGTTTCTAAAACTCTAAACCAAGTTTCATGAAACATGAGTGCTTATAAGTGTCTCAATGAGCATTGTATTGGTTTGACGAACTTATGAAACATATAACAACGCGGTTTCTAGGACTCTAAACCAAGTTTCATGCAACATGAGTGCTTATAAGCGTCTCAATGAGCTTTGTACAAGTTTGACGAACTTATGAAACATCCAAAGCGTTTCTAGGACTCTAAAACAAGTTTCATGCAACACGAGTGCTTATAAGTGTCTCAATGAGCTCTGTACTAGCTTGATGAACTTATGAAATATCTAACACCGCATTTCTAGGACTCTAAACCAAGTTTCATGCAACATGAGTGCTTATATGTGTCTCAATGAGCTTTGTACTAGTTTGGCGAACTTATGAAACATCTAACAACGCGGTTTCTAAGACTCTAAACCAAGTTTCATGCAACTTGAGTGCTTATAAGCGTCGCAATGCGCTTTGTACAGGTTTGACGAACTTATGAAACATCTAACAAAGCTTTTCTAGGACTCTAAACCAAGTTTCATGCAACATGAGTGCTTATAAGTGTCTCAATGAGCTTTGCACTAGTTTGACGAACTTATGAAACATCTAACAACGCGGTTTCTAAGACTCTAAACCAAGTTTCATGCAACATGAGTGCTTATAAGCGTCTCAATGAGCTTTGTACAAGTTTGACGAACTTATGAAACATCTAACAAAGCGTTTCTAGGTCTCTAAAACAAATTTAATGCAACATGAGTGCTTATATGTGTCTCAATGAGCTTTGTACTAGTTTGACGAACTTATGAAACATCTAACAACGCGGTTTCTAGGACTCTAAACCAAGTTTCATGCAACATGAGTGCTTATAAGTGTCTCAATGAGGTTTGTACTAGTTTTACGAACTTATGAATCATCTAACAACGCGTTTCTAGGACTCTAAACCAAGTTTCATTCAACAAGAGTGCTTATAAGTGTCTCAATGAGCTTTGTACTAGTTTGACGAACTTATGAAACATCTAACAACGCGGTTTCTAGGAATCTAAACCAAGTTTCATGCATTATGAGTGCTTATAAGTGTCTCAATGAGCTTTGTACAAGTTTGACGAACTTATGAAACTTCTAATAACGCGTTTCTAGGACTCTAAACTAACTTTCATGCAACATGAGTGCTTATATGTGTCTCAATGAGCTTTGTACTAGTTTGACGAACTTATGAAACATCTAACAACGCGGTTTCGAGTACTCTAAACGAAGTTTCATGCAACATGAGTGCTTATAAGTGTCTCAATGAGCATTGTACTGGTTTGACGAACTTATGAAACATCTAACAACGCGGTTTCTAAAACTCTAAACCAAGTTTCATGAAACATGAGTGCTTATAAGTGTCTCAATGAGCATTGTATTGGTTTGACGAACTTATGAAACATATAACAACGCGGTTTCTAGGACTCTAAACCAATTTTACTGCAACATGAGTGCTTATAAGCGTCTCAATGAGTTTTGTACAAGTTTGACGAACTTATGAAATATCTAAAGCGTTTCTAGGACTCTAAAACAAGTTTCATGCAACATGAGTGCTTATAAGTGTCTCAATGAGCTTTGTACTAGGTTGACGAACTTATGAAATATCTAACAACGCATTTCTAGGACTCTAAACCAAGTTTCATGCAATATGAGTGCTTATAAGTGTCTCAATGAGCTTTGTACTAGTTTGGCGAACTTATGAAACATCTAACAACGCGTTTCTAGGACTCTAAACCAAGTTTAATGCAACATGAGTGCTTATATGTGTCTCAATGAGCTTTGTACTAGTTTGACGAACTTATGAAACATCTAACAACGCATTTCTAGGATTCTAAACCAAGTTTCATGCAACATGAGTGCTTATAAGTGTCTCAATGAGCTTTGTACAAGTTTGACGAACTTATGAAACATCTATAAACGCGTTTCTAGGACTCTAAACCAAGTTTCATATAACATGACTTCTTATAAGTGTCTCAATGAGCTTTGTACAAGTTTGACGAACTTATGAAACATCTAACAACGCGTTTCTAGGACTCTAAACCAAGATTCATGCAACATGAGTGCTTATATGTGTCTCAATGAGCTTTGTACTAGTTTGGCGAACTTATGAAACATCTAACAACGCGGTTTCTAGGACTCTAAACGAAGTTTCATGCAACATGAGTGCTTATAAGTGTCTCAATGAGCATTGTACTGGTTTGACGAACTTATGAAACATCTAACAACGCGGTCTCTAAAACTCTAAACCATGTTTCATGAAACATGAGTGCTTATAAGTGTCTCAATGAGCATTGTATAGGTTTGACGAACTTATGAAACATATAACAACGCGGTTTCTAGGACTCTAAACCAAGTTTCATGCAACATGAGTGCTTATAAGCGTCTCAATGAGCTTTGGACAAGTTTGACGAACTTATGAAACATTCAAAGCGTTTCTAGGACTCTAAAACAAGTTTCATGCAACATGAGTGCTTATAAGTGTCTCAATGAGCTTTGTATAAGCTTGACGAACTTATGAAATATCTAACACCGCATTTCTAGGACTCTAAACCAAGTTTCATGCAACATGAGTGCTTATATGTGTCTCAATGAGCTTTGTACTAGTTTGGCGAACTTATGAAACATCTAACAACGCGGTTTCTAAGACTCTAAACCAAGTTTCAAGCAACTTGAGTGCTTATAAGCGTTTCAATGCGCTTTGTACAAGTTTGACGAACTTATGAAACATCTAACAAAGCTTTTCTAGGACTCTAAACCAAGTTTCATGCAACATGAGTGCTTATAAGTGTCTCAATGAGCTTTGTACTAGTTTGACGAACTTATGAAACATCTAACAACGCGTTTCTAGGACTCTAAACAAGGTTTCATGCAACATGTGTGCTTATAAGTGTCTCATTGAGCTTTGTACTAGTTTGACGAAATTATGAAACATCTAACAACGCGTTTCTAGGACTCTAAACCAAGTTTCATGCAACATGAGTGCTTATATGTGTCTCAATGAGCTTTGTACTAGTTTGACGAACTTATGAAACATCTAACAACGCGGTTTCTAGGACTCTAAACGAAGTTTCATGCAACATGAGTGCTTATAAGTGTCTCAATGAGCATTGTATTGGTTTGACGAACTTATTAAACATCTAACAACGCGGTTTCTAAGACTCTAAACCAAGTTTCATGCAACATGAGTGCTTATAAGTGTCTCAATGAGCTTTGTACAAGTTTGAAAAACTTATGAAACATCTAACAACGCGGTTTCTAAGACACTAAACCAAGTTTCATGCAACTTGAGTGCTTATAAGCGTCTCAATGCGCTTTGTACAAGTTTGACGAACTTATGAAACATCTAACAAAGCTTTTCTAGGACTCTAAACCAAGTTTCATGCAACATGAGTGCTTATAAGTGTCTCAATGAGCTTTGTACTAGTTTGACGAACTTATGAAACATCTAACAACGCGTTTCTAGGACTCTAAACAAGGTTTCATGCACCATGAGTGCTTATAATTGTCTCATTGAGCTTTGTACTAGTTTGACGAACTTATGAAACATCTAACAACGCGTTTCTAGGACTCTAAACCAAGTTTCATGTAACAAGAGTGCTTATAAGTGTCTCAATGAGCTTTTGACTAGTTTGACAAACTTATGAAACATCTAACAACGCGTTTCTAGGACTCTAAACCAAGATTCATGCAACATGAGTGCTTATAAATGTCTCAATGAGCTTTGTACTAGCTTGACGAACTTATGAAATATCTAACAACGCATTTCTAGGACTCTAAACCAAGTTTCATGCAACATGTGTGCTTATAAGTGTCTCAATGAGCTTTGTACTAGTTTGACGAACTTTTGAAACATCTAACAACGCATTTCTATGACTCTAAACCAAGTTTCATTCAACATGAGTGCTTATATGTGCCTCAATGAGCTTTGTACTAGTTTGACGAACTTATGAAACATCTAACAATGCGGTTTCTAGGACTCTAAACTAAGTTTCATGCAACATGAGTGCTTATAAGTGTCTCAATGAGCTTTTGACAAGTTTGACGAATATATGAAACATCTAACAACGCGGGTTCTAGGACTCTAAACCAAGTTTCATACAACATGACTGCTTATAAGTGTCTCAATGAGCTTTTGACTAGTTTGACGAATATATGAAACATCTAACAACGCGGTTTCTAGGACTCTAAACCAAGTTTCATACAACATGAGTGCTTATAAGTGTCTCAATGAGCTTTTGACTAGTTTGACGAATATATGAAACATCTAACAACGCGTTTCTAGGACTCTAAACCAAGTTTCATGCAACATGAGTGCTTGTATGTGTCTCAATGAGCTTTTGACTAGTTTGACGAATATATGAAACATCTAACAACGCGGGTTCCAGGACTCTAAACAAAGTTTCATACAACATGAGTGCTTATAAGTGTCTCAATGAGCTTTGTACAAGTTTGACGAACTTATGAAACATCTAACAACGCATTTCTAGGACTCTAAACCAAGTTTCATGCAACAGGAGTGCTTATATGTGCCTCAATGAGCTTTGTACTAGTTTGACAAACTTATGAAACATCTAACAACGCGGTTTCTAGGACTCTAAACTAAGTTTCATGCAACATGAGTGCTTATAAGTGTCTCAATGAGCTTTTGACTAGTTTGACGAATATATGAAACATTTAACAACGCGGGTTCTAGGACTCTAAACAAAGTTTCATACAACATGACTGCTTATAATTGTCTCAATGAGCTTTTGACTAGTTTGACGAATATATGAAACATCTAACAACGCGGTTTCTAGGACTCTAAACCATGTTTCACACAACATGAGTGCTTATAAGTGTCTCAATGAGCTTTGTACAAGTTTGACGAACTTATGAAACATCTAACAACGAGTTTCTAGGACTCTAAACCAAGTTTCATTTAACATGAGTGCTTATAAGTGTCTCAATGAACTTTGTACAAGTTTTACGAACTTATGAAACATCTAACAACGCGTTTCTAGAACTCTAAACCAAGTTTCATGCAACATGAGTGCTTATAAGTGTCTCAATGAGCTTTGTACTAGTTTGACGAACTTAAGAAACATATAACAACGTAGTTTCTAGGACTCTAAACCTAGTTTCGTTCAACATGAGTGCTTATAAGTGTCACAATGAGCTTTGTACTAGTTTGGCGAACTTATGAAACATCTAACAACACGTTTCTAGGACTCTAAACCAAGTTTCATGCAACATGAGTGCTTATAAGGGTATCATTGAGCTTTGTACTAGTTTGACGAACTTATGAAACATTTAACAATGCGTTTCTAGGACTCTAAACCAAGTTTCATACAACATGAGTGCTTATAAGTGTCTCAATGAGCTTTGTACAAGTTTGACGAACTTATGAAACATCTAACAACGCGTTTCTAGGACTCTAAACCAAGTTTCATACAACATGAGTGCTTATAAGTGTCTCAATGAGCTTTGTACTAGTTTGACGAACTTATGAAACATCTAACAACGCAGTTTCTAGGACTCTAAACTAAGTTTCATGCAACATGAGTGCTTATAAGTGTCTCAATGAGCTTTTGACTAGTTTGACGAATATATGAAACATCTAACAACGCGGGTTCTAGGACTCTAAACCAAGTTTCATACAACATGAGTGCTTATAAGTGTCTCAATGAGCTTTGTACAAGTTTGACGAACTTATGAATCATCTAACAACGCGTTTCTAGGACTCTAAACCAAGTTTCATGCAACATGAGTGCTTATATGTGTCTCAATGAGCGTTGTACTAGTTTGACGAATTTATGAAACATCTAACAACGCGGTTTGTAGGACTCTAAACGAAGTTTCATGCAACACGAGTGCTTATTTGTGTCTCAGTGAACTTTGTACTGGTTTGACGAACTTATGAAACATCTAACAACGCGGTTTCTAAGACTCTAAACCAAGTTTCATTCAACATGAGTGCTTATAAGTGTCCTAATGAGCTTTGTACAAGTTTGACAAACTTATGAAACATCTAACAAAGCGTTTCTAGGTTTCTAAAACAAGTTTCATGCAACATGAGTGCTTATAAGTGTCTCAATGAGCTTTGTACTAGCTTGACGAACTTATGAAATATCTAACAACGCATTTCTAGGACTCTAAACCAAGTTTGATGCAACATGAGTGCTTATAAGTGTCTCTATGAGGTTTGTACTAGTTTAACGAACTTATGAATCATCTAACAACGCGTTTCTAGGACTCTAAACCAAGTTTCATTCAACAAGAGTGCTTATAAGTGTCTCAATGAGCTTTGTACTAGTTTGACGAACTTATGAAACATCTAACAACGCATTTCTAGGACTCTAAACCAAGTTTCATGCAACATTAGTGCTTATAAGTGTCTCAATGAGCTTTGTACAAGTTTGACAAACTTATGAAACATCTAACAACGCGTTTCTAGGACTCTAAACCAAGTTTCATGCAACATGAGTGCTTATATGTGTCTCAATGAGCGTTGTACTAGTTTGACGAATTTATGAAACATCTAACAACGCGGTTTCTAGGACTCTAAACGAAGTTTCATGCAACACGAGTGCTTATTTGTGTCTCAGTGAACTTTGTACTGGTTTGACGAACTTATGAAACATCTAACAACGCGGTTTCTAAGACTCTAAACCAAGTTTCATTCAACATGAGTGCTTATATGTGTCTCAATGAGCTTTGTACTAGTTTGGCGAACTTATGAAACATCTAACAACGCGGTTTCTAAGACTCTAAACCAAGTTTCATGCAACTTGAGTGCTTATAAGCGTCGCAATGCGCTTTGTACAAGTTTGACGAACTTATGAAACATCTAACAAAGCTTTTCTAGGACTCTAAACCAAGTTTCATGCAACATGAGTGCTTATAAGTGTCTCAATGAGCTTTGCACTAGTTTGACGAACTTATGAAACATCTAACAACGCGGTTTCTAAGACTCTAAACCAAGTTTCATGCAACATGAGTGCTTATAAGCGTCTCAATGAGCTTTGTACAAGTTTGACGAACTTATGAAACATCTAACAAAGCGTTTCTAGGTCTCTAAAACAAATTTAATGCAACATGAGTGCTTATATGTGTCTCAATGAGCTTTGTACTAGTTTGACGAACTTATGAAACATCTAACAACGCGGTTTCTAGGACTCTAAACCAAGTTTCATGCAACATGAGTGCTTATAAGTGTCTCAATGAGGTTTGTACTAGTTTTACGAACTTATGAATCATCTAACAACGCGTTTCTAGGACTCTAAACCAAGTTTCATTCAACATGAGTGCTTATAAGTGTCTCAATGAGCTTTGTACTAGTTTGACGAACTTATGAAACATCTAACAACTTGTTTCTAGGACTCTAAACCAAGTTTCATGCAACATGAGTGCTTATAAGTGTCTCAATGAGCTTTGTACTAGTTTGACGAACTTATGAAACATCGAACAATGCGTTTCTAGGACTCTAAACCAAGTTTCATGCAACATGAGTGCTTATAAGTGTCTCAATGAGCTTTGTACTAGTTTGACGAACTTATGAAACATCTAACAACGCGTTTCTAGGACTCTAAACAAGGTTTCATGCAACATGTGTGCTTATAAGTGTCTCATTGAGCTTTGTACTAGTTTGACGAAATTATGAAACATCTAACAACGCGTTTCTAGGACTCTAAACCAAGTTTCATGCAACATGAGTGCTTATATGTGTCTCAATGAGCTTTGTACTAGTTTGACAAACTTATGAAACATCTAACAACGCGGTTTCTAGGACTCTAAACGAAGTTTCATGCAACATGAGTGCTTATAAGTGTCTCAATGAGCATTGTATTGGTTTGACGAACTTATGAAACATCTAACAACGCGGTTTCTAAGACTCTAAACCAAGTTTCATGCAACATGAGTGCTTATAAGTGTCTCAATGAGCTTTGTACAAGTTTGAAAAACTTATGAAACATCTAACAACGCGGTTTCTAAGACTCTAAACCAAGTTTCATGCAACTTGAGTGCTTATAAGCGTCTCAATGCGCTTTGTACAAGTTTGACGAACTTATGAAACATCTAACAAAGCTTTTCTAGGACTCTAAACCAAGTTTCATGCAACATGAGTGCTTATAAGTGTTTCAATGAGCTTTGTACTAGTTTGACGAACTTATGAAACATCTAACAACGCGTTTCTAGGACTCTAAACAAGGTTTCATGCACCATGAGTGCTTATAAGTGTCTCATTGAGCTTTGTACTAGTTTGACGAACTTATGAAACATCTAACAACGCGTTTCTAGGACTCTAAACAAAGTTTCATGCAACAAGAGTGCTTATAAGTGTCTCAATGAGCTTTTGACTAGTTTGACAAACTTATGAAACATCTAACAACGCGTTTCTAGGACTCTAAACCAAGTTTCATGCAACATGAGTGCTTATAAATGTCTCAATGAGCTTTGTACTAGCTTGACGAACTTATGAAATATCTAACAACGCATTTCTAGGACTCTAAACCAAGTTTCATGCAACATGTGTGCTTATAAGTGTCTCATTGAGCTTTGTACTAGTTTGACGAACTTTTGAAACATCTAACAACGCATTTCTATGACTCTAAACCAAGTTTCATTCAACATGAGTGCTTATATGTGCCTCAATGAGCTTTGTACTAGTTTGACGAACTTATGAAACATCTAACAATGCGGTTTCTAGGACTCTTGATACACCCTTGGACAGGATCCTAACTCTACGACAAAGGCAGAACTCTTCTCAAACGGTTCGGTGGTTGACTGATGGGTGGCGGCGGTGTCAAGACGGAGACGGAGGTGATGTGGAGGTGATAAGAGGCGAGATGGATGGTGAACTTCTCAAGCCATCGATGGGGTGATTGCTAGATGTTTGTAGAAACCTTTGGAAGAGGATTTCTCTTGTAAAGGCCTCGGATTCGAATCTCTCGAACCAATGGATATACGAGCTCAATCGCTGAGCAAGAATGAGTCTAAGCAAAAGGAATTTTCGTTATAACTTGACTGAAGAACAAGAGAGGAGGCGCATCCCCTTTATATAGAGTTAGCACATGCGCTTTCTCTTTAGGGTTGCGCGACAAGAAAGAAAAGGAAATCCTTGGTAAAAAGGAAACTTCGGTAAAAAGGAAAAACACAAGAAAAGGAAATCGCCTAAGACAACGCGGCGTTTCACAAGATAAAAACGACGAGTAGCTGAAGTGCCTCGTCTCTTACACTCTTCAAGGTAATGTTGCTAAGTAACCGACGTGGTGATCTTCTTAGCCTCGTTAAAACCCAGTGGGAAAGAGTACTAAGTCGATCACCGAGTCACTTAGCCGCATTACCTTGGTCTTTGCTCTAGGCCATGATGTGTACGTTGAAGAAGCTCCTAGCTGCTCCTCCAAGCTCTCCCTCCATGATCATCGCCTGAGCTTCCTTAGCTAGTTCCTTGGCCTTTGATCGCGTGATTGCTCCTTTTGGTTCTTTGGTACCGATGTGGTCGATGTCGGTGTGGCCGATATCGGTGTGGTCGATATCGGTGTGGTCGATGTCGACGTGGTCGATGTCGATGTGGTCGATGTCGATGTGGTCGATGTCGATGCGGTCGATGTCGATGTTGTCGATGTCGACGCCTGTTTCCGGTTCCGGCTTTAAGATCATATCATCCCCTCCCTCTTGAAAAGGATTTGTCCTCAAATCCGAATCTGCAAAATAAGGGGACAAGTCAGAAACGTTGAAGGAATCCGATATAGAGTACTTACCTTGGAGGTCGATTTTGTAGGCATTGTCATTGATCCGCTTGGTGACTTTGAATGGTCCGTCGACTCGCGGCATCGGCTTGGACTTCCTCTCAGCTGGAAACCTCTCCTTCCTCAAGTGGATCCACACCAAGTCGCCTTCTTCAAATAGCAACTTCTTGCGGCCTCGGTTTGCATGCGTGCGGTATTGCTCCGTCTTCTTCTCTATGTTTTCCTTCGCCTTCTCGTGCATCTTCTTAACCTGTTCAGCCTTCTTTCTCCCATTAAAACTAGACACTTCACTCAAAGGTATTGCAATTAGATCAAGTGGAGACATAGGATTAAACCCATAAACTAATTCAAAAGGAGAGAAAAGGGTAGTAGAGTGCTTAGCGTGATTGTAAGCAAACTCAACATGGGGTAGACAATCCTCCCAAGACTTGAGATTGCTTCTTACCAGGGTCCTGAGAAGAGTGGACAAGGACCTGTTGACTACCTCGGTCTGGCCGTCGGTCTGCGGATGGCAAGTGGTAGAGAATGATAACTTGGTTCCTAGTTTAGCCCACAAGGTACGCCAAAAGTGACTAAGGAACTTGGTGTCACGATCGAAAACAATAACGCGAGGCATCCCGTGCAACCTAACCACTTCCCCGAAAAACAAGTTAGCTACACCTACCGCATCATCGGTCTTATGGCAAGCTATGAAGTGGGCCATCTTGCTAAACCTGTCCACAACAACAAATATAGAATCTCTACCATTCCCGGTTCGAGGTAAGCCAATCACAAAGTCCATAGAGATATCCGTCCAAGGATGAGAAGGTATAGGTAGAGGAGTGTACAAACCGTGGGGTTGAACCTTACTCTTTGCCTCGTTTGCATGTGATGCATCTTAGACATACTCTCTCAACGTCCCTTCTCATCTGCGGCCAGTAGAAGTAGGCTTGGAGACTAGCAAGTGTCTTGGCCTGACCAAAGTGTCCAGCTAGGCCTCCTCCATGGGCTTCTCGAACCAATAACTCTCTTATTGAACCGCCGGGTATACATAGCCTATTGTTGAAGAACAAATAGCCATCCTGTCTAAAGAAACTCTCAAAGGCAAACTTAGTACACTTAGCATAAGGATCACTAAACTCGGAATCGGCCTCATACAACGTCTTAATCAATTCAAATCCGATAAGGCTAGAAGTCAATTCAGAGATTAGGGTGTACCTCCTGGACAATGCGTCGGCTACGACATTGTCCTTACCTTTCTTATACTTGATCACATAGGGAAAGGTCTCGATGAACTCTATCCAGCGACCATGTCTCTTGTTCAGCTTTTGTTGGCCTTTGAGATGCTTGAGGGACTCATGATCGGTGTGGATAACAAATTCCTTTGGCCAAAGGTAGTGTTGCCAAGTCTGCAAGGCTCTCACCAACGCGTAAAGCTCCTTGTCGTACGTAGGATAGTTCAGCGTGGCTCCCCCTAGTTTCTCACTGAAGTATGCTATCGGCTTCCTATCCTGCATCAAGACAGCCCCAATACCTACACCTGAAGCATCACATTCAATCTCGAAAGTCTTAAGGAAATCAGGAAGCATAAGTAAAGGAGAATTGATAAGCTTCTCTTTAAGGCTTTCGAAAGCCTTGTCTTGTGCTTCTCCCCACTTGAATCCTACATCCTTCTTGATCACTTCCGTCAATGGTGCAGCAATGGTGCTAAAGTCCCTGACAAAGCGCCTATAGAATCCTGCAAGACCATGAAAGCTCCTGACTTCTCCAATGGTCGTCGGCTTCGGCCAATCTCTGATAGCCTTGATCTTCTCTTCATCGACCTGTACGCCCTCTGCACTCACAACAAAACCTAAGAAAACAACCTGATTAGTACAAAAGGTGCATTTATCAATGTTAGCAAACAGGTTCTCCCTCCTTAGAACTTCAAGAACGGCTCGGACATGGTCGATGTGTTCGGCTAAATTCCGGCTGAAGATCAGGATATCATCAAAGTATACCACCACGAACACACCTATAAAAGATCTCAAGACATGGTTCATTAGTCTCATAAAAGTACTAGGTGCATTAGTAAGACCAAAAGGCATAACAAGCCACTCGTAGAGGCCTTGTTTAGTCTTGAAAGTCTGTCTTCCACTCGTCACCCTCCTTCATCCTAATCCGATGGTAACCACTCTTAAGATCAATCTTAGAGAAAATGTTAGAACCACACAATTCATCAAGCATATCATCAAGTCTAGGAATAGGGTGGCGATACTTCACCGTGATGTTGTTGATGGCTCGGCAATCAACACACATCCTCCATGAACCGTCTTTCTTGGGCACAAGAAGAACAGGTACGACACACGGGCTCATGCTCTCGCGGATATGTCCCTTGCTCATCAGCTCCTCAACCTGCTTCTGAAGCTCCTTAGTCTCTACCGGATTGGTCCTATAGGCTGGTCGGTTTGGAAGTGCTGAACCGGGTACTAGATCAATCTGGTGCTCAATGCCTCGAATAGGTGGGAGTCCCGGGGGTATTTCCTGAGGGAAAACATCACTAAAATCCTGCAATAGCTTAGACATATCACTAGGAAGATCCTGTGTGGGGTTAGTGCTAATAAGACTCTCCTTGTACACAAACAATAAGATAGAAGAATGCGAAGTTAAGAGTTGAGAAACTTCTCTTTTGGTCATGTATAGGCTGGCGGATGGAGATGGCGCCTTCTCTTTCTCTTCTTTGAGCTTGAGATGGAGTTGATCTTGATAAACTTCACTTGGTGTGAGAGGAGCAAGAGTGATCTTTCGGCCGTTGAACTCAAAGGAGTGCTTGTTGGTGTAGCCATCGTGCATAACCCTCCGGTCCGATTGCCAAGGTCTACCAAGAAGCACATGACTTGATCCCATTGGTATCACATCACATAGAACCTCATCCTCATACTTACCAATGGCGAAAGTAAACCGGACCTCGATGTGTCACCGTGAGAGCTCCACTCTCATTAAGCCATTGTAGCTTATATGGCCGGGGGTGCGAGATAGTCTCTAGGCGCAACTTCTTCACCATGAGCTCACTAGCAGCATTGGTGCAACTACCACCATCGATAATCAAGCTGCATACCTTGCCTTTGACGAGGCATCGAGTGTGGAAGAGATGGTCTCGTTGCACAAGCTCCTCGGGTTGGTTCTGAACACTCAAAGCCCTCCGAGCTACTAACATGTCTCCAACAGCGGCTGTCTCTTCTTCCTCCTCTTCGTCCGGCTCGAGTCGGACTCTTGAGGTACCACGTCGCCATTATCAAGTAACATGAATACCTTCTTGTTGGGGCGGTCTCTCGCATAATGACCCATACCTTGACATCTAAAGCACCTGGTATTGCTAGAGGAGGTGTTGCCTCGGCTCTTAGGATCATACTTAGCATCTTCCTTAACCGCTGTCATTGGCTTGGTGTCTTTGGTGAAGGGTGGCCGGGTGGGTGTGAAGTCCTTGGGCTTGTTTGGTGTGGAGAAGCTAGGCTTAGCATATCGTCTCTTGTTCTGACTTTCCACTAGCTCAGCTTTGTGTACAAGTTCTTCAAGATTCTCATAAGTTTGAAGTTCTACTTTATCCTGGATGTCTCGGCTAAGTCCACCGACAAACCGAGCCATCATTACCTCATTGTCCTCTTCTAGGCCAGCCCTAATCAAGAGTGTTTCCATCTCCTGGAAATAGTCACGTACCGAGCTTGATCCCCGGGTAAGCTTCCGGAGTTTGTTGAGAACCTCTCGGTGATAGTGGCTAGGGACAAACCGCTTCCTCATGTGTGCGATGAGCTGAGGCCAAGTGTGGATAGGAGGCTCATTGTGGCGGTCCCTAGTAGTGCATAGCTGATCCCACCAAAGCAAAGCGTAGTCACTAAATTCTGAAATGGCTATCTTCACCTTGTTGGATGCATAGGTGTCATGGCATAGGAAGCTAGACTCCATTTTTCGTTCCCAATCCAAATAGGCTTCCGGGTCGTTCTTGCCTTGGAAGGGAGGGAACTTAGCTTTGATATGCCTCAGCTGTTGCCTTTCATAATCCCCCGGGTCATCCCTACCGCGTCTCTCGGGTCTATAGTACTCGTCTTCGGCAACCTCATCGAAACGGTGTCGGGCGTTGGTTCCGGCTTGGCGGGGAGGATCAGCATATCCTTGGTGCCTAGGAGCATACTGCGCGTGCTCCTCGGGCCCTCTCGTACACTCGTCGCCCGGGTAACGGGTCTTCTTCATCCGCATCAAGGTGGAGGAAATCTCGGACCGTCTGGCTCTTTCTGGCACCAGCTGGGAAAATGTTGCGGACGGCCTGAAGTCGTGACGTCCCGACAACTCCCTTCCCTTTAGCAATTCGGATAGCTTCTGAAGGAGTAGGGGTAGGTTCCTTGTCGGATTCAGACAACTCAACCGCGGTCTCCTTGGCTTGTTGTTCACGTTCCAAAGTCGGGTGTTGGGAGATTTGCTCGGGGAAGAAGTTGTTGAAGAGTGGTGGCAATCCGATCCGCGATGAGCTTCTGTAGATCATCCGAGAGTTCCGTGGGGAGTGCCATGTACCTGAGACACAAACAAGAACTCGCAGTAAGTAGTTCTTAGGAAAGGCTTAAGCAAAAAGGAAACTCGGCAGAGAAAAGGAAATTTTGCTAGGGCTTATGGCTTTTGATCGCACACAAGCCGCAGCCGCAACAAGGATACGACGAACAACAACTCAAGCAGCAACAAGATTCAAGGGCGATTTCAACACAAAATAAGAACAATAGGAGATTCACGTTTATAGAATAAATCGGTTTAATCACTAATAGCGAGGATCGAGACAAAGTTCTAGGCGTGTTTATCAAGTTTTAACTCAAGAAAACAATCGATGCTATCAACTTATGCAAGAACAGATTCAAAGATCAATGAAAGCAATCGGTTATATCAAGCTAACAGGCGAGGCTAATCGATTGATAAGATGTAGGGATAGAGGAACTCAGCCTTTGGTATAGAGTTTGGCTCTGATACCACGTGATACACCCTTGGACAGGATCCTAACTCTACGACAAAGGCGAGAACTCTTCTCAAACGGTTCGGTGGTTGAGCGATGGGTGGCGGCGGTGTCAAGACGGAGACGGAGGTGATGTGGAGGTGATAAGAGGCGAGATGGATGGTGAACTTCTCAAGCCATCGATGGGGTGATTGCTAGATGTTTGTAGAAACCTTTGGAAGAGGATTTCTCTTGTAAAGGCCTCGGATTCGAATCTCTCGAACCAATGGATATACGAGCTCAATCGCCGAGCAAGAATGAGTCTAAGCAAAAGGAATTTTCGTTATAACTTGACTGAAGAACAAGAGAGGAGGCGCATCCCCTTTATATAGAGTTAGCACATGCGCTTTCTCTTTAGGGTTGCGCGACAAGAAAGAAAAGGAAATCCTTGGTAAAAAGGAAACTTCGGTAAAAAGGAAAAACACAAGAAAAGGAAATCGCCTAAGACAACGCGGCGTTTCACAAGATAAAAACGACGAGTAGCTGAAGTGCCTCGTCTCTTACACTCTTCAAGGTAATGTTGCTAAGTAACCGACGTGGTGATCTTCTTAGCCTCGTTAAAACCCGAGTGGGAAAGAGTACTAAGTCGATCACCGAGTCACTTAGCCGCATTACCTTGGTCTTTGCTCTAGGCCATGATGTGTACGTTGAAGAAGCTCCTAGCTGCTCCTCCAAGCTCTCCCTCCATGATCATCGCCTGAGCTTCCTTAGCTAGTTCCTTGGCCTTTGATCGCGTGATTGCTCCTTTTGGTTCTTTGGTACCGATGTGGTCGATGTCGGTGTGGCCGATATCGGTGTGGTCGATATCGGTGTGGTCGATGTCGACGTGGTCGATGTCGATGTGGTCGATGTCGATGTGGTCGATGTCGATGCGGTCGATGTCGATGTTGTCGATGTCGACGCCTGTTTCCGGTTCCGGCTTTAAGATCATATCAACTCTAAACTAAGTTTCATGCAACATGAGTGCTTATAAGTGTCTCAATGAGCTTTTGACTAGTTTGACGAATATATGAAACATCTAACAACGCGGGTTCTAGGACTCTAAACCAAGTTTCATACAACATGACTGCTTATAAGTGTCTCAATGAGCTTTTGACTAGTTTGACGAATATATGAAACATCTAACAACGCGGTTTCTAGGACTCTAAACCAAGTTTCATACAACATGAGTGCTTATAAGTGTCTCAATGAGCTTTGTACAAGTTTGACGAACTTATGAAACATCTAACAACGCGTTTCTAGGACTCTAAACCAAGTTTCATGCAACATGAGTGCTTGTATGTGTCTCAATGAGCTTTTGACTAGTTTGACGAATATATGAAACATCTAACAACGCGGGTTCCAGGACTCTAAACAAAGTTTCATACAACATGAGTGCTTATAAGTGTCTCAATGAGCTTTGTACAAGTTTGACAAACTTATGAAACATCTAACAACGCATTTCTAGGACTCTAAACCAAGTTTCATGCAACAAGAGTGTTTATATGTGCCTCAATGAGCTTTGTACTAGTTTGACAAACTTATGAAACATCTAACAACGCGGTTTCTAGGACTCTAAACTAAGTTTCATGCAACATGAGTGCTTATAAGTGTCTCAATGAGCTTTTGACTAGTTTGACGAATATATGAAACATCTAACAACGCGGGTTCTAGGACTCTAAACAAAGTTTCATACAACATGACTGCTTATAATTATCTCAATGAGCTTTTGACTAGTTTGACGAATATATGAAACATCTAACAACGCGGTTTCTAGGACTCTAAACCAAGTTTCACACAACATGAGTGCTTATAAGTGTCTCAATGAGCTTTGTACAAGTTTGACGAAGTTATGAAACATCTAACAACGAGTTTCTAGGACTCTAAACCAAGTTTCATTCAACATGAGTGCTTATAAGTGTCTCAATGAACTTTGTACAAGTTTTACGAACTTATGAAACATCTAACAACGCGTTTCTAGAACTCTAAACCAAGTTTCATGCAACATGAGTGCTTATAAGTGTCTCAATGAGCTTTTTACTAGTTTGACGAACTTAAGAAACATCTAACAACGTAGTTTCTAGGACTCTAAACCAAGTTTCGTTCAACATGAGTGCTTATAAGTGTCACAATGACCTTTGTACTAGTTTGGCGAACTTATGAAACATCTAACAACACGTTTCTAGGACTCTAAACCAAGTTTCATGCAACATGAGTGCTTATAAGGGTATCATTGAGCTTTGTACTAGTTTGACGAACTTATGAAACATTTAACAATGCGTTTCTAGGACTCTAAACCAAGTTTCATACAACATGAGTGCTTATAAGTGTCTCAATGAGCTTTGTACAAGTTTGACGAACTTATGAAACATCTAACAACGCGTTTCTAGGACTCTAAACCAAGTTTCATACAACATGAGTGCTTATAAGTGTCTCAATGAGCTTTGTACTAGTTTGACGAACTTATGAAACATCTAACAACGCAGTTTCTAGGACTCTAAACTAAGTTTCATGCAACATGAGTGCTTATAAGTGTCTCAATGAGCTTTTGACTAGTTTGACGAATATATGAAACATCTAACAACGCGGGTTCTAGGACTCTAAACCAAGTTTCATACAACATGAGTGCTTATAAGTGTCTCAATGAGCTTTGTACAAGTTTGACGAAATTATGAATCATCTAACAACGCGTTTCTAGGACTCTAAACCAAGTTTCATGCAACATGAGTGCTTATATGTGTCTCAATGAGCGTTGTACTAGTTTGACGAATTTATGAAACATCTAACAACGCGGTTTGTAGGACTCTAAACGAAGTTTCATGCAACACGAGTGCTTATTTGTGTCTCAGTGAACTTTGTACTGGTTTGACGAACTTATGAAACATCTAACAACGCGGTTTCTAAGACTCTAAACCAAGTTTCATTCAACATGAGTGCTTATAAGTGTCTCAATGAGCTTTGTACAAGTTTGACAAACTTATGAAACATCTAACAAAGCGTTTCTAGGTTTCTAAAACAAGTTTCATGCAACATGAGTGCTTATAAGTGTCTCAATGAGCTTTGTACTAGCTTGACGAACTTATGAAATATCTAACAACGCATTTCTAGGACTCTAAACCAAGTTTGATGCAACATGAGTGCTTATAAGTGTCTCTATGAGGTTTGTACTAGTTTTACGAACTTATGAATCATCTAACAACGCATTTCTAGGACTCTAAACCAAGTTTCATTCAACAAGAGTGCTTATAAGTGTCTCAATGAGCTTTGTACTAGTTTGACGAACTTATGAAACATCTAACAACGCATTTCTAGGACTCTAAACCAAGTTTCATGCAACATTAGTGCTTATAAGTGTCTCAATGAGCTTTGTACAAGTTTGACAAACTTATGAAACATCTAACAACGCGTTTCTAGGACTCTAAACCAAATTTCATGCAACATGAGTGCTTATATGTGTCTCAATGAGCGTTGTACTAGTTTGACGAATTTATGAAACATCTAACAACGCGGTTTCTAGGACTCTAAACCAAGTTTCATGCAACATAAGTGCTTATATGTGTCTCAATGAGCTTTGTACTAGTTTGACGAACTTATGAAACATCTAACAACGCATTTCTAGGACTCTAAACCAAGTTTCATGCAACATGAGTGCTTATAAGTGTCTCAATGAGCTTTGTACAAGTTTGACGAACTTATGAAACATCTATAAACGCGTTTCTAGGACTCTAAACCAAGTTTCATACAACATGACTTCTTACAAGTGTCTCAATGAGCTTTGTACAAGTTTGACGAACTTATGAAACATCTAACAACGCGTTTCTAGGACTCTAAACCAAGATTCATGCAACATGAGTGCTTATATGTGTCTCAATGAGCTTTGTACTAGTTTGGCGAACTTATGAAACATCTAACAACGCGGTTTCTAGGACTCTAAACGATTTTCATGCAACATGAGTGCTTATAAGTGTCTCAATGAGCATTGTACTGGTTTGACGAACTTATGAAACATCTAACAACGCGGTTTCTAAAACTCTAAACCAAGTTTCATGAAACATGAGTGCTTATAAGTGTCTCAATGAGCATTGTATTGGTTTAACGAACTTATGAAACATATAACAACGTGGTTTCTAGGACTCTAAACCAAGTTTCATGCAACATGAGTGCTTATAAGCGTCTCAATTAGCTTTGTACAAGTTTGACGAACTTATGAAACATCTAAAGCGTTTCTAGGACTCTAAAACAAGTTTCATGCAACATGAGTGCTTATAAGTGTGTCAATGAGCTTTGTACTAGCTTGACGAACTTATGAAATATAAAACAACGCATTTCTAGGACTCTAAACCAAGTTTCATGCAACATGAGTGCTTATAAGTGTCTCAATGAGGTTTGTACTAGTTTTATGAACTTATGAATCATCTAACAACGAGTTTCTAGGACTCTAAACCAAGTTTCATTCAACAAGAGTGCTTATAAGTGTCTCAATGAGCTTTGTACTAGTTTGACGAACTTATGAAACATCTAACAACGCGGTTTCTAGGAATCTAAACCAAGTTTCATGCAACATGAGTGCTTATAAGTGTCTCAATGAGCTTTGTACAAGTTTGACGAACTTATGAAACTTCTAACAACGCGTTTCTAGGACTCTAAACCAACTTTCATGCAACATGAGTGCTTATA
Organism: Cochlearia excelsa; assembly: GCA_963556525.1. Taxonomy (NCBI): domain Eukaryota; kingdom Viridiplantae; phylum Streptophyta; class Magnoliopsida; order Brassicales; family Brassicaceae; genus Cochlearia; species Cochlearia excelsa. The sequence continues at coordinate 23,195,686 of OY748329.1, read as the reverse complement.
TGTGTCTCAATAAGCTTTGTACTAGTTTGACGAACTTATGAAACATCTAACAACGCGTTTCTAGGACTCTAAACAAAGTTTCATGCAACATTAGTGCTTATAAGTGTCTCAATGAGCTTTGTACAAGTTTGACAAACTTATGAAACATCTAACAACGCGTTTCTAGGACTCTAAACCAAGTTTCATACAACATGAGTGCTTATAAGTGTCTCAATGAGCTTTGTACAAGTTTGCTGAACTTATGAAACATCTAACAACGCGTTTCTAGGACTCTAAACCAAGTTTCATGCAACATGAGTGCTTATAAGTGTCTCAATGAGCTTTGTACTAGTTTGACGAACTTATGAAACATATAACAACGTGGTTTCTAGGACTCTAAACAAAGTTTAATGCAACATGAGTGCTTATAAGTGTCTCAATGAGCTTTTCACTAGTTTGACGAATATATGAAACATCTAACAACGCTGTTTCTAGGACTCTAAACCAAGTTTCATGCAACATGAGTGCTTATAAGTGTCTCAATGAGATTTGTACAAGTTTGACGAACTTATGAAACATCTAACAATGCTTTTGTAGGACTCTAAACCAAGTTTCATGCAACATGAGTGCTTATATGTGTCTCAGTGAGCTTTGTACTAGTTTAACGAACTTATGAAACATTTAACAATGTGTTTCTAGGACTCTAAACAAAGTTTCATGCAACATGAGTGCTTATAAGTGTCTCAATGAGCTTTTGACTAGTTTGACGAATATATGAAACATCTAACAACGCGGGTTCTAGGACTCTAAACCAAGTTTCATACAACATGAGTGCTTATAAGTGTCTCAATGAACTTTGTACAAGTTTGACGAACTTATGAAACATCTAACAACGCGTTTCTAGGACTCTAAACCAAGTTTCATGCAACATGAGTTCTTATATGTGTCTCAATGAGCTTTGTACTAGTTTGACGAACTTATAAAACATCTAACAACGCATTTCTAGGACTCTAAACCAAGTTTCATGCAACATGAGTGCTTATAAGTGTCTCAATGAGCTTTGTACAAGTTTGACGAACTTATGAAACATCTATAAACGCGTTTCTAGGACTCTAAACCAAGTTTCATACAACATGACTTCTTATAAGTGTCTCAATGAGCCTTGTACAAGTTTGACGAACTTATGAAACATCTAACAACGCATTTCTAGGACTTTAAACCAAGTTTCATGCAACATGAGTGGTTATAAGTTTCTCAATGAGCTTTGTACAAGTTTGACAAACTTATGAAACATCTAACAACGCGTTTCTAGGACTCTAAACCAAGTTTCATGCAACATGAGTGCTTATAAGTGTCTCAATGAGCTTTGTACTAGTTTGACGAACTTATGAAACATATAACAACGCGGTTTCTAGGACTCTAAACAAAGTTTCATGCAACATGAGTGCTTATAAGTGTCTCAATGAGCTTTTGACTAGTTTTACGAATATATGAAACATCTAACAACGCGGGTTCTATGACACTCTAAACCAAGTTTCATGCAACATGAGTGCTTATAAGTGTCTCAATGAGCTTTGTACTAATTTGACGAACTTATGAAACATCTAACAACGCATTTCTAGGACTCTAAACCAAGTTTCATGCAACATGAGTGCTTATAAGTGTCTCAATGAGCTTTTCACTAGTTTGACGAATATATGAAACATCTAACAACGTTGTTTCTAGGACTCTAAACCAAGTTTCATGCAACATGAGTGCTTATAAGTGTCTCAATGAGATTTGTACAAGTTTGACGAACTTATGAAACATCTAACAATGCTTTTGTAGGACTCTAAACCAAGTTTCATGCAACATGAGTGCTTATATGTGTCTCAGTGAGCTTTGTACTAGTTTAACGAACTTATGAAACATTTAACAATGTGTTTCTAGGACTCTAAACAAAGTTTCATGCAACATGAGTGCTTATAAGTGTCTCAATGAGCTTTTGACTAGTTTGACGAATATATGAAACATCTAACAACGCGGGTTCTAGGACTCTAAACCAAGTTTCATACAACATGAGTGCTTATAAGTGTCTCAATGAACTTTGTACAAGTTTGACGAACTTATGAAACATCTAACAACGCGTTTCTAGGACTCTAAACCAAGTTTCATGCAACATGAGTTCTTATATGTGTCTCAATGAGCTTTGTACTAGTTTGACGAACTTATAAAACATCTAACAACGCATTTCTAGGACTCTAAACCAAGTTTCATGCAACATGAGTGCTTATAAGTGTCTCAATGAGCTTTGTACAAGTTTGACGAACTTATGAAACATCTATAAACGCGTTTCTAGGACTCTAAACCAAGTTTCATACAACATGACTTCTTATAAGTGTCTCAATGAGCCTTGTACAAGTTTGACGAACTTATGAAACATCTAACAACGCATTTCTAGGACTTTAAACCAAGTTTCATGCAACATGAGTGGTTATAAGTTTCTCAATGAGCTGTGTACAAGTTTGACAAACTTATGAAACATCTAACAACGCGTTTCTAGGACTCTAAACCAAGTTTCATGCAACATGAGTGCTTATAAGTGTCTCAATGAGCTTTGTACTAGTTTGACGAACTTATGAAACATATAACAACGCGGTTTCTAGGACTCTAAACAAAGTTTCATGCAACATGAGTGCTTATAAGTGTCTCAATGAGCTTTTGACTAGTTTTACGAATATATGAAACATCTAACAACGCGGGTTCTAGGACACTCTAAACCAAGTTTCATGCAACATGAGTGCTTATAAGTGTCTCAATGAGCTTTGTACTAATTTGACGAACTTATGAAACATCTAACAACGCATTTCTAGGACTCTAAACCAAGTTTCATGCAACATGAGTGCTTATAAGTGTCTCAATGAGCTTTTTACTAGTTCGACGAACTTATGAAACATCTAACAACGCGGATTCTAAGACTCTAAACGAAGTTTCATGCAACATGAGTGCTTTTAAGTGTCTAAATGAGCTTTGTACAAGTTTGACGAACTTATGAAACATCTACCAACGCGTTTCTAGGACTCTAAACCAAGTTTCATTAAACATGAGTGCTTATAAGTGTCTCAATGAGCTTTGTACTAGTTTGACGAACTTATGAAACATTTAACAATGCGTTTCTAGGACTCTAAACCAAGTTTCATGCAACATGAGTGCTTATAAGTGTCTCAATGAGCTTTGTACAAGTTTGACGAACGTATGAAACATCTAACAACGCGTTTCTAGGACTCTAAACCAAGTTTCATACAACATGAGTGCTTATAAGTGTCTCAATGAGCTTTGTACAAGTTTGACGAACTTATGAAACATCTAACAAAGCGTTTCTAGGACTCTAAAACAAGTTTCATGCAACATGAGTGCTTATAAGTGTCTCAATGAGCTTTGTACTAGCTTGACGAACTTATGAAACATCTAACAACGCGTTTCTAGGACTCTAAACCAAGTTTCATTCAACATGAGCGCTTATAAGTGTCTCAACGAGCTTTGTACTAGCTTGACGAACTTATGAAACATCTAACAACACGTTTCTAGGACTCTAAACCAAGTTTCATTCAACATGAGTGCTTATAAGTGTCTCAATGAGCTTTGTATAAGTTTGACGAACTTATGAAACTTCTAACAACGCGTTTCTAGGACTCTAAACCAACTTTCATGCAACATGAGTGCTTATATGTGTCTCAATGAGCTTTGTACTAGTTTGACGAACTTATGAAACATCTAACAACGCATTTCTAGGACTCTAAACCAAGTTTTATGCAACATGAGTGGTTATAAGTGTCTCAATGAGCTTTGTACAAGTTTGACAAACTTATGAAACATCTAACAACGGGTTTCTAGGACTCTAAACCAAGTCTCATGCAACATGAGTGCTTATAAGTGTCTCAATGAGCTTTGTACTATTTTGACAAACTTATGAAACATATAACAACGCGGTTTCTAGGACTCTAAACCAAGTTTCATGCAACATGAGTGCTTATAAGCGTCTCAATGAGCTTTGTACAAGTTTAACGAACTTAAGAAACATCTAACAAAGCGTTTCTAGGACTCTAAAACAAGTTTCATTCAATATGAGTGCTTATAAGTGTCTCAATGAGCTTTGTACTAGCTTGACGAACTTATGAAATATCTACAACGCATTTCTAGGACTCTAACCCAAGTTTCATGCAACATGAGTGCTTATAAGTGTCTCAATGAGGTTTGTACTAGTTTTACGAACTTATGAATCATCTAACAACGCGTTTCTAGGACTCTAAACCAAGTTTCATTCAACAAGAGTGCTTATAAGTGTCTCAATGAGCTTTGTACTAGTTTGACGAACTTATGAAACATCTAACAACGCGGTTTCTAGGAATCTAAACCAAGTTTCATGCAACATGAGTGCTTATAAGTGTCTCAATGAGCTTTGTACAAGTTTGACGAACTTATGAAACTTCTAACAACGCGTTTCTAGGACTCTAAACCAACTTTCATGCAACATGAGTGCTTATATGTGTCTCAATGAGCTTTGTACTAGTTTGACGAACTTATGAAACATCTAACAACGCATTTCTAGGACTTTAAACCAAGTTTCATGCAACATGAGTGGTTATAAGTTTCTCAATGAGCTTTGTACAAGTTTGACAAACTTATGAAACATCTAACAACGCGTTTCTAGGACTCTAAACCAAGTTTCATGCAACATGAGTGCTTATAAGTGTCTCAATGAGCTTTGTACTAGTTTGACGAACTTATGAAACATATAACAACGCGGTTTCTAGGACTCTAAACAAAATTTCATGCAACATGAGTGCTTATAAGTGTCTCAATGAGCTTTTGACTAGTTTGACGAATATATGAAACATCTAACAACTCGGGTTCTAGGACACTCTAAACCAAGTTTCATGCAACATGAGTGCTTATAAGTGTCTCAATGAGCTTTGTACTAATTTGACGAACTTATGAAACATCTAACAACGCATTTCTAGGACTCTAAACCAAGTTTCATGCAACATGAGTGCTTATAAGTGTCTCAATGAGCTTTTTACTAGTTCGACGAACTTATGAAACATCTAACAACGCGGATTCTAAGACTCTAAACGAAGTTTCATGCAACATGAGTGCTTTTAAGTGTCTAAATGAGCTTTGTACAAGTTTGACGAACTTATGAAACATCTACCAACGCGTTTCTAGGTCTCTAAACCAAGTTTCATTCAACATGAGTGCTTATAAGTGTCTCAATGAGCTTTGTACTAGTTTGACGAACTTATGAAACATTTAACAATGCGTTTCTAGGACTCTAAACCAAGTTTCATGCAACATGAGTGCTTATAAGTGTCTCAATGAGCTTTGTACAAGTTTGACGAACGTATGAAAAATCTAACAACGCGTTTCTAGGACCCTAAACCAAGTTTCATACAACATGAGTGCTTATAAGTGTCTCAATGAGCTTTGTACAAGTTTGACGAACTTATGAAACATCTAACAAAGCGTTTCTAGGACTCTAAAACAAGTTTCATGCAACATGAGTGCTTATAAGTGTCTCAATGAGCTTTGTACTAGCTTGACGAACTTATGAAACATCTAACAACGCGTTTCTAGGACTCTAAACCAAGTTTCATTCAACATGAGCGCTTATAAGTGTCTCAACGAGCTTTGTACTAGCTTGACGAACTTATGAAACATCTAACAACACGTTTCTAGGACTCTAAACCAAGTTTCATTCAACATGAGTGCTTATAAGTGTCTCAATGAGCTTTGTATAAGTTTGACGAACTTATGAAACTTCTAACAACGCGTTTCTAGGACTCTAAACCAACTTTCATGCAACATGAGTGCTTATATGTGTCTCAATGAGCTTTGTACTAGTTTGACGAACTTATGAAACATCTAACAACGCATTTCTAGGACTCTAAACCAAGTTTCATGCAACATGAGTGCTTATAAGTGTCTCAATGAGCTTTGTACAAGTTTTACAAACTTATGAAACATCTAACAACGCGTTTCTAGGACTCTAAACCAAGTTTCATACAACATGAGTGCTTATAAGTGTCTCAATGATCTTTGTACAAGTTTGACGAACTTATGAAACATCTAACAACGCGTTTCTAGGACTCTAAACCAAGTTTCATGCAACATGAGTGCTTATATGTGTCTCAATAAGATTTGTACTAGTTTGACGAACTTATGAAAAATCTAAAAACGCGGTTTCTAAGACTCTAAACGAAGTTTCATGCAACATGAGTGCTTATAAGTGTCTCAATGAGCTTTTTACTAGTTCGACGAACTAATGAAACATCTAACAACGCGGTTTCTAAGACTCTAAACAAAGTTTCATGCAACATGAGTGCTTTTAAGTGTCTAAATGAGCTTTGTACAAGTTTGACGAACTTATGAAACATCTAACAACGCGTTTCTAGGACTCTAAACCATGTTTCATTCAACATGAGTGCTTATAAGTGTCTCAATGAGCTTTGTACTAGTTTGACGAACTTATGAAACATTTAACAATGCGTTTCTAGGACTCTAAACCAAGTTTCATGCAACATGAGTGCTTATAAGTGTCTCAATGAGCTTTGTACAAGTTTGACGAACTTATGAATCATCTAACAACGCGTTTCTAGGACTCTAAACCAAGTTTCATTCAACATGAGTGCTTATAAGTGTCTCAATGAGCTTTGTACAAGTTTGACGAACTTATGAAACATCTAACAAAGCGTTTCTAGGACTCTAAAACAAGTTTCATGCAACATGAGTGCTTATAAGTGTCTCAATGAGTTTGTACTAGTTTGACGAAGTTATGAAACATCTAACAACGTGGTTCTAGGACTCTAAACCAAGTTTCATGCAACATGAGTGCTTATATGTGTCTCAATGAGCTTTGTACTAGTTTGACGAACTTATGAAACATCTAAAAACGCGGTTTCTAAGACTCTAAACGAAGTTTCATGCAACATGAGTGCTTATAAGTGTCTCAATGAGCTTTTTACAAGTTCGACGAACTAATGAAACATCTAACAACGCGGTTTCTAAGACTCTAAACAAAGTTTCATGCAACATGAGTGCTTTTAAGTGTATAAATGAGCTTTGTACAAGTTTGACGAACTTATGAAACATCTAACAACGCGTTTCTAGGACTCTAAACCAACTTTCATGCAACATGAGTGCTTATAAGTGTCTCAATGAGCTTTGTACTAGTTTGACGAACTTATGAAACATCTAACAACGCGTTTCTAGGACTCTAAACCAAGTTTCATTCAACATGAGTGCTTATAAGTGGCTCAATGAGCTTTGTACTAGTTTTACGAACTTATGAAACATCTAACAATGCGATTTCTAAGACTCTAAACCAAGTTTCATGTAACATGAGTGCTTGTAAGTGTCTCAATGAGATTTTGACTAGTTTGACGAACATATGAAACATCTAACAACGCGGGTTCTAGGACTCTAAACCTAGTTTCATTCCACATGAGTGCTTATTAGTGTCTCAATGAGCTTTGTACAAGTTTGAAGAACTTATGAAACATCTAAAAACGCGTTTCTATGACTCTAAACTAAGTTTCATGCAACATGAGTGCTTATACGTGTCTCAATGAGCTTTGTACTCGTTTGACGAACTTATGAAACATCTAATAACGCGGTTTCTAAAACTCTAAACCAAGTTTCATGCAACATGAGTGCTTATAAGCGTCTCAATGAGCTTTGTACAAGTTTGACGAACTTATGAAACATATAACAACGCGGTTTCTAGGACTCTAAACGAAGTTTCATGCAACATGAGTGCTTATAAGTGTCTCAATGAGCTTTGTACTGGTTTGACGAACTTATGAAACATCTAATAACGCGGATTCTAAGACTCTAAACTAAGTTTCATGCAACATGAGTGCTTATAAGTGTCTCAATGAGCTTTGTACAAGTTTGACGAACTTATGAAACATCTAACAACGCGGTTTCTAGGACTCTAAACCAAATTTCATGCAACATGAGTGCTTATAAGCGTCTCAATGAGCTTTGTACAAGTTTGACGAACTTATGAAACATCTAACATAGCGTTTCTAGGACTCTAAACCAAGTTTCATGCAACATGAGTGCTTATAAGTGTCTCAATGAGCTTTGTACAAGTTTGACGAACTTATGAAACATCTAACAACGCGTTTCTAGGACTCTAAACCAAGTTTCATTCACCATGAGTGCTTATAAGTGTCTCAATAAGCTTTGTACTAGTTTGAAGACCTTATGAAACATCTAACAACGAGTTTCTAGGACTCTAAACCAAGTTTCATGCAACATGAGTGCTTATAAGTGTCTCAATGAGCTTTGTACTTGTTTAACGAACTTATGAAACATCTAACAACGCGTTTCTAGGACTCTAAACCAAGTTTCATACAACATGAGTGCTTATAAGTGTCTCAATGAGCTTTGTACAAGTTTGACGAACTTATGAAACATCTAACAAAGCGTTTCTAGGACTCTAAAACAAGTTTCATGCAACATGAGTGCTTATAAGTGTCTCAATGAGCTTTGTACTAGCTTGACGAACTTATGAAACATCTAACAACGCGTTTCTAGGACTCTAAACCAAGTTTCATTCAACATGAGCGCTTATAAGTGTCTCAACGAGCTTTGTACTAGCTTGACGAACTTATGAAACATCTAACAACACGTTTCTAGGACTCTAAACCAAGTTTCATTCAACATGAGTGCTTATAAGTGTCTCAATGAGCATTGTATAAGTTTGACGAACTTATGAAACTTCTAACAACGCGTTTCTAGGACTCTAAACCAACTTTCATGCAACATGAGTGCTTATATGTGTCTCAATGAGCTTTGTACTAGTTTGACGAACTTATGAAACATCTAACAACGCATTTCTAGGACTCTAAACCAAGTTTTATGCAACATGAGGGGTTATAAGTGTCTCAATGAGCTTTGTACAAGTTTGACAAACTTATGAAACATCTAACAACGAGTTTCTATGACTCTAAACCAAGTTTCATGCAACATGAGTGCTTATAAGTGTCTCAATGAGCTTTGTACAAGTTTGACGAACTTATGAAACTTCTAACAACGCGTTTCTAGGACTCTAAACCAACTTTCATGCAACATGAGTGCTTATATGTGTCTCAATGAGCTTTGTACTAGTTTGACGAACTTATGAAACATCTAACAACGCATTTCTAGGACTTTAAACCAAGTTTCATGCAACATGAGTGGTTATAAGTTTCTCAATGAGCTTTGTACAAGTTTGACAAACTTATGAAACATCTAACAACGCGTTTCTAGGACTCTAAACCAAGTTTCATGCAACATGAGTGCTTATAAGTGTCTCAATGAGCTTTGTACTAGTTTGACGAACTTATGAAACATATAACAACGCGGTTTCTAGGACTCTAAACAAAGTTTCATGCAACATGAGTGCTTATAAGTGTCTCAATGAGCTTTTGACTAGTTTGACGAATATATGAAACATCTAACAACTCGGGTTCTAGGACACTCTAAACCAAGTTTCATGCAACATGAGCGCTTATAAGTGTCTCAACGAGCTTTGTACTAGCTTGACGAACTTATGAAACATCTAACAACACGTTTCTAGGACTCTAAACCAAGTTTCATTCAACATGAGTGCTTATAAGTGTCTCAATGAGCTTTGTATAAGTTTGACGAACTTATGAAACTTCTAACAACGCGTTTCTAGGACTCTAAACCAACTTTCATGCAACATGAGTGCTTATATGTGTCTCAATGAGCTTTGTACTAGTTTGACGAACTTATGAAACATCTAACAACGCATTTCTAGGACTCTAAACCAAGTTTCATGCAACATGAGTGCTTATAAGTGTCTCAATGAGCTTTGTACAAGTTTTACAAACTTATGAAACATCTAACAACGCGTTTCTAGGACTCTAAACCAAGTTTCATACAACATGAGTGCTTATAAGTGTCTCAATGAGCTTTGTACAAGTTTGACGAACTTATGAAACATCTAACAAAGCGTTTCTAGGACTCTAAAACAAGTTTCATGCAACATGAGTGCTTATAAGTGTCTCAATGAGTTTGTATTAGTTTGACGAAGTTATGAAACATCTAACTACGGGTTTCTAGGACTGTAACCCAAGTTTCATGCAACATGAGTGCTTTTAAGTGTCTAAATGAGCTTTGTACAAGTTTGACGAACTTATGAAACATCTACCAACGCGTTTCTAGGACTCTAAACCAAGTTTCATTCAACATGAGTGCTTATAAGTGTCTCAATGAGCTTTGTACTAGTTTGACGAACTTATGAAACATTTAACAATGCGTTTCTAGGACTCTAAACCAAGTTTCATGCAACATGAGTGCTTATAAGTGTCTCAATGAGCTTTGTACAAGTTTGACGAACGTATGAAACATCTAACAACGCGTTTCTAGGACTCTAAACCAAGTTTCATACAACATGAGTGCTTATAAGTGTCTCAATGAGCTTTGTACAAGTTTGACGAACTTATGAAACATCTAACAAAGCGTTTCTAGGACTCTAAAACAAGTTTCATGCAACATGAGTGCTTATAAGTGTCTCAATGAGCTTTGTACTAGCTTGACGAACTTATGAAACATCTAACAACGCGTTTCTAGGACTCTAAACCAAGTTTCATTCAACATGAGCGCTTATAAGTGTCTCAACGAGCTTTGTACTAGCTTGACGAACTTATGAAACATCTAACAACACGTTTCTAGGACTCTAAACCAAGTTTCATTCAACATGAGTGCTTATAAGTGTCTCAATGAGCTTTGTATAAGTTTGACGAACTTATGAAACTTCTAACAACGCGTTTCTAGGACTCTAAACCAACTTTCATGCAACATGAGTGCTTATATGTGTCTCAATGAGCTTTGTACTAGTTTGACGAACTTATGAAACATCTAACAACGCATTTCTAGGACTCTAAACCAAGTTTTATGCAACATGAGTGGTTATAAGTGTCTCAATGAGCTTTGTACAAGTTTGACAAACTTATGAAACATCTAACAACGGGTTTCTAGGACTCTAAACCAAGTCTCATGCAACATGAGTGCTTATAAGTGTCCCAATGAGCTTTGTACTATTTTGACAAACTTATGAAACATATAACAACGCGGTTTCTAGGACTCTAAACCAAGGTTCATGCAACATGAGTGCTTATAAGCGTCTCAATGAGCTTTGTACAAGTTTAACGAACTTAAGAAACATCTAACAAAGCGTTTCTAGGACTCTAAAACAAGTTTCATTCAATATGAGTGCTTATAAGTGTCTCAATGAGCTTTGTACTAGCTTGACGAACTTATGAAATATCTACAACGCATTTCTAGGACTCTAACCCAAGTTTCATGCAACATGAGTGCTTATAAGTGTCTCAATGAGGTTTGTACTAGTTTTACGAACTTATGAATCATCTAACAACGCGTTTCTAGGACTCTAAACCAAGTTTCATTCAACAAGAGTGCTTATAAGTGTCTCAATGAGCTTTGTACTAGTTTGACGAACTTATGAAACATCTAACAACGCGGTTTCTAGGAATCTAAACCAAGTTTCATGCAACATGAGTGCTTATAAGTGTCTCAATGAGCTTTGTACAAGTTTGACGAACTTATGAAACTTCTAACAACGCGTTTCTAGGACTCTAAACCAACTTTCATGCAACATGAGTGCTTATATGTGTCTCAATGAGCTTTGTACTAGTTTGACGAACTTATGAAACATCTAACAACGCATTTCTAGGACTTTAAACCAAGTTTCATGCAACATGAGTGGTTATAAGTTTCTCAATGAGCTTTGTACAAGTTTGACAAACTTATGAAACATCTAACAACGCGTTTCTAGGACTCTAAACCAAGTTTCATGCAACATGAGTGCTTATAAGTGTCTCAATGAGCTTTGTACTAGTTTGACGAACTTATGAAACATATAACAACGCGGTTTCTAGGACTCTAAACAAAATTTCATGCAACATGAGTGCTTATAAGTGTCTCAATGAGCTTTTGACTAGTTTGACGAATATATGAAACATCTAACAACTCGGGTTCTAGGACACTCTAAACCAAGTTTCATGCAACATGAGTGCTTATAAGTGTCTCAATGAGCTTTGTACTAATTTGACGAACTTATGAAACATCTAACAACGCATTTCTAGGACTCTAAACCAAGTTTCATGCAACATGAGTGCTTATAAGTGTCTCAATGAGCTTTTTACTAGTTCGACGAACTTATGAAACATCTAACAACGCGGATTCTAAGACTCTAAACGAAGTTTCATGCAACATGAGTGCTTTTAAGTGTCTAAATGAGCTTTGTACAAGTTTGACGAACTTATGAAACATCTACCAACGCGTTTCTAGGTCTCTAAACCAAGTTTCATTCAACATGAGTGCTTATAAGTGTCTCAATGAGCTTTGTACTAGTTTGACGAACTTATGAAACATTTAACAATGCGTTTCTAGGACTCTAAACCAAGTTTCATGCAACATGAGTGCTTATAAGTGTCTCAATGAGCTTTGTACAAGTTTGACGAACGTATGAAAAATCTAACAACGCGTTTCTAGGACCCTAAACCAAGTTTCATACAACATGAGTGCTTATAAGTGTCTCAATGAGCTTTGTACAAGTTTGACGAACTTATGAAACATCTAACAAAGCGTTTCTAGGACTCTAAAACAAGTTTCATGCAACATGAGTGCTTATAAGTGTCTCAATGAGCTTTGTACTAGCTTGACGAACTTATGAAACATCTAACAACGCGTTTCTAGGACTCTAAACCAAGTTTCATTCAACATGAGCGCTTATAAGTGTCTCAACGAGCTTTGTACTAGCTTGACGAACTTATGAAACATCTAACAACACGTTTCTAGGACTCTAAACCAAGTTTCATTCAACATGAGTGCTTATAAGTGTCTCAATGAGCTTTGTATAAGTTTGACGAACTTATGAAACTTCTAACAACGCGTTTCTAGGACTCTAAACCAACTTTCATGCAACATGAGTGCTTATATGTGTCTCAATGAGCTTTGTACTAGTTTGACGAACTTATGAAACATCTAACAACGCATTTCTAGGACTCTAAACCAAGTTTCATGCAACATGAGTGCTTATAAGTGTCTCAATGAGCTTTGTACAAGTTTTACAAACTTATGAAACATCTAACAACGCGTTTCTAGGACTCTAAACCAAGTTTCATACAACATGAGTGCTTATAAGTGTCTCAATGATCTTTGTACAAGTTTGACGAACTTATGAAACATCTAACAACGCGTTTCTAGGACTCTAAACCAAGTTTCATGCAACATGAGTGCTTATATGTGTCTCAATAAGATTTGTACTAGTTTGACGAACTTATGAAAAATCTAAAAACGCGGTTTCTAAGACTCTAAACGAAGTTTCATGCAACATGAGTGCTTATAAGTGTCTCAATGAGCTTTTTACTAGTTCGACGAACTAATGAAACATCTAACAACGCGGTTTCTAAGACTCTAAACAAAGTTTCATGCAACATGAGTGCTTTTAAGTGTCTAAATGAGCTTTGTACAAGTTTGACGAACTTATGAAACATCTAACAACGCGTTTCTAGGACTCTAAACCAAGTTTCATTCAACATGAGTGCTTATAAGTGTCTCAATGAGCTTTGTACTAGTTTGACGAACTTATGAAACATTTAACAATGCGTTTCTAGGACTCTAAACCAAGTTTCATGCAACATGAGTGCTTATAAGTGTCTCAATGAGCTTTGTACAAGTTTGACGAACTTATGAATCATCTAACAACGCGTTTCTAGGACTCTAAACCAAGTTTCATTCAACATGAGTGCTTATAAGTGTCTCAATGAGCTTTGTACAAGTTTGACGAACTTATGAAACATCTAACAAAGCGTTTCTAGGACTCTAAAACAAGTTTCATGCAACATGAGTGCTTATAAGTGTCTCAATGAGTTTGTACTAGTTTGACGAAGTTATGAAACATCTAACAACGTGGTTCTAGGACTCTAAACCAAGTTTCATGCAACATGAGTGCTTATATGTGTCTCAATGAGCTTTGTACTAGTTTGACGAACTTATGAAACATCTAAAAACGCGGTTTCTAAGACTCTAAACGAAGTTTCATGCAACATGAGTGCTTATAAGTGTCTCAATGAGCTTTTTACAAGTTCGACGAACTAATGAAACATCTAACAACGCGGTTTCTAAGACTCTAAACAAAGTTTCATGCAACATGAGTGCTTTTAAGTGTATAAATGAGCTTTGTACAAGTTTGACGAACTTATGAAACATCTAACAACGCGTTTCTAGGACTCTAAACCAACTTTCATGCAACATGAGTGCTTATAAGTGTCTCAATGAGCTTTGTACTAGTTTGACGAACTTATGAAACATCTAACAACGCATTTCTAGGACTTTAAACCAAGTTTCATGCAACATGAGTGGTTATAAGTTTCTCAATGAGCTTTGTACAAGTTTGACAAACTTATGAAACATCTAACAACGCGTTTCTAGGACTCTAAACCAAGTTTCATGCAACATGAGTGCTTATAAGTGTCTCAATGAGCTTTGTACTAGTTTGACGAACTTATGAAACATATAACAACGCGGTTTCTAGGACTCTAAACAAAATTTCATGCAACATGAGTGCTTATAAGTGTCTCAATGAGCTTTTGACTAGTTTGACGAATATATGAAACATCTAACAACTCGGGTTCTAGGACACTCTAAACCAAGTTTCATGCAACATGAGTGCTTATAAGTGTCTCAATGAGCTTTGTACTAATTTGACGAACTTATGAAACATCTAACAACGCATTTCTAGGACTCTAAACCAAGTTTCATGCAACATGAGTGCTTATAAGTGTCTCAATGAGCTTTTTACTAGTTCGACGAACTTATGAAACATCTAACAACGCGGATTCTAAGACTCTAAACGAAGTTTCATGCAACATGAGTGCTTTTAAGTGTCTAAATGAGCTTTGTACAAGTTTGACGAACTTATGAAACATCTACCAACGCGTTTCTAGGTCTCTAAACCAAGTTTCATTCAACATGAGTGCTTATAAGTGTCTCAATGAGCTTTGTACTAGTTTGACGAACTTATGAAACATTTAACAATGCGTTTCTAGGACTCTAAACCAAGTTTCATGCAACATGAGTGCTTATAAGTGTCTCAATGAGCTTTGTACAAGTTTGACGAACGTATGAAAAATCTAACAACGCGTTTCTAGGACCCTAAACCAAGTTTCATACAACATGAGTGCTTATAAGTGTCTCAATGAGCTTTGTACAAGTTTGACGAACTTATGAAACATCTAACAAAGCGTTTCTAGGACTCTAAAACAAGTTTCATGCAACATGAGTGCTTATAAGTGTCTCAATGAGCTTTGTACTAGCTTGACGAACTTATGAAACATCTAACAACGCGTTTCTAGGACTCTAAACCAAGTTTCATTCAACATGAGCGCTTATAAGTGTCTCAACGAGCTTTGTACTAGCTTGACGAACTTATGAAACATCTAACAACACGTTTCTAGGACTCTAAACCAAGTTTCATTCAACATGAGTGCTTATAAGTGTCTCAATGAGCTTTGTATAAGTTTGACGAACTTATGAAACTTCTAACAACGCGTTTCTAGGACTCTAAACCAACTTTCATGCAACATGAGTGCTTATATGTGTCTCAATGAGCTTTGTACTAGTTTGACGAACTTATGAAACATCTAACAACGCATTTCTAGGACTCTAAACCAAGTTTCATGCAACATGAGTGCTTATAAGTGTCTCAATGAGCTTTGTACAAGTTTTACAAACTTATGAAACATCTAACAACGCGTTTCTAGGACTCTAAACCAAGTTTCATACAACATGAGTGCTTATAAGTGTCTCAATGATCTTTGTACAAGTTTGACGAACTTATGAAACATCTAACAACGCGTTTCTAGGACTCTAAACCAAGTTTCATGCAACATGAGTGCTTATATGTGTCTCAATAAGATTTGTACTAGTTTGACGAACTTATGAAAAATCTAAAAACGCGGTTTCTAAGACTCTAAACGAAGTTTCATGCAACATGAGTGCTTATAAGTGTCTCAATGAGCTTTTTACTAGTTCGACGAACTAATGAAACATCTAACAACGCGGTTTCTAAGACTCTAAACAAAGTTTCATGCAACATGAGTGCTTTTAAGTGTCTAAATGAGCTTTGTACAAGTTTGACGAACTTATGAAACATCTAACAACGCGTTTCTAGGACTCTAAACCAAGTTTCATTCAACATGAGTGCTTATAAGTGTCTCAATGAGCTTTGTACTAGTTTGACGAACTTATGAAACATTTAACAATGCGTTTCTAGGACTCTAAACCAAGTTTCATGCAACATGAGTGCTTATAAGTGTCTCAATGAGCTTTGTACAAGTTTGACGAACTTATGAATCATCTAACAACGCGTTTCTAGGACTCTAAACCAAGTTTCATTCAACATGAGTGCTTATAAGTGTCTCAATGAGCTTTGTACAAGTTTGACGAACTTATGAAACATCTAACAAAGCGTTTCTAGGACTCTAAAACAAGTTTCATGCAACATGAGTGCTTATAAGTGTCTCAATGAGTTTGTACTAGTTTGACGAAGTTATGAAACATCTAACAACGTGGTTCTAGGACTCTAAACCAAGTTTCATGCAACATGAGTGCTTATATGTGTCTCAATGAGCTTTGTACTAGTTTGACGAACTTATGAAACATCTAAAAACGCGGTTTCTAAGACTCTAAACGAAGTTTCATGCAACATGAGTGCTTATAAGTGTCTCAATGAGCTTTTTACAAGTTCGACGAACTAATGAAACATCTAACAACGCGGTTTCTAAGACTCTAAACAAAGTTTCATGCAACATGAGTGCTTATAAGTGGCTCAATGAGCTTTGTACTAGTTTTACGAACTTATGAAACATCTAACAATGCGATTTCTAAGACTCTAAACCAAGTTTCATGTAACATGAGTGCTTGTAAGTGTCTCAATGAGATTTTGACTAGTTTGACGAACATATGAAACATCTAACAACGCGGGTTCTAGGACTCTAAACCTAGTTTCATTCCACATGAGTGCTTATTAGTGTCTCAATGAGCTTTGTACAAGTTTGAAGAACTTATGAAACATTTAAAAACGCGTTTCTATGACTCTAAACTAAGTTTCATGCAACATGAGTGCTTATACGTGTCTCAATGAGCTTTGTACTCGTTTGACGAACTTATGAAACATCTAATAACGCGGTTTCTAAAACTCTAAACCAAGTTTCATGCAACATGAGTGCTTATAAGCGTCTCAATGAGCTTTGTACAAGTTTGACGAACTTATGAAACATATAACAACGCGGTTTCTAGGACTCTAAACGAAGTTTCATGCAACATGAGTGCTTATAAGTGTCTCAATGAGCTTTGTACTGGTTTGACGAACTTATGAAACATCTAATAACGCGGATTCTAAGACTCTAAACTAAGTTTCATGCAACATGAGTGCTTATAAGTGTCTCAATGAGCTTTGTACAAGTTTGACGAACTTATGAAACATCTAACAACGCGGTTTCTAGGACTCTAAACCAAATTTCATGCAACATGAGTGCTTATAAGCGTCTCAATGAGCTTTGTACAAGTTTGACGAACTTATGAAACATCTAACATAGCGTTTCTAGGACTCTAAACCAAGTTTCATGCAACATGAGTGCTTATAAGTGTCTCAATGAGCTTTGTACAAGTTTGACGAACTTATGAAACATCTAACAACGCGTTTCTAGGACTCTAAACCAAGTTTCATTCACCATGAGTGCTTATAAGTGTCTCAATAAGCTTTGTACTAGTTTGAAGACCTTATGAAACATCTAACAACGAGTTTCTAGGACTCTAAACCAAGTTTCATGCAACATGAGTGCTTATAAGTGTCTCAATGAGCTTTGTACTTGTTTAACGAACTTATGAAACATCTAACAACGCGTTTCTAGGACTCTAAACCAAGTTTCATACAACATGAGTGCTTATAAGTGTCTCAATGAGCTTTGTACAAGTTTGACGAACTTATGAAACATCTAACAAAGCGTTTCTAGGACTCTAAAACAAGTTTCATGCAACATGAGTGCTTATAAGTGTCTCAATGAGCTTTGTACTAGCTTGACGAACTTATGAAACATCTAACAACGCGTTTCTAGGACTCTAAACCAAGTTTCATTCAACATGAGCGCTTATAAGTGTCTCAACGAGCTTTGTACTAGCTTGACGAACTTATGAAACATCTAACAACACGTTTCTAGGACTCTAAACCAAGTTTCATTCAACATGAGTGCTTATAAGTGTCTCAATGAGCATTGTATAAGTTTGACGAACTTATGAAACTTCTAACAACGCGTTTCTAGGACTCTAAACCAACTTTCATGCAACATGAGTGCTTATATGTGTCTCAATGAGCTTTGTACTAGTTTGACGAACTTATGAAACATCTAACAACGCATTTCTAGGACTCTAAACCAAGTTTTATGCAACATGAGTGGTTATAAGTGTCTCAATGAGCTTTGTACAAGTTTGACAAACTTATGAAACATCTAACAACGGGTTTCTATGACTCTAAACCAAGTTTCATGCAACATGAGTGCTTATAAGTGTCTAAATGAGCTTTGTACTATTTTGACAAACTTATGAAACATATAACAACGCGGTTTCTAGGACTCTAAACCAAGTTTCATGCAACATGAGTGCTTATAAGCGTCTCAATGAGCTTTGTACAAGTTTAACGAACTTAAGAAACATCTAACAAAGCGTTTCTAGGACTCTAAAACAAGTTTCATTCAATATG
Source organism: Cochlearia excelsa (assembly GCA_963556525.1). Lineage (NCBI taxonomy): Eukaryota > Viridiplantae > Streptophyta > Magnoliopsida > Brassicales > Brassicaceae > Cochlearia > Cochlearia excelsa. Next base: position 23,176,872 of record OY748329.1, on the reverse strand, counting down.
AGTGCTTATAAGTGTCTCAATGAGCTTTGTACTAGCTTGACGAACTTATGAAATATCTACAACGCATTTCTAGGACTCTAAACCAAGTTTCATGCAACATGAGTGCTTATAAGTGTCTCAATGAGGTTTGTACTAGTTTTACGAACTTATGAATCATCTAACAACGCGTTTCTAGGACTCTAAACCAAGTTTCATTCAACAAGAGTGCTTATAAGTGTCTCAATGAGCTTTGTACTAGTTTGACGAACTTATGAAACATCTAACAACGCGGTTTCTAGGAATCTAAACCAAGTTTCATGCAACATGAGTGCTTATAAGTGTCTCAATGAGCTTTGTACAAGTTTGACGAACTTATGAAACTTCTAACAACGCGTTTCTAGGACTCTAAACCAACTTTCATGCAACATGAGTGCTTATATGTGTCTCAATGAGCTTTGTACTAGTTTGACGAACTTATGAAACATCTAACAACGCATTTCTAGGACTTTAAACCAAGTTTCATGCAACATGAGTGGTTATAAGTTTCTCAATGAGCTTTGTACAAGTTTGACAAACTTATGAAACATCTAACAACGCGTTTCTAGGACTCTAAACCAAGTTTCATGCAACATGAGTGCTTATAAGTGTCTCAATGAGCTTTGTACTAGTTTGACGAACTTATGAAACATATAACAACGCGGTTTCTAGGACTCTAAACAAAGTTTCATGCAACATGAGTGCTTATAAGTGTCTCAATGAGCTTTTGACTAGTTTGACGAATATATGAAACATCTAACAACTCGGGTTCTAGGACACTCTAAACCAAGTTTCATGCAACATGAGCGCTTATAAGTGTCTCAACGAGCTTTGTACTAGCTTGACGAACTTATGAAACATCTAACAACACGTTTCTAGGACTCTAAACCAAGTTTCATTCAACATGAGTGCTTATAAGTGTCTCAATGAGCTTTGTATAAGTTTGACGAACTTATGAAACTTCTAACAACGCGTTTCTAGGACTCTAAACCAACTTTCATGCAACATGAGTGCTTATATGTGTCTCAATGAGCTTTGTACTAGTTTGACGAACTTATGAAACATCTAACAACGCATTTCTAGGACTCTAAACCAAGTTTCATGCAACATGAGTGCTTATAAGTGTCTCAATGAGCTTTGTACAAGTTTTACAAACTTATGAAACATCTAACAACGCGTTTCTAGGACTCTAAACCAAGTTTCATACAACATGAGTGCTTATAAGTGTCTCAATGAGCTTTGTACAAGTTTGACGAACTTATGAAACATCTAACAAAGCGTTTCTAGGACTCTAAAACAAGTTTCATGCAACATGAGTGCTTATAAGTGTCTCAATGAGTTTGTATTAGTTTGACGAAGTTATGAAACATCTAACTACGGGTTTCTAGGACTGTAACCCAAGTTTCATGCAACATGAGTGCTTATAAGTGTCTCAATGAGATTTGTACATGTTTGACGAACTTATGAAACATCTAACAACGTGGTTCTAGGACTCTAAACCAAGTTTCATGCAACATGAGTGCTTATAAGTGTCTCAATGAGCTTTGTACTAGTTTGACGAACTTATGAAACATTTAACAATGCGTTTATAGGACTCTAAACCAAGTTTCTTACAACATGAGTGCTTATAAGTGTCTCAATGAGCTTTGTACAAGTGTTACGAACTTATGAAACATCTAACAACGCGTTTCTAGGACTCTAAACCAAGTTTCATTCAACATGAGTGCTTATAAGTGGCTCAATGAGCTTTGTACTAGTTTTACGAACTTATGAAACGACTAACAACGCGTTTCTAGGACTCTAAACCAAGTTTCATACAACATGAATGTTTATAAGTGTCTCAATGAGGATTGTACTAGTTTGACGAACTTTTGAAACATCTAATAACGCGTTTCTAGGACTCTAAACCAAGTTTCATGCAACATGAGTGCTTATATGTGTCTCAATGAGCTTTGTACTAGTTTGACGAACTTATGAAACATCTAAAAACGCGGTTTCTAAGACTCTAAACGAAGTTTCATGCAACATGAGTGCTTATAAGTGTCTCAATGAGCTTTTTACAAGTTCGACGAACTAATGAAACATCTAACAACGCGGTTTCTAAGACTCTAAACAAAGTTTCATGCAACATGAGTGCTTTTAAGTGTATAAATGAGCTTTGTACAAGTTTGACGAACTTATGAAACATCTAACAACGCGTTTCTAGGACTCTAAACCAACTTTCATGCAACATGAGTGCTTATAAGTGTCTCAATGAGCTTTGTACTAGTTTGACGAACTTATGAAACATCTAACAACGCGTTTCTAGGACTCTAAACCAAGTTTCATTCAACATGAGTGCTTATAAGTGGCTCAATGAGCTTTGTACTAGTTTTACGAACTTATGAAACATCTAACAATGCGATTTCTAAGACTCTAAACCAAGTTTCATGTAACATGAGTGCTTGTAAGTGTCTCAATGAGATTTTGACTAGTTTGACGAACATATGAAACATCTAACAACGCGGGTTCTAGGACTCTAAACCTAGTTTCATTCCACATGAGTGCTTATAAGTGTCTCAATGAGCTTTGTACAAGTTTGAAGAACTTATGAAACATCTAAAAACGCGTTTCTATGACTCTAAACTAAGTTTCATGCAACATGAGTGCTTATACGTGTCTCAATGAGCTTTGTACTCGTTTGACGAACTTATGAAACATCTAATAACGCGGTTTCTAAAACTCTAAACCAAGTTTCATGCAACATGAGTGCTTATAAGCGTCTCAATGAGCTTTGTACAAGTTTGACGAACTTATGAAACATATAACAACGCGGTTTCTAGGACTCTAAACGAAGTTTCATGCAACATGAGTGCTTATAAGTGTCTCAATGAGCTTTGTACTGGTTTGACGAACTTATGAAACATCTAATAACGCGGATTCTAAGACTCTAAACCAAGTTTCATGCAACATGAGTGCTTATAAGTGTCTCAATGAGCTTTGTACAAGTTTGACGAACTTATGAAACATCTAACAACGCGGTTTCTAGGACTCTAAACCAAATTTCATGCAACATGAGTGCTTATAAGCGTCTCAATGAGCTTTGTACAAGTTTGACGAACTTATGAAACATCTAACATAGCGTTTCTAGGACTCTAAACCAAGTTTCATGCAACATGAGTGCTTATAAGTGTCTCAATGAGCTTTGTACAAGTTTGACGAACTTATGAAACATCTAACAACGCGTTTCTAGGACTCTAAACCAAGTTTCATTCACCATGAGTGCTTATAAGTGTCTCAATGAGCTTTGTACTAGTTTGAAGACCTTATGAAACATCTAACAACGAGTTTCTAGGACTCTAAACCAAGTTTCATGCAACATGAGTGCTTATAAGTGTCTCAATGAGCTTTGTACTTGTTTAACGAACTTATGAAACATCTAACAACGCGTTTCTAGGACTCTAAACCAAGTTTCATACAACATGAGTGCTTATAAGTGTCTCAATGAGCTTTGTACAAGTTTGACGAACTTATGAAACATCTAACAAAGCGTTTCTAGGACTCTAAAACAAGTTTCATGCAACATGAGTGCTTATAAGTGTCTCAATGAGCTTTGTACTAGCTTGACGAACTTATGAAACATCTAACAACGCGTTTCTAGGACTCTAAACCAAGTTTCATTCAACATGAGCGCTTATAAGTGTCTCAACGAGCTTTGTACTAGCTTGACGAACTTATGAAACATCTAACAACACGTTTCTAGGACTCTAAACCAAGTTTCATTCAACATGAGTGCTTATAAGTGTCTCAATGAGCTTTGTATAAGTTTGACGAACTTATGAAACTTCTAACAACGCGTTTCTAGGACTCTAAACCAACTTTCATGCAACATGAGTGCTTATATGTGTCTCAATGAGCTTTGTACTAGTTTGACGAACTTATGAAACATCTAACAACGCATTTCTAGGACTCTAAACCAAGTTTTATGCAACATGAGTGGTTATAAGTGTCTCAATGAGCTTTGTACAAGTTTGACAAACTTATGAAACATCTAACAACGGGTTTCTAGGACTCTAAACCAAGTTTCATGCAACATGAGTGCTTATAAGTGTCTAAATGAGCTTTGTACTATTTTGACAAACTTATGAAACATATAACAACGCGGTTTCTAGGACTCTAAACCAAGTTTCATGCAACATGAGTGCTTATAAGCGTCTCAATGAGCTTTGTACAAGTTTAACGAACTTAAGAAACATCTAACAAAGCGTTTCTAGGACTCTAAAACAAGTTTCATTCAATATGAGTGCTTATAAGTGTCTCAATGAGCTTTGTACTAGCTTGACGAACTTATGAAATATCTACAACGCATTTCTAGGACTCTAAACCAAGTTTCATGCAACATGAGTGCTTATAAGTGTCTCAATGAGGTTTGTACTAGTTTTACGAACTTATGAATCATCTAACAACGCGTTTCTAGGACTCTAAACCAAGTTTCATTCAACAAGAGTGCTTATAAGTGTCTCAATGAGCTTTGTACTAGTTTGACGAACTTATGAAACATCTAACAACGCGGTTTCTAGGAATCTAAACCAAGTTTCATGCAACATGAGTGCTTATAAGTGTCTCAATGAGCTTTGTACAAGTTTGACGAACTTATGAAACTTCTAACAACGCGTTTCTAGGACTCTAAACCAACTTTCATGCAACATGAGTGCTTATATGTGTCTCAATGAGCTTTGTACTAGTTTGACGAACTTATGAAACATCTAACAACGCATTTCTAGGACTTTAAACCAAGTTTCATGCAACATGAGTGGTTATAAGTTTCTCAATGAGCTTTGTACAAGTTTGACAAACTTATGAAACATCTAACAACGCGTTTCTAGGACTCTAAACCAAGTTTCATGCAACATGAGTGCTTATAAGTGTCTCAATGAGCTTTGTACTAGTTTGACGAACTTATGAAACATATAACAACGCGGTTTCTAGGACTCTAAACAAAGTTTCATGCAACATGAGTGCTTATAAGTGTCTCAATGAGCTTTTGACTAGTTTGACGAATATATGAAACATCTAACAACTCGGGTTCTAGGACATTCTAAACCAAGTTTCATGCAACATGAGTGCTTATAAGTGTCTCAATGAGCTTTGTACTAATTTGACGAACTTATGAAACATCTAACAACGCATTTCTAGGACTCTAAACCAAGTTTCATGCAACATGAGTGCTTATAAGTGTCTCAATGAGCTTTTTACTAGTTCGACGAACTTATGAAACATCTAACAACGCGGATTCTAAGACTCTAAACGAAGTTTCATGCAATATGAGTGCTTTTAAGTGTCTAAATGAGCTTTGTACAAGTTTGACGAACTTATGAAACATCTACCAACGCGTTTCTAGGACTCTAAACCAAGTTTCATTCAACATGAGTGCTTATAAGTGTCTCAATGAGCTTTGTACTAGTTTGACGAACTTATGAAACATTTAACAATGCGTTTCTAGGACTCTAAACCAAGTTTCATGCAACATGAGTGCTATGAGTGCTTATAAGTGTCTCAATGAGCTTTGTACAAGTTTGACGAACGTATGAAACATCTAACAACGCGTTTCTAGGACCCTAAACCAAGTTTCATACAACATGAGTGCTTATAAGTGTCTCAATGAGCTTTGTACAAGTTTGACGAACTTATGAAACATCTAACAAAGCGTTTCTAGGACTCTAAAACAAGTTTCATGCAACATGAGTGCTTATAAGTGTCTCAATGAGCTTTGTACTAGCTTGACGAACTTATGAAACATCTAACAACGCGTTTCTAGGACTCTAAACCAAGTTTCATTCAACATGAGCGCTTATAAGTGTCTCAACGAGCTTTGTACTAGCTTGACGAACTTATGAAACATCTAACAACACGTTTCTAGGACTCTAAACCAAGTTTCATTCAACATGAGTGCTTATAAGTGTCTCAATGAGCTTTGTATAAGTTTGACGAACTTATGAAACTTCTAACAACGCGTTTCTAGGACTCTAAACCAACTTTCATGCAACATGAGTGCTTATATGTGTCTCAATGAGCTTTGTACTAGTTTGACGAACTTATGAAACATCTAACAACGCATTTCTAGGACTCTAAACCATGTTTCATGCAACATGAGTGCTTATAAGTGTCTCAATGAGCTTTGTACAAGTTTTACAAACTTATGAAACATCTAACAACGCGTTTCTAGGACTCTAAACCAAGTTTCATACAACATGAGTGCTTATAAGTGTCTCAATGATCTTTGTACAAGTTTGACGAACTTATGAAACATCTAACAACGCGTTTCTAGGACTATAAACCAAGTTTCATGCAACATGAGTGCTTATATGTGTCTCAATGAGATTTGTACTAGTTTGACGAACTTATGAAAAATCTAAAAACGCGGTTTCTAAGACTCTAAACGAAGTTTCATGCAACATGAGTGCTTATAAGTGTCTCAATGAGCTTTTTACTAGTTCGACGAACTAATGAAACATCTAACAACGCGGTTTCTAAGACTCTAAACAAAGTTTCATGCAACATGAGTGCTTTTAAGTGTCTAAATGAGCTTTGTACAAGTTTGACGAACTTATGAAACATCTAACAACGCGTTTCTAGGACTCTATACCAAGTTTCATTCAACATGAGTGCTTATAAGTGTCTCAATGAGCTTTGTACTAGTTTGACGAACTTATGAAACATTTAACAATGCGTTTCTAGGACACTAAACCAAGTTTCATGCAACATGAGTGCTTATAAGTGTCTCAATGAGCTTTGTACAAGTTTGACGAACTTATGAATCATCTAACAACGCGTTTCTAGGACTCTAAACCAAGTTTCATTCAACATGAGTGCTTATAAGTGTCTCAATGAGCTTTGTACAAGTTTGACGAACTTATGAAACATCTAACAAAGCGTTTCTAGGACTCTAAAACAAGTTTCATGCAACATGAGTGCTTATAAGTGTCTCAATGAGTTTGTACTAGTTTGACGAAGTTATGAAACATCTAACAACGGGTTTCTAGGACTGTAACCCAAGTTTCATGCAACATGAGTGCTTATAAGTGTCTCAATGAGATTTGTACATGTTTGACGAACTTATGAAACATCTAACAACGTGGTTCTAGGACTCTAAACCAAGTTTCATGCAACATGAGTGCTTATAAGTGTCTCAATGAGCTTTGTACTAGTTTGACGAACTTATGAAACATTTAACAATGCGTTTCTAGGACTCTAAACCAAGTTTCTTACAACATGAGTGCTTATAAGTGTCTCAATGAGCTTTGTACAAGTGTTACGAACTTATGAAACATCTAACAACGCGTTTCTAGGACTCTAAACCAAGTTTCATTTAACATGAGTGCTTATAAGTGGCTCAATGAGCTTTGTACTAGTTTTACGAACTTATGAAACGACTAACAACGCGTTTCTAGGACTCTAAACCAAGTTTCATACAACATGAATGTTTATAAGTGTCTCAATGAGGATTGTACTAGTTTGACGAACTTTTGAAACATCTAACAACGCGTTTCTAGGACTCTAAACCAAGTTTCATGCAACATGAGTGCTTATATGTGTCTCAATAAGCTTTGTACTAGTTTGACGAACTTATGAAACATCTAAAAACGCGATTTCTAAGACTCTAAACGAAGTTTCATGCAACATGAGTGCTTATAAGTGTCTCAATGAGCTTTTTACAAGTTCGACGAACTAATGAAACATCTAACAACGCGGTTTCTAAGACTCTAAACAAAGTTTCATGCAACATGAGTGCTTTTAAGTGTATAAATGAGCTTTGTACAAGTTTGACGAACTTATGAAACATCTAACAACGCGTTTCTAGGACTCTAAACCAACTTTCATGCAACATGAGTGCTTATAAGTGTCTCAATGAGCTTTGTACTAGTTTGACGAACTTATGAAACATCTAACAACGCGTTTCTAGGACTCTAAACCAAGTTTCATTCAACATGAGTGCTTATAAGTGGCTCAATGAGCTTTGTACTAGTTTTACGAACTTATGAAACATCTAACAATGCGATTTCTAAGACTCTAAACCAAGTTTCATGTAACATGAGTGCTTGTAAGTGTCTCAATGAGATTTTGACTAGTTTGACGAACATATGAAACATCTAACAACGCGGGTTCTAGGACTCTAAACCTAGTTTCATTCCACATGAGTGCTTATAAGTGTCTCAATGAGCTTTGTACAAGTTTGAAGAACTTATGAAACATCTAAAAACGCGTTTCTATGACTCTAAACTAAGTTTCATGCAACATGAGTGCTTATACGTGTCTCAATGAGCTTTGTACTCGTTTGACGAACTTATGAAACATCTAATAACGCGGTTTCTAAAACTCTAAACCAAGTTTCATGCAACATGAGTGCTTATAAGCGTCTCAATGAGCTTTGTACAAGTTTGACGAACTTATGAAACATATAACAACGCGGTTTCTAGGACTCTAAACGAAGTTTCATGCAACATGAGTGCTTATAAGTGTCTCAATGAGCTTTGTACTGGTTTGACGAACTTATGAAACATCTAATAACGCGGATTCTAAGACTCTAAACCAAGTTTCATGCAACATGAGTGCTTATAAGTGTCTCAATGAGCTTTGTACAAGTTTGACGAACTTATGAAACATCTAACAACGCGGTTTCTAGGACTCTAAACCAAATTTCATGCAACATGAGTGCTTATAAGCGTCTCAATGAGCTTTGTACAAGTTTGACGAACTTATGAAACATCTAACATAGCGTTTCTAGGACTCTAAACCAAGTTTCATGCAACATGAGTGCTTATAAGTGTCTCAATGAGCTTTGTACAAGTTTGACGAACTTATGAAACATCTAACAACGCGTTTCTAGGACTCTAAACCAAGTTTCATTCACCATGAGTGCTTATAAGTGTCTCAATGAGCTTTGTACTAGTTTGAAGACCTTATGAAACATCTAACAACGAGTTTCTAGGACTCTAAACCAAGTTTCATGCAACATGAGTGCTTATAAGTGTCTCAATGAGCTTTGTACTTGTTTAACGAACTTATGAAACATCTAACAACGCGTTTCTAGGACTCTAAACCAAGTTTCATGCAACATGAGTGCTTATAATTGTCTCAATGAGCTTTGTACTAGTTTGACGAACTTATGAAACATCTAACAACGCGGTTTCTAGGACTCTAAACGAAGTTTCATGCAACATGAGTGCTTATAAGTGTCTCAATGAGCATTGTACTGGTTTGACGAACTTACGAAACATCTAACAACACGGTTTCTAAGACTCTAAACCAAGTTTCATGCAACATGAGTGCTTATAAGTGTCTCAATGAGCTTTGTACTGGTTTGACGAACTTATGAAACATCTAATAACGCGTTTCTAGGACTCTAAACCAAGTTTCATGCAACATGAGTGCTTATAATTGTCTCAACGAGCTTTGTAAAAGTTTGACGAACTTATGAAACATCTAACAACGCGTTTCTAGGACTCTAAACCAAGTTTCATTCAACATGAGTGCTTATAAGTGTCTCAATGAGCTTTGTACTAGTTTGACAAACTCATGAAACATCTAACAACACGTTTCTGGGACTCTAAACCAAGTTTCATGCAACATGAGTGCTTATAAGTGTCTCAATGAGATTTTTACTTGTTTGACGAACTTATGAAACATCTAACAACACGTTTCTAGAACTCTAAACCAAGTTTCATGCAACATGAGTGCTTATAATTGTCTCAACGAGCTTTGTAAAAGTTTGACGAACTTATGAAACATCTAACAACGCGTTTATAGGACTCTAAACCAAGTTTCATGCAACATGTGTGCTTATAAGTGTCTCAATGATCTTTGTACTAGTTTCACGAACTTATGAAACATCTAACAACGCGGTTTCTAGGACTCTAAACCAAGTTTCATGCAACATGAGTGCTTATAAGTTTCTCAATGAGCATTGTACTGGTTTGACGAACTTATGAAACATCTAACAACACGGTTTCTAAGACTCTAAACCAAGTTTCATGCAACATGAGTGCTTATAAGTGTCTCAATGAGCTTTGTACTGGTTTGACGAACTTATGAAACATCTAACAACGCGTTTCTAGGACTCTAAACCATGTTTCATGCAACATGAGTGCTTATAATTGTCTCAACGAGCTTTGTAAAAGTTTGACGAACTTATGAAACATCTAATAACGCGGTTTCTAAGACTCTAAACCAAGTTTCATGCAACATGAGTGCTTATAAGTGTCTCAATGAGCTTTGTACTTGGTTGACGAACTTATGAAACATCTAACAACACGTTTCTAGGACTCTAAAGTGCTTATAATTGTCTCAACGAGCTTTGTAAAAGTTTGACGAACTTATGAAATATCTAACAACGCGTTTCTAGGACTCTAAACCAAGTTACATTCAACATGAGTGCTTATAAGTGTCTCAATGAGCTTTGTACTAGTTTGACGAACTCATGAAACATCTAACAACGCGTTTCTAGGACTCTAAACCAAGTTTCATGCAACATGAGTGCTTATAAGTGTCTCAATAAGCTTTGTACTTGTTTGACGAATATATGAAACATCTAACAACACGTTTCTAGGACTCTAAACCAAGTTTCATGCAACATGAGTGCTTATAATTGTCTCAACGAGCTTTGTAAAAGTTTGACGAACTTATGAAACATCTAACAACGCGTTTCTAGGACTCTAAACCAAGTTTCATGCAACATGAGTGCTTATAAGTGTCTCAATGAGCTTTGTACTAGTTTGAGGAACTTATGAAACATCTAACAACGCGGTTTCTAGGACTCTAAACTAAGTTTCATGCAACATGAGTGCTTATAAGTGTCTCAATGACCTTTTGACTAGTTTGAAGAACATATGAAACATCTAACAACGGGGGTTCTAGGACTCTAAACCAAGTTTCATTCCACATGAGTGCTTATAAGTGTCTCAATGAGCTTTGTACTAGTTTGACAAACTCATGAAACATCTAACAACACGTTTCTGGGACTCTAAACCAAGTTTCATGCAACATGAGTGCTTATAAGTGTCTCAATGAGATTTTTACTTGTTTGACGAACTTATGAAACATCTAACAACACGTTTCTAGAACTCTAAACCAAGTTTCATGCAACATGAGTGCTTATAATTGTCTCAACGAGCTTTGTAAAAGTTTGACGAACTTATGAAACATCTAACAACGCGTTTATAGGACTCTAAACCAAGTTTCATGCAACATGTGTGCTTATAAGTGTCTCAATGATCTTTGTACTAGTTTCACGAACTTATGAAACATCTAACAACGCGGTTTCTAGGACTCTAAACCAAGTTTCATGCAACATGAGTGCTTATAAGTTTCTCAATGAGCATTGTACTGGTTTGACGAACTTATGAAACATCTAACAACACGGTTTCTAAGACTCTAAACCAAGTTTCATGCAACATGAGTGCTTATAAGTGTCTCAATGAGCTTTGTACTGGTTTGACGAACTTATGAAACATCTAACAACGCGTTTCTAGGACTCTAAACCATGTTTCATGCAACATGAGTGCTTATAATTGTCTCAACGAGCTTTGTAAAAGTTTGACGAACTTATGAAACATCTAATAACGCGGTTTCTAAGACTCTAAACCAAGTTTCATGCAACATGAGTGCTTATAAGTGTCTCAATGAGCTTTGTACTTGTTTGACGAACTTATGAAACATCTAACAACACGTTTCTAGGACTCTAAAGTGCTTATAATTGTCTCAACGAGCTTTGTAAAAGTTTGACGAACTTATGAAATATCTAACAACGCGTTTCTAGGACTCTAAACCAAGTTACATTCAACATGAGTGCTTATAAGTGTCTCAATGAGCTTTGTACTAGTTTGACGAACTCATGAAACATCTAACAACGCGTTTCTAGGACTCTAAACCAAGTTTCATGCAACATGAGTGCTTATAAGTGTCTCAATAAGCTTTGTACTTGTTTGACGAATATATGAAACATCTAACAACACGTTTCTAGGACTCTAAACCAAGTTTCATGCAACATGAGTGCTTATAATTGTCTCAACGAGCTTTGTAAAAGTTTGACGAACTTATGAAACATCTAACAACGCGTTTCTAGGACTCTAAACCAAGTTTCATGCAACATGAGTGCTTATAAGTGTCTCAATGAGCTTTGTACTAGTTTGAGGAACTTATGAAACATCTAACAACGCGGTTTCTAGGACTCTAAACTAAGTTTCATGCAACATGAGTGCTTATAAGTGTCTCAATGACCTTTTGACTAGTTTGAAGAACATATGAAACATCTAACAACGGGGGTTCTAGGACTCTAAACCAAGTTTCATTCCACATGAGTGCTTATAAGTGTCTCAATGAGCTTTGTACAAGTTTTACGAACTTATGATACATCTAACAACGCGTTTCTAGGACTCTAAACCATGTTTCATGCAACATGAGTGCTTATAAGTGTCTCAATGTGCTTTTTACTTGTTTAACGAACTTATGAAACATCTAACAACGCGTTTCTAGGACTCTAAACCAAGTTTCATGCAACATGAGTGCTTATAAGTATCTCTATGAGCTTTGTACTAGTTTGACGAACTTATGAAACATCTAACAACGCGGTTTCTAGGACTCTAAACTAAGTTTCATGCAACATGAGGGCTTATAAGTTTCTCAATGACCTTTTGACTAGTTTGACGAACATATGAAACATCTAACAACGCGGGTTCTAGGACTCTATACCAAGTTTCATTCCACATGAGTGCTTATAAGTGTCTCAATGAGCTTTGTACAAGTTTTACGAAATAATGAAACATCTAACAACGCGTTTCTAGGACTCTAAACCAAGTTTCATGCAACATGAGTGCTTATAAGTGTCTCAATGAGCTTTGTACTTGTTTGACGAACTTATGAAACATCTAACAACACGTTTCTAGGACTCTAAACCAAGTTTCATGCAACATGAGTGCTTATAATTGTCTCAACGATCTTTGTAAAAGTTTGACGAACTTATGAAACATCTAACAACGCGTTTCTAGCACTCTAAACCAAGTTTCAAGCAACATGAGTGCTTATAAGTCTCTCAATGAGCTTTGTACTAGTTTGACGAACATATGAAACATCTAACAACGCGGGTTCTAGGACTCTAAGCCAAGTTTCATACAATATGAGTGCTTATAAGTGTCTCAATGAGCTTTATACAAGTTTGAAGAACTCATGAAACATCTAACAACGCGTTTCTAGGACTCTAAACCAAGTTTCATGCTACATGAGTGATTATAATTGTCTCAATGAGCTTTGTAAAAGTTTGACGAACTTATGAAACATCTAACAACGCGTTTCTAGGACTCTAAACCAAGTTTCATGCAACATGAGTGCTTATAAGTGTCTCAATGAGCTTTGTACTAGTTTGACGAACATATGAAACATCTAACAACGCGGGTTCTAGGACTCTTAACCAAGTTTCATACAGTATGAGTGCTAATAAGTGTCTCAATGAGCTTTGTACAAGTTTGGAGAACTTATGAAACATCTAACAACGCGTTTCTAGGACTCTAAACCAAGTTTCATGCAACATGAGTGCTTATAAGTGTTTCAATGAGCTTTGTACTAGTTTGACGAACATATGAAACATCTAACAACGCGGGTTCTAGGACTCTTAACCAAGTTTCATGCAACATGAGTGCTTATAAGTGTCTCAATGAGCTTTGTACTAGTTTGACGAACATATGAAACATCTAACAACGCGTTTCTAGGACTCTAAACCAAGTTTCATGCAACATGAGTGCTTATAAGTGTCTCAATGAGCTTTGTACTAGTTTGACGAACATATGAAACATCTAACAACGCGTTTCTAGGACTCTTAACCAAGTTTCATGCAACATGAGTGCTTTTAAGTGTCTCAATGAGCTTTGTACAAGTTTCACGAACATATGAAACAGCTAACAACGCGGTTTCCAGGACTCTAAACCAAGTTTCATTCAACATGAGTGCTTATATGTGTCTCAATGAGCTTTGTACTAGTTTGTCGAACTTATGAAACATATAACAACGCGGTTTCTAGGACTCTAAACGAAGTTTAATGCAACATGAGTGCTTATAAGTGTCTCAATGAGCTTTGTACTGGTTTGACGAACTTATGAAACATCTAATAACGCGGTTTCTAAGACTCTAAACCAAGTTTCATGCAACATGAGTGCTTATAAGTGTCTCAATGAGCTTTGTACAAGTTTGACGAACTTATGAAACATCTAACAACGCGGTTTCTAGGACTCTAAACCAAGTTTCATGCAACATGAGTGCTTATAAGCGTCTCAATGAGCTTTGTACAAGCTTGACGAACTTATGAAACATCTAACAACGCGTTTCTAGGACTCTAAACCAAGCTTCATGCAACATGAGTGCTTATAAGTGTCTCAATGAGCTTTGTACTAGTTTGACAAACTCATGAAACATCTAACAACGCGTTTCTAGGACTCTAAACCAAGTTTCATGCAACATGAGTGCTTATAAGTGTCTCAATGAGCTTTGTACAAGTTTGACGAACTTATGAAACATCTAACAACGCGTTTCTAGGACTCTAAACCAAGTTTCATGCAACATGAGTGCTAATAAGTGTCTCAATGAGCTTTGTACTAGTTTGACGAACTTATGAAACGTCTAACAACGCGTTTCTAGGACTCTAAACCAAGTTTCATACAATATGAGTGCTTATAAGTGTCTCAATGAGCTTTGTACAAGTTTTACGAACTTATGAAACGTCTAACAACTCGTTTCTAGGACTCTAAACCAACTTTCATGCAACATGAGTGCTTATAAGTGTCTCAATGAGCTTTGTACTAGTTTGACGAACTTATGAAACATCTAACAACGCGTTTCTAGAACTCTAAACCAAGTTTCATGCAACATGAGTGCTTATAAGTATCTCAATGAGCTTTGTACAAGTTTTACGAACTTATGAAACGTCTAACAACTCGTTTCTAGGACTCTAAACCAAGTTTCATGCAACATGAGTGCTTATAAGTGTCTCAATGAGCTTTGTACTAGTTTTACGAACTTATGAAACGTCTAACAACTAGTTTCTATGACTCTAAACCAAGTTTCATGCAACATGAGTGCTTATAAGTGTCTCAATGAGCTTTGTACAAGTTTTACAAACTTATGAAACGTCTAAAAACTCGTTTCTAGGACTCTAAACCAAGTTTCATGCAACATGAGTGCCTATAAGTGTCTCAATGAGCTTTGTACTAGTTTGACGAACTTATGAAACGTCTAACAATGCGTTTCTAAGACTCTAAACCAAGTTTCATGCAACATGAGTGCTTATAAGTGTCTCAATGAGCTTTGTACAAGTTTTACGAACTTATGAAACGTCTAACAACTCGTTTCTAGGACTCTAAACCAAGTTTCATGCAACATGAGTGCTTATAAGTGTCTCAATGAGCTTTGTACTAGTTTGACGAACTTATGAAACGTCTAACAACGCGTTTCTAAGACTCTAAACCAAGTTTCATGCAACATGAGTGCTTATAAGTATCTCAATGAGCTTTGTACAAGTTTTACGAACTTATGAAACGTCTAACAACTCGTTTCTAAGACTCTAAACCAAGTTTCATGCAACATGAGTGCTTATAAGTGTCTCAATGAGCTTTGTACTAGTTTGACGAACTTATGAAACGTCTAACAACGCGTTTCTAAGACTCTAAACCAAGTTTCATGCAACATGAGTGCTTATAAGTATCTCAATGAGCTTTGTACAAGTTTTACGAACTTATGAAACGTCTAACAACTCGTTTCTAGGACTCTAAACCAAGTTTCATGCAACATGAGTGCTTATAAGTGTCTCAATGAGCTTTGTACAAGTTTTACGAACTTATGAAACATTTAATAATGCATTTCTAAGACTCTAAACCAAGTTTCATGCAACATGAGTGCTTATAAGGGTCTCAATTAGCTTTGTACTGGTTTGACGAACTTATGAAACATCTAATAACGCGTTTCTAGGACTCTAAATCAAGTTTCATGCAACATGGGTGCTTATAATTGTCTCAACGAGCTTTGTAAAAGTTTGACGAACTTATGAAACATCTAACAACGCGTACCTAGGACTCTAAACCAAGTTTCATTCAACATGAGTGCTTATAAGTGTCTCAATGAGCTTTGTACTAGTTTGACGAACTCATGAAACATCTAACAACGCGTTTCTAGGACTCTAAACCAAGTTTCATGCAACATGAGTTCTTATAAGTGTCTCAATGAGCTTTGTACTTGTTTGACGAACTTATGAAACATCTAACAACGCGTTTCTAGGACTCTAAACCAAGTTTCATGCAACATGAGTGCTAATAAGTGTCTCAACGAGCTTTGTACTAGTTTGACGAACTTATGAAACGTCTAACAACGCGTACCTAGGACTCTAAACCAAGTTTCATTCAACATGAGTGCTTATAAGTGTCTCAATGAGCTTTGTACTAGTTTGACGAACTCATGAAACATCTAACAACGCGTTTCTAGGACTCTAAACCAAGTTTCATGCAACATGAGTGCTTATAAGTGTCTCAATGAGCTTTGTACTTGTTTGACGAACTTATGAAACATCTAACAACGCGTTTCTAGGACTCTAAACCAAGTTTCATGCAACATGAGTGCTAATAAGTGTCTCAATGAGCTTTGTACTAGTTTGACGAACTTATGAAACGTCTAACAACGCGTTTCTAGGACTCTAAACCAAGTTTCATGCAACATGAGTGCTTATAAGTGTCTCAATGAGCTTTGTACAAGTTTTACGAACTTATGAAACGTCTAACAACTCGTTTCTAGGACTCTAAACCAACTTTCATGCAACATGAGTGCTTATAAGTGTCTCAATGAGCTTTGTACTAGTTTGACGAATTTATGAAACGTCTAACAACTAGTTTCTAGGACTCTAAACCAAGTTTCATGCAACATGAGTGCTTATAAGTATCTCAATGAGCTTTGTACAAGTTTTACGAACTTATGAAACGTCTAACAACTCGTTTCTAGGACTCTAAACCAAGTTTCATGCAACATGAGTGCTTATAAGTGTCTCAATGAGCTTTGTACTAGTTTTACGAACTTATGAAACGTCTAACAACTAGTTTCTATGACTCTAAACCAAGTTTCATGCAACATGAGTGCTTATAAGTGTCTCAATGAGCTTTGTACAAGTTTTACAAACTTATGAAACGTCTAAAAACTCGTTTCTAGGACTCTAAACCAAGTTTCATGCAACATGAGTGCCTATAAGTGTCTCAATGAGCTTTGTACTAGTTTTACGAACTTATGAAACGTCTAACAACGCGTTTCTAAGACTCTAAACCAAGTTTCATGCAACATGAGTGCTTATAAGTGTCTCAATGAGCTTTGTACAAGTTTTACGAACTTATGAAACGTCTAACAACTCGTTTCTAGGACTCTAAACCAAGTTTCATGCAACATGAGTGCTTATAAGTGTCTCAATGAGCTTTGTACTAGTTTGACGAACTTATGAAACGTCTAACAACGCGTTTCTAAGACTCTAAACCAAGTTTCATGCAACATGAGTGCTTATAAGTATCTCAATGAGCTTTGTACAAGTTTTACGAACTTATGAAACGTCTAACAACTCGTTTCTAGGACTCTAAACCAAGTTTCATGCAACACGAGTGCTTATAAGTGTCTCAATGAGCTTTGTACAAGTTTTACGAACTTATGAAACATTTAACAATGCATTTCTATGACTCTAAACCAAGTTTCATACAACATGAGTGCTTATAAGTGTCTCAATGAGCTTTGTACTAGTTTGACAAACTTATGAAACATCTAACAACGTGTTTCTAGGACTCTACACCAAGTTTCTTTCAACATGAGTGCTTATAAGTGTTTCAATGAGCTTTGTACAAGTTTTACGAACTTATGAAACGTCTAACAAGTCGTTTCTAGGACTTTAAACCAAGTTTCATACAACATGAGTGCTTATAAGTGTCTCAATGAGCTTTGTACAAGTTTTTCGAACTTATGAAACATCTAACAACGCGTTTCTAGGACTCTAAACCAAGTTCCATGCAACATGAGTGCTTATAAGTGTCTCAATGAGCTTTGTACAAGTTTTACGAACTTATGAAACGTCTAACAACTCGTTTCTAGGACTCTAAACCAAGTTTCATGCAACATGAGTGCTTATAAGTATCTCAATGAGCTTTGTACAAGTTTTACGAACTTATGAAACGTCTAACAACTCGTTTCTAGGACTCTAAACCAAGTTTCATGCAACATGAGTGCTTATAAGTGTCTCAATGAGCTTTGTACAAGTTTTACGAACTTATGAAACATTTAACAATGCATTTCTATGACTCTAAACCATGTTTCATACAACATGAGTGCTTATAAGTGTCTCAATGAGCTTTGTACTAGTTTGACAAACTTATGAAACATCTAACAACGTGTTTCTAGGACTCTACACCAAGTTTCTTTCAACATGAGTGCTTATAAGTGTTTCAATGAGCTTTGTACAAGTTTTACGAACTTATGAAACGTCTAACAAGTCGTTTCTAGGACTTTAAACCAAGTTTCATACAACATGAGTGCTTATAAGTGTCTCAATGAGCTTTGTACAAGTTTTACGAACTTATGAAACATCTAACAACGCGTTTCTAGGACTCTAAACCAAGTTTCATGCAACATGAGTGCTTATAAGTATCTCAATGAGCTTTGTACAAGTTTTACGAACTTATGAAACGTCTAACAACTCGTTTCTAGGACTCTAAACCAAGTTTCATGCAACATGAGTGCTTATAAGTGTCTCAATGAGCTTTGTACTAGTTTTACGAACTTATGAAACGTCTAACAACTCGTTTCTAGGACTCTAAACCAAGTTTCATGCAACATGAGTGCTTATAAGTGTCTCAATGAGCTTTGTACTAGTTTTACGAACTTATGAAACGTCTAACAACTCGTTTCTATGACTCTAAACCAAGTTTCATGCAACATGAGTGCTTATAAGTGTCTCAATGAGCTTTGTACAAGTTTTACAAACTTA
The DNA here is from genome assembly GCA_963556525.1 of Cochlearia excelsa. NCBI lineage: Eukaryota > Viridiplantae > Streptophyta > Magnoliopsida > Brassicales > Brassicaceae > Cochlearia > Cochlearia excelsa. The sequence goes on along the minus strand of OY748329.1, from coordinate 23,157,836 downwards.
TGAAACGTCTAAAAACTCGTTTCTAGGACTCTAAACCAAGTTTCATGCAACATGAGTGCCTATAAGTGTCTCAATGAGCTTTGTACTAGTTTTACGAACTTATGAAACGTCTAACAACCTTTTTCTAGGACTCTAAACCAAGTTTCATGCAACATGAGTGCTTATAAGTGTCTCAATGAGCTTTGTACAAGTTTTACGAACTTATGAAACGTCTAACAACTCGTTTCTAGGACTCTAAACCAAGTTTCATGCAACATGAGTGCTTATAAGTGTCTCAATGAGCTTTGTACTAGTTTGACGAACTTATGAAACGTCTAACAACGCGTTTCTAGGACTCTAAACAAAGTTTCATGCAACATGAGTGCTTATAAGTATCTGAATGAGCTTTGTACAAGTTTTAAGAACTTATGAAACGTCTAACAACTCGTTTCTAGGACTCTAAACCAAGTTTCATGCAACATGAGTGCTTATAAGTGTCTCAATGAGCTTTGTACAAGTTTTACGAACTTATGAAACATTTAACAATGCATTTCTATGACTCTAAACCAAGTTTCATACAACATGAGTGCTTATAAGTGTCTCAATGAGCTTTGTACTAGTTTGACAAACTTATGAAACATCTAACAACGCGTTTCTAGGACTCTACACCAAGTTTCTTTCAACATGAGTTCTTATAAGTGTTTCAATGAGCTTTGTACAAGTTTTACGAACTTATGAAACGTCTAACAAGTCGTTTCTAGGACTTTAAACCAAGTTTCATGCAACATGAGTGCTTATAAGTGTCTCAATGAGCTTTGTACTAGTTTGACGAACTTATGAAACGTCTAACAACGCGTTTCTAGGACTCTAAACCAAGTTTCATGCAACATGAATGCTTATTAGTATCTCAATGAGCTTTGTACAAGTTTTACGAACTTATGAAACGTCTAACAACTCGTTTCTAGGACTCTAAACCAAGTTTCATGCAACATGAGTGCTTATAAGTGTCTCAATGAGCTTTGTACAAGTTTACGAACTTATGAAACATTTAACAATGCATTTCTATGACTCTAAACCAAGTTTCATACAACATGAGTGCTTATAAGTGTCTCAATGAGCTTTGTACTAGTTTGACAAACTTATGAAACATCTAACAACGCGTTTCTAGGACTCTACACTAAGTTTCTTTCAACATGAGTGCTTATAAGTGTTTCAATGAGCTTTGTACAAGTTTTACGAACTTATGAAACGTCTAACAAGTCGTTTCTAGGACTTTAAACCAAGTTTCATGCAACATGAGTGCTTATAAGTGTCTCAATGAGCTTTGTACTAGTTTGACGAACTTATGAAACGTCTAACAACGCGTTTCTAGGACTCTAAACCAAGTTTCATGCAACATGAGTGCTTATAAGTATCTCAATGAGCTTTGTACAAGTTTTACGAACTTATGAAACGTCTAACAACTCGTTTCTAGGACTCTAAACTAAGTTTCATGCAACATGAGTGCTTATAAGTGCCTCAATGAGCTTTGTACAAGTTTTACGAACTTATGAAACATTTAACAATGCATTTCTATGCCTCTAAACCAAGTTTCATACAACATGAGTGCTTATAAGTGTCTCAATGAGCTTTGTACTAGTTTGACAAACTTATGAAACGTCTAACAAGTCGTTTCTAGGACTCTACACCAAGTTTCTTTCAACATGAGTGCTTATAAGTGTTTCAATGAGCTTTGTACAAGTTTTACGAACTTATGAAACATCTAACAAGTCGTTTCTAGGACTTTAAACCAAGTTTCATGCAACATGAGTGCTTATAAGTGTCTCAATGAGCTTTGTACTAGTTTGACGAACTTATGAAACGTCTAAGAACGCGTTTCTAGGACTCTAAACCAAGTTTCATGTAGCATGAGTGCTTATAAGTGTCTCAATGAGCTTTGTACAAGTTTCACGAACATATGAAAACAGCTAACAACGCGGTTTCTAGGACTCTAAACCAAGTTTCATTCAACATGAGTGCTTATATGTGTCTCAATGAGTTTGTACTAGTTTGACGAACTTATGAAACATATAACAACGCGGTTTCTAGGACTCTAAACGAAGTTTCATGCAACATGAGTGCAAGTGTCTCAATGAGCTTTGTACTGGTTTGACGAACTTATGAAACTTCTAATAACGCGGTTTCTAAGACTCTAAACCAAGTTTCATGCAACATGAGTGCTTATAAGTGTCTCAATGAGCTTTGTACTTGTTTGACGAAATTATGAAACATCTAAAAAAGCGGTTTCTAAGACTGTAAACCAAGTTTTATGCAACATGAGTGCTTATAAGCGTCTCAATGAGCTTTGTACAAGGTTGACGAACTTATGAAACATATAACAACGCGGTTTCTAGGACTCTAAACGAAGTTTCATGCAACATGAGTGCTTATAAGTGTCTCAATGAGCTTTGTACTGGTTTGACGAACTTATGAAACATCTAATAACGCGGTTTCTAAAACTCTAAACCATGTTTCATGCAACATGCGTGCTTATAAGCGTCTCAATGAGCTTTTTACAAGTTTGACTAACTTATGAAACATCTAAAAACGCATTTCTAGAACTCTAAACCAAGTTTCATGCAACATGAGTGCTTATAAGTGTCTCAATGAGCTTTGTACAAGTTTGACAAACTTATTAAACATCTAAAAACGCGTTTCTAGGACTCTAAACCAAGTTTCATTCAACATGAGTACTTATAAGTGTCTCAATGAGCTTTGTACTAGTTTGAAGACCTTGTGAAACATTTAACAACGCGTTTCTAGGACTCTAAACCAAATTTCATGCAACATGAGTGCTTATAAGTGTCTCAATGAGCTTTGTACTAGTTTGACGAACTTATGAAACATTTAACAATTCGTTTCTAGGACTCTAAACCAAGTTTCATACAACATGATTGCTTATATGTGTCTCAATGAGCTTTGTACTAGTTTGACGAACTTATGAAACATCTAACAACGCGTTTCTAGGACTCTAAACCAAGTTTCATACAACATGATTGCTTATAAGTGTCTCAATGCGCTTTGTACAAGTTTGAAGACCTTATGAAACATCTAACAACGCGTTTCTAGGACTCTAAACCAAGTTTCATGCAACATGAGTTCTTATAAGTATCTCAATGACCTTTTGACTAGTTTGACAAATATATGAAACATCTAACAACGCGGTTTCTAGGACTCTAAACTAAGTTTCATGCAACATGAGTTCTTATAAGTATCTCAATGACCTTTTGACTAGTTTGATAAAAATATGAAACATCTAACAACGCGGGTTCTAAGACTCTAAACCAAGTTTCATTCAACATGAGTAATTATAAGTGTCTCAATGAGCTTTGTACTAGTTTGAAGACCTTATGAAACATCTAACAACGCGTTTCTAGGACTCTAAACCAAGTTTCATGCAACATGAGTTCTTATAAGTATCTCAATGACCTTTTGACTAGTTTGACAAAAATATGAAACATCTAACAACGCGGGTTCTAGGACTCTAAACCAAGTTTCATTCCACATGAGTGCTTATAAGTGTCTCAATGAGCTTTGTACAAGTTTTACGAACTTATGAAACATCTAACAACGCGTTTCTAGGACTATAAACCAAGTTTCATGCAACATGAGTGCTTATAAGTGTCTCAATCAGCTTTGTACTAGTTTGACGAACTTATGAAACATCTAACAACGCGGTTTCTAGGACTCTAAACTAAGTTTCATGCAACATGAGTTCTTATAAGTATCTCAATGACCTTTTGACTAGTTTGACAAAAATATGAAACATCTAACAACGCGGGTTCTAGGACTCTAAACCAAGTTTCATTCCACATGAGTGCTTATAAGTGTCTCAATGAGCTTTGTACAAGTTTTACGAACTTATGAAACATCTAACAACGCGTTTCTAGACTCTAAACCAAGTTTCATGCAACATGAGTGCTTATAAGTGTCTCAATGAGCTTTGTACAAGTTTGACAAACTTATGAAACATCTAACAACGCGTTTCTAGGACTCTAAACCTAGTTTCATTCAACATGAGTACTTATAAGTGTCTCAATGAGCTTTGTACTAGTTTGAAGACCTTATGAAACATCTAACAACGCGTTTCTAGGACTCTAAACCAAGTTTAATGCAACATGAGTGCTTATAAGTGTCTCAATGAGCTTTGTACAAGTTTGACAAACTTATGAAACATCTAACAACGCGTTTCTAGGACTCTAAACCAAGTTTCATTCAACATGAGTATTTATAAGTGTCCCAATGAGCTTTGTACTAGTTTGAAGACCTTATGAAACATCTAACAACGCGTTTCTAGGACTCTAAACCAAGTTTCATGCAACATGAGTTCTTATAAGTATCTCAATGACCTTTTGACTAGTTTGACAAAAATATGAAACATCTAACAACGCGGGTTCTAGGACTCTAAACCAAGTTTCATTCCACATGAGTTCTTATAAGTGTCTCAATGAGCTTTGTACAAGTTTTACGAACTTATGAAACATCTAACAACGCGTTTCTAGACTCTAAACAAAGTTTCATGCAACATGAGTGCTTATAAGTGTCTCAATGAGCTTTGTACAAGTTTGACAAACTTATGAAACATCTAACAACGCGTTTCTAGGACTCTAAACCTAGTTTCATTCAACATGAGTACTTATAAGTGTCTCAATGAGCTTTGTACTAGTTTGAAGACCTTATGAAACATCTAACAACGCGTTTCTAGGACTCTAAACCAAGTTTCATGCAACATGAGTGCTTATAAGTGTCTCAATGAGCTTTGTACAAGTTTGACAAACTTATTAAACATCTAACAACGCGTTTCTAGGACTCTAAACCAAGTTTCATTCAACATGAGTACTTATAAGTGTCTCAATGAGCTTTGTACTAGTTTGAAGACCTTGTGAAACATTTAACAACGCGTTTCTAGGACTCTAAACCAAGTTTCATGCAACATGAGTGCTTATAAGTGTCTCAATGAACTTTGTACTAGTTTGACGAACTTATGAAACATTTAACAATTCGTTTCTAGGACTCTAAACCAAGTTTCATACAACATGATTGCTTATAAGTGTCTCAATGAGCTTTGTACTAGTTTGACGAACTTATGAAACATCTAACAACGCGTTTCTAGGACTCTAAACCAAGTTTCATACAACATGATTGCTTATAAGTGTCTCAATGCGCTTTGTACTAGTTTTACGAACTTATGAAACATCTAACAACGCATTTCTAGGACTCTAAACTAAGTTTCATGCAACATGAGTGCTTATAAGTGTCTCAATGAGCTTTGTACAAGTTTGACGAACTTATGAAACATCTAACAACGCGTTTCTAGGACTCTAAACCAAGTTTCATTCAACATGAGTATTTATAAGTGTCTCAATGAGCTTTGTACTAGTTTGAAGACCTTATGAAACATCTAACAACGCGTTTCTAGGACTCTAAACTAAGTTTCATGCAACATGAGTTCTTATAAGTATCTCAATGACCTTTTGACTAGTTTGACAAAAATATGAAACATCTAACAACGCGGGTTCTAGGACTCTAAACCAAGTTTCATTCCACATGAGTGCTTATAAGTGTCTCAATCAGCTTTGTACTAGTTTGACGAACTTATGAAACATCTAACAACGCGGTTTCTAGTACTCTAAACTAAGTTTCATGCAACATGAGTTCTTATAAGTATCTCAATGACCTTTTGACTAGTTTGACAAAAATATGAAACATCTAACAACGCGGGTTCTAGGACTCTAAACCAAGTTTCATTCAACATGAGTATTTATAAGTGTCTCAATGAACTTTGTACTAGTTTGAAGACCTTATGAAACATCTAACAACGCGTTTCTAGGACTCTAAACCAAGTTTCATGCAACATGAGTTCTTATAAGTATCTCAATGACCTTTTGACTAGTTTGACAAAAATATCAAACATCTAACAACGCTGGTTCTAGGACTCTAAACCAAGTTTCATTCCACATGAGTGCTTATAACTGTCTCAATGAGCTTTGTACAAGTTTTACGAACTTATGAAACATCTAACAACGCGTTTCTAGGACTCTAAACCAAGTTTCATGCAACATGAGTGCTTATAAGTGTCTCAATCAGCTTTGTACTAGTTTGACGAACTTATGAAACATATAACAACGCGTTTCTAGGACTCTAAACCAAGTTTCATTCAACATGAGTACTTATAAGTGTCTCAATGGGCTTTGTACTAGTTTGAAGACCTTATGAAACATCTAACAACGCGGGTTCTAGGACTCTAAACAAAGTTTCATACAACATGAGTGCTTATAAGTGTCTCAATGAGCTTTGTACAAGTTTGACAAACTTATGAAACATCTAACAACGCGTTTCTAGGACTCTAAACCAAGTTTCATTCAACATGAGTATTTATAAATGTCTCAATGAGCATTGTACTAGTTTGAAGACCTTATGAAACATCTAACAACGCGTTTCTAGGACTCTAAACCAAGTTTCATGCAACATGAGTGCCTATAAGTGTCTCAATCAGCTTTGGACTAGTTTGACAAAAATATGAAACATCTAACAACGCGGGTTCTAGGACTCTAAACCAAGTTTCATTCCACATGAGTGCTTATAAGTGTCTCAAAGAGCTTTGTACAAGTTTTAAGAACTTATGAAACATCTAACAACGCGTTTCTAGGACTCTAAACCAAGTTTCATGCAACATGAGTGCTTATAAGTGTCTCAATGAGCTTTGTACTTGTTTGACGAACTTATGAAACATCTAAAAACGCGGTTTCTAAGAATCTAAACCAAGTTTTATGCAACATGAGTGCTTATAAGCGTCTCAATGAGCTTTGTACAAGTTTGACGAACTTATGAAACATATAACAACGCGGTTTCTAGGACTCTAAACGAAGTTTCATGCAACATGAGTGCTTATAAGTGTCTCAATGAGCTTTGTACTGGTTTGACGAACTTATGAAACATCTAATAACGCGGTTTCTAAAACTCTAAACCAAGTTTCATGCAACATGCGTGCTTATAAGCGTCTCAATTAGCTTTTTACAAGTTTGACTAACTTATGAAACATCTAACAACACATTTCTAGGACTCTAAACCAAGTTTCATGCAACATGAGTGCTTATAAGTGTCTCAATGAGCTTTGTACAAGTTTGAAAAACTTATGAAACATCTAACAACGCGTTTCTAGGACTCTAAACCAAGTTTCATTCAACATGAGTACTTATAAGTGTCTCAATGAGCTTTGTACTAGTTTGAAGACCTTATGAAACATCTAGCAACACGTTTCTAGGACTCTAAACCAAGTTTCATGCAACATGATGAGTGCTTATAAGTGTCTCAATGAGCTTTGTACAAGTTTGACAAACTTATTAAACATCTAACAACGCGTTTCTAAACCAAGTTTCATTCAACATGAGTACTTATAAGTGTCTCAATGAGCTTTGTACTAGTTTGAAGACCTTATGAAACATCTAACAACGCGTTTCTAGGACTCTAAACCAAGTTTCATGCAACATGAGTGCTTATAAGTGTCTCAATGAGCTTTGTACTAGTTTGACGAACTTATGAAACATTTAACAATTCGTTTCTAGGACTCTAAACCAAGTTTCATACAACATGATTGCTTATAAGTGTCTCAATGAGCTTTGTACTAGTTTGACGAACTTATGAAACATCTAACAACGCGTTTCTAAGACTCTAAAGCAATTTTCATTCAACATGAGTGCTTATAAGTGTCTCAATGAGTTTGTACTAGTTTTACGAACTTATGAAACATCTAACAACGCGTTTCTAGGACTCTAAACCAAGTTTCATTCAAGAGTACTTATAAGTGTCTTAATGAGCTTTGTAATAGTTTGATGACCTTATGAAACATCTAACAACGCGTTTCTTGGACTCTAAACCAAGTTTCATGCAACATGAGTGCTTATAAGTGTCTCAATGAGCTTTGTACAAGTTTGACGAACATATGAAACATCTAACAACGCGGGTTCTAGGACTCTAAACCAAGTTTCATTCCACATGAGTGCTTATAAGTGTCTCAATGAGCTTTGTACAAGTTTTACGAACTTATGAAACATATAACAACGCGGTTTCTAGGACTCTAAACGAAGTTTCATGCAACATGAGTGCTTATAAGTGTCTCAATGAGCTTTGTACTGGTTTGACGAACTTATGAAACATCTAATAACACGTTTCTAAAACTCTAAACCAAGTTTCATGCAACATGAGTGCTTATAAGAGTCTCAATGAGCTTTGTACAAGTTTGACTAACTTATGAAACATCTAACAACGCATTTCTAGGACTTTAAACCAAGTTTCATGCAACATGAGTGCTTATAAGTGTCTCAATGAGATTTGTACAAGTTTGACAAACTTATGAAACATCTAACAACGCGTTTCTAGGACTCTAAACCAAGTTTCATTCAACATGAGTACTTATAAGTGTCTCAATGAGCTTTGTACTAGTTTGAAGACCTTATGAAACATCTAACAACGCGTTTCTAGAACTCTAAACCAAGTTTCATGCAACATGAGTGCTTATAAGTGTCTCAATGAGCTTTGTACAAGTTTGACAAACTTATGAAACATCTAACAACGCGTTTCTAGGACTCTAAACCAAGTTTCATTCAACATGAGTACTTATAAATGTCTCAATGAGCTTTGTACTAGTTTGAAGACCTTATGAAACATCTAACAACGCGTTTCTAGGACTCTAAACCAAGTTTCATGCAACATGAGTGCTTATAAGTGTCTCAATCAGCTTTGTACTAGTTTGACGAACTTATGAAACATCTAACAACGCGGTTTCTAGGACTCTAAACTAAGTTTCATGCAACATGAGTTCTTATAAGTGTCTCAATGACCTTTTGACTAGTTTGACGAAAATATGAAACATCTAACAACGCGGGTTCTAGGACTCTAAACCAAGTTTCATTCCACATGAGTGCTTATAAGTGTCTCAATGAGCTTTGTACAAGTTTTACGAACTTATGAAACATATAACAACGCGTTTCTAGGACTCTAAATCAAGTTTCATGCAACATGAGTGCTTATAAGTGTCTCAATGAGCTTTGTACTTGTTTGACGAACTTATGAAACATCTAAAAACGCGGTTTCTAAGACTCTAAACCAAGTTTTATGCAACATGAGTGCTTATAAGCGTCTCAATGAGCTTTGTACAAGTTTGACGAACTTATGAAACATATAACAACGCGGTTTCTAGGACTCTAAACGAAGTTTCATGCAACATGCGTGCTTATAAGCGTCTCAATGAGCTTTTTACAAGTTTGACTAACTTATGAAACATCTAACAACGCATTTCTAGGACTCTAAACCAAGTTTCATGCAACATGAGTGCTTATAAGTGTCTCAATGAGCTTTTGACTAGTTTGGCGAACATGTGAAACATCTAACAACTCGTTTCTAGGACTCTAAACCAAGTTTCATACAACATGAGTGCCTATAAGTGTCTCAATGAGCTTTGTACAAGTTTGAAGAACTTATGAAACATCTAACAACGCGTTTCTAGGACTTTAAAACCAAGTTTCATGCAACATGAGTGCTTATAAGTGTCTCAATGAGCTTTGTACAAGTTTGACAACCTTATTAAACATCTAACAACGCGGGTTCTAGGACTCTAAACCAAGTTTCATTCCACATGAGTGCTTATAAGTGTCTCAATGAACTTTGTACAAGTTTTACGAACTTATGAAACATCTAACAACGCGTTTCTAGGACTCTAAACCAAGTTTCAAGCAACATGAGTGCTTATAAGTGTCTCAATGAGCTTTTTACAAGTTTTACGAACTTATGAAACGTCTAACAACGCGTTTCTAGGACTCTAAACCAAGTTTCATGCAACATGAGTGCTTATAAGTGTCTCAATGAGCTTTGTACAAGTTTGAAGAACTTATGAAACATCTAACAACGCATTTCTAGGACTCTAAACCAAGTTTCATGCAACATGAGTGCTTATAAGTGTGTCAATGAGCTTTGTACTAGTTTGACGAACTTATGAAACATCTAACAACGCGGTTTCTAGGACTCTAAACTAAGTTTCATGTAACATGAGTGCTTATAAGTGTCTCAATGAGCTTTTGACTAGTTTGGCGAACATGTGAAACATCTAACAACTCGTTTCTAGGACTCTAAACCAAGTTTCATACAACATGAGTGCCTATAAGTGTCTCAATGAGCTTTGTACAAGTTTGAAGAACTTATGAAACATCTAACAACGCGTTTCTAGGACTTTAAAACCAAGTTTCATGAAACATGAGTGCTTATAAGTGTCTCAATGAGCTTTGTACTATGTTGACGAACTTATGAAACATTTAACAATGCATTTCTAGGACTCTAAACCAAGTTTCATACAACATGAGTGCTTATAAGTGTCTCAATGAGCTTTGTACTATGTTGACGAACTTATGAAACATTTAACAATGCATTTCTAGGACTCTAAACCAAGTTTCATACAACATGAGTGCTTATAAGTGTCTCAATGACCTTTGTACTAGTTTGACGAACTTATGAAACATCTAACAACGCGTTTCTAGGACTCTAAACCAAGTTTCATTCAACATGAGTGCTTATAAGTGTCTCAATGAGCTTTGTACAAGTTTTACGAACTTATGAAACGTCTAAAAACCCGTTTTTAGGACTCTAAACCAAGTTTCATGCAACATGAGTGCTTATAAGTGTCTCAATGAGCTTTGTACTAGTTTGACGAACTTATGGAACGTCTAACAACGCGTTTCTAGGACTCTAAACCAAGTTTCATGCCACATGAGTGCTTATAAGTGTCTCAATGAGCTTTGTACAAGTTTCACGAACATATGAAATATCTAACAACGCGGTTTCTAGGACTCTAAACAAAGTTTCATGCAACATGAGTGCTTATAAGTGTCTCAATGAGCTTTGTACTGGTTTGACGAACTTATGAAACATCTAATAACGCGGTTTCTAAGACTCTAAACCAAGTTTCATGCAACATGAGTTCTTATAAATGTCTCAATTAGCTTTGTACTAGTTTGATGAACTTATGAAACATTTAACAATGCGTTTCTAGGACTCTAAACCAAGTTTAATACAACATGAGTGCTTATAAGTGTCTCAATGAGCTTTGTACAAGTTTTACAAACTTATGAAACATCTAACAATGCGTTTCTAGGACTCTAAACCAAGTTTCATTCAACATGAGTGCTTATAAGTTTCTCAATGAGCTTTTTACTTGATTAACGAACTTATGAAACATCTAACAACGCGTTTCTAGGACTCTAAAGCAAGTTTTATGCAACATGAGTGCTTATGATTGTCTCAATGAGCTTTGTAAAAGTTTGACGAACTTATGTGATATGAGCATGAAACCGGAGCCGGACCGGAGCCCGATGCCCGAGCAAAACCGGAGCCCGATGCCCGAGCAAAACCGGAGCCCGATGCCGAACACCAAATACCGAGCATCGGGAAAACTGATGCCGAGCACCAAATACCGAGCACCGGGAAAACTAAGGAGGGAGTTATCACACGGTCACGAGCTAAGGAGTTAGCTCAAGATACGCATGCGATGATGCTAAGGGGGGAACGAGGAAGAGAAGCGACCGAGAGCTTCTACAATGTCCATCATCACGCCTAAAGTAGGAAGACCAAGCTATGAAAGCTAAGAGGCTAAGTGTCTCGCTTGGTACTCTTTCCCACTGGGTTTTAACGAGGCCAAGAAGAACACTACGTCGGCCACTTAGCATTCATAGCTTGAAGAGTGTAAGAGACTAGGCACTTCAACTACTCGTCGTTTTATATTGCAAAAACGCCGCGTTGTTTAGGCGGTTTCTTTTTTCTTGTAATTTCCTTTATCGAGGTTTCTTTTTTGCCGAGGATTTCCTTTTTCTTGCCGCGCAAACCCTAAAAGAGAAGGCGACTTCTGCCAACTCTATTTAAAGGAGTTGCGCCTCCTTCTTGTTCTTTAGTCAAGGATTTTATGCGAAACCACTTCTAAGTCTTTTTGACTCTCTCCGATTCAGCGATTGAATCCGGAACCCCTACTCGATTCAGAGATTAAATCTGAAGCTAATACAAGCCCATCGCTTCCATTAGTTTCTTCTATCCATCAAACAGAATCTCCCCCTCTGTTTGTGACGTCCCATACCATCATATCGCGTTCCTACCCGTCGTACCACTCATTCGGTTACTTGTTTTCTCGGCGCCTTCCTTGCTACCAACCACACGGTGATACAAGAAGAGGACTTGCCTTGCTACTGGAGTTGATCCTTGGCGGAGAGCATATCACGTGGTATCAGAGCCAACTCTGTACCAAAGGTTGAGTCGCTCTTTTCCCTTAAACTATTATCACATCGAATCTGCTTGATTAGAACTTGTCGTTGTGCGCATCCGTTTGAATTGATAGTAATTAAGTTGTTCTTGATTGTTCGCCGTGTTCTTGTGTTTGTTGTTGCGCGGCGGCAACTGTATGTTTTGATCTTAGAAAACCCTAATCGTAACTTGAAAACGTGTTCGTGACAATTTCCTTTTTTGTTAAAACTCGCGTTTCATTAATCTTGGTCGAATTTCCTTTCTTTCAAAACCGCGTATCCGAATTTCCTTTTTGCTTGTGGCTTGTGTTTTTTGTGTGTGAACAATTTACGACGAGTTGTCTATTCTTGTACCAGGTATATGGCACTTCCCAGTGAAACGTCGGAGGAACTACAGAAGCTCATCGCGGACCAGATCGCCGCAACCCTCCAACAGATACTTCTGCAACAGATCTCTCAACGCCTTACCTTGGAACGTGAGCAACAGTCCAAGAAGGCAGCGGTTGTGTCGGCCGGATCAGAGGATGATCCTACCCTACCCCATCAGATGCCATACGGATTACCATAGGGAAGGGTGTCGCCGGTACCTCCAAGTTCCAGGCCATCCGCAACATCTTTCCAGCCGGCACCCGGAGGAACCAACCTGGCCGAGATTATCTCAACCTGGACGCGGACACCGAAGACCCGGTACCTAGGCGTCGAGTGCAAGGAGAACCGGACGGCCCCCAACACCGACGAAACGCTCCACGCCGAACCGAAACTATTGCCGGCCACCGTTTCTATGCGGACTCAGGAGACGAGTACTACCACCACTCGGATCGTAGTAGAAGGAGCCGTAGATACGAGAGACGTGACCGAGATGACCCGAGGGATCCTGAGAGGCAACAGCTGAAACACATTAAGGCTAAGTTTCCCCCATTCCAAGGCAAGAACGACCCGAAAGCCTACCTGGATTGGGAGAGGAAGATGGAGTCCAACTTCTTGTGTCACGCCACCTACCCAGCCAACAAGGTGAAGATAGCTATTTCAGAATTCAGTGACTACGCCTTACTTTGGTGGGATCAGCTATGCACCACTAGGGACCACCACAATGAGCCGCCTATCCACACTTGGCCTCAGCTCATTACACACATGAGGAAGCGGTTTGTCCCTAGCCACTATCACCGAGAGGTTCTCAACAAACTCCGGAAGCTAACCCAGGGATCGAGCTCGGTACGTGACTACTTCCAGGAGATGGAAACACTCTTGATTAGGGCTGGCCTAGAAGAGGATAATGAGGTCATGATGGCTCGGTTTGTTGGTGGACTTAGCCGAGATATCAAGGACAAAATAGAACTTCAAACTTATGAGGATCTTGAGGAGCTTGTGCACAAAGCTGAGCTAGTAGAAAGTCAGAACAAGAGACGGTATGCTAAGCCTAGATTCTCCACACCAAGCAAGCCCAAGGACTTCCCACCCACCCGGCCACCCTTCACCAAAGACATCAAACCCACGTCAGCGGTTAAGGAAGAGGCTAAGTATGATCCTAAGAGCCGAGGCAACACCTCCTCTAGCAATGTCAGGTGCTTTAGATGTCAAGGCATGGGCCATTACGCGAGAGATTGCCCCAACAAGAAGGTATTTTTGCTACTAGATAATGGTGAAGTGGTGCCCCAAGAATCTGATTCTGAGCAAGAAGAAGAGACTGCCGCCATTGGGGAGATGCTAGTTGCCCGGAGGACATTGAGTGTGCAGAACCAACCGGAGGAATTAGTACAAAGAGACCACCTATTCCACACACGGTGCATCGTCAACGGCAAGGTGTGTAGCCTCATCATAGACGGTGGGAGTTGTACTAATGCAGCTAGTGAAACCATGGTTCAGAAATTGAGCTTAGAAACTTTATCCCATCCGCGCCCATACAAGCTACAATGGCTGAATGAAAGTGGTGCCCTAACGGTGACTCGCCAAATTAGGTTGTCCTTCTCCATTGGCAAGTATGAGGATGAGGTGCTTTGTGATGTTATACCTATGTGCTCCAGCCACATTCTGTTAGGTAGGCCGTGGCAATCAGACCGTAGGGTCCTCCATGACGGCTACACCAACAAACACTCCTTTGAGTTCAAAGGCAGAAAAGTCATCCTTGCTCATCTCACGCCTAGTGAAGTGTACCAAGATCAGCTCTATCTTAAGCTCAAGGAGGATAAAGAGAAGTCTCCCACGTCGTCCACCAACCTCTACATAAACCAAAGAGAAGTTTCCCAACTCCTTACTTCAGATTCTTCTATATTGTTGTTTATATATAAAGAGAGCCTCGTTAGCACTAATCCCCCACAAGATCTTCCTAGTGATTTTGCCCAGCTTTTGCAGGACTATAGTGACGTTTTCCCTTAGGAGATTCCGCCTGGTTTGCCCCCAATCCGAGGCATTGAACACCAAATTGACCTAGTCCCTGGTTCAGCCCTTCCAAACCGACCCGCCTATAGGACTAATCCGGTGGAAACCAAGGAGCTGCAGAAACAAGTTGAGGAGTTGATGAGCAAAGGCCATATCCAAGAGAGCATGAGTCCCTGTGTTGTACCTGTGCTATTGGTTCCCAAGAAGGACGGATCATGGCGCATGTGTGTTGATTGCCGAGCAATCAACAACATTACGGTGAAGTATCGCCACCCTATTCCTAGATTAGATGATATGTTAGATGAATTATGTGGGTCTAACGTGTTCTCTAAGATTGATCTTAAAAGTGGTTACCATCAGATTAGAATGAAGGAGGGTGATGAATGGAAGACGGCCTTCAAGACCAAGCAAGGATTGTATGAGTGGCTTGTTATGCCCTTCGGTCTTACTAATGCGCCTAGCACCTTCATGAGACTAATGAACCATGTTTTGAGGTCTTTTATAGGCGTCTTTGTCGTGGTTTATTTTGATGATATCTTGATCTTTAGCAGGAGCCTAGACGAGCATATTGCCCATGTCCGAGCCGTACTTGACGTTCTAAGAAAGGAGAACCTTTTCGCTAATATTGACAAGTGTACCTTTTGCACTAACGAGATTATCTTCCTAGGTTTTGTTGTGAGTACAGAAGGAGTCAGGGTCGATGAAGAGAAGGTTAAAGCAATCAAGGAATGGCCGACACCAACCACCGTTGGAGAAGTCCGGAGCTTCCATGGACTAGCCGTCTTCTATAGGCGCTTTGTCAAGGACTTTAGTACCATTGCAGCCCCTCTCACCGAAGTCATTAAGAAGGACGTTGGATTCCAATGGGGGAATGCACAAGATCAGGCTTTCCAAAGCCTCAAAGAGAAGCTTATCAATGCCCCCTTACTTATGTTACCCGACTTTGTTAAAACCTTTGAAATTGAGTGCGATGCTTCTGGTGTAGGTATTGGCGCCGTATTGATGCAAGACAAGAAGCCGATTGCTTATTTTAGTGAGAAGCTTGGCGGATCAACCCTGAACTACCCCACCTATGACAAAGAGCTGTATGCATTAGTGAGGGCGTTGCAGACGTGGCAGCATTACTTATGGCCCAAGGAGTTTGTCATCCACACGGACCATGAATCCTTAAAGCACTTGAAAGGCCAACAGAAGCTGAACAAGAGGCATGGCCGGTGGATAGAGTTTATTGAGACATTTCCCTACGTCATCAAGTATAAGAAAGGTAAGGACAATGTCGTAGCCGACGCATTGTCCCGGAGGTACACCCTAATCTCAAAACTAACATCTAGACTCATAGGATTTGAGATGCTTAAGACGTTGTATGAGTCCGATTCTGAGTTTAGTACCTATTACTTGAAATATGCTAAGTTTGCGTGTGAGAATTACTATAGACAGGACGGCTACCTGTTCTTCCACCATAGGTTGTGCATACCTACCGGCTCGGTAAGGGAACTACTGGTCCGAGAAGCCCACGGGGGAGGACTAGCCGGACACTTCGGAGTAGCCAAAACCTTGGCAAGTCTCCAAGCCTACTTCTATTGGCCACATATGAAAAGAGACGTGGAGAGGATATGCCTCCGGTGTATCACTTGCAAACAAGCCAAGAGTAAGGTTCAGCCGGACGGTTTGTACACTCCACTACCCATACCTTCTCACCCTTGGACTCATATATCTATGGACTTTGTCATTGGCTTACCTCGAACCAGAAATGGTAGAGATTCCATCTTTGTTGTTGTGGACAGGTTCAGCAAAATGGCCCATTTCATTGCTTGCCACAAAACGGATGATGTCGTGAGTGTAGCTAACTTGTTTTTCAGGGAAGTAGTAAGGCTACATGGAATGCCCCAAGTCATTGTCTCTGATCGAGACACCAAGTTCTTGAGCCATTTTTGGCGGACCTTGTGGGCTAAGCTAGGAACCAAGCTTTCCTTCTCCACCACATGTCACCCGCAAACGGATGGCCAAACCGAGGTGGTGAACAGGTCATTGTCCACACTCTTAAGGACATTGGTGAAGAGCAACCTCAAGTCATGGGAAGACTGCCTACCCCATGTTGAGTTCGCTTATAACCACGCTAAGCATTCTTCTACTCTTTACTCCCCTTTTGAACTAGTATACGGTTTTAACCCCATGTCGCCACTAGATCTAATTGCTTTACCGTTGAGTGAAATGTCTAGTGTTGACGGTAAAAAGAAGGCTGAACAGGTCAGGAAAATGCACGAGAAGGCCAAGGAGAACATCGAGAAGAAAACCGAACAATACGCCAAGCATGCCAATAACGGCCGCAAGAAGATGGTGTTTGCAGAAGGAGACTTGGTGTGGATACATCTGAGGAAGGAGCGGTTCCCAGCGGAGAGGAAGTCCAAGCTCATGCCCAGAGTAGACGGACCATTCAAAGTGACCCGGCGGATCAATGACAATGCCTACAAGATCGACCTCCAAGGTAAGTATTATATATCGGATTCCTTCAACGTTTCTGACTTGTCCCCTTATTTTGCAGACTCGGATTTGAGGACAAATCCTTTTCAAGAGGGAGGGGATGATATGAGCATGAAACCGGAGCCGGATGCCCGAGCAAAACCGGAGCACGATGCCCGAGCAAAACAAGAGCCCGATACCCGAGCAAAACCGGAGCCCGATGCCGAACACCAAATACCGAGCACCGGGAAAACTGATGCCGAGCAACATATACCGAGCACCGGGAAAACTAAGGATGGAGTTATCACACGGTCACGAGCTAAGGAGTTAGCTCAAGATGCGCTTGCGATGATGCTAAGGGAGGAACCAGGAAGAGAAGCGACCGAGAGCTTCTACAATGTCCATCATCACGCCTAAAGTAGGAAGACCAAGCTATGAAAGCTAAGAGGCTAAGTGTCTCGCTTGGTACTCTTTCCCACTGGGTTTTAACGAGGCCAAGAAGAACACTACGTCGGCCACTTAGCATTCATAGCTTGAAGAGTGTAAGAGACGAGGCACTTCAACTACTCGTCGTTTTATCTTGCAAAAACGTCGCGTTGTTTAGGCGGTTTCCTTTTTCTTGTAATTTCCTTTTGTCGAGGTTTCCTTTTTGCCGAGGATTTCATTTTTCTTGCCGCGCAAACCCTAAAAGAGAAGGCGACTTGTGCCAACTCTATTTAAAGGAGCTGCGCCTCCTTCTTGTTCTTTAGTCAAGAATTTTATGCGAAACCACTTCTAAGTCTTTTTGACTCTTTCCGATTCAGCGATTGAATCCGGAACCCCTACTCGATTCAGAGATTGAATCTGAAGCTAATACAAGCCCATCGCTTCCATTAGTTTCTTCTATCCATCAAACAGAATCTCCCCCTCTGTTTGAGACGTCCCATACCATCATATCGCGTTCCTACCCGTCGTACCACTCATTCGGTTACTTGTTTTCTCGGCGCCTTCCTTGCTACCAACCACACGGTGATACAAGAAGAGGACTTGCCTGGCTACTGGAGGTTATCCTTGGCGGAGAGCATATCATTATGAAACATCTAACAACCCATTTCTAGGACTCTAAACCAAGTTTCATGCAACATGAGTGCTTATAAGTGTCTCAATGAGCTTTGTACTAGTTTTACGAACTTATGAAACATCTAACAACGCGGTTTCTAGGACTCTAAACTAAGTTTCATGTAACATGAGTGCTTATAAGTGTCTCAATGAGCTTTTGACTAGTTTGACGAACATATGAAACATCTAACAACTCGTTTCTAGGACTCTAAACGAAGTTTCATACAACATGAGTGCCTATAAGTGTTTCAATGAGCTTTGTACAAGTTTGAAGAACTTATGAAACATCTAACAACGCGTTTCTAGGACTTTAAAACCAAGTTTCATGCAACATGAGTGCTTATAAGTGTCTCAATGAGCTTTGTACTATGTTGACGAACTTATGAAACATTTAACAATGCATTTCTAGGACTCTAAACCAAGTTTCATACAACATGAGTGCTTAAGTGTCTCAATGAGCTTTGTACTATGTTGACGAACTTATGAAACATTTAACAATGCATTTCTAGGACTCACCAAGTTTCATACAACATGAGTGCTTATAAGTGTCTCAATGAGCTTTGTACTAGTTTGACGAACTTATGAAACATCTAACAACGCGTTTCTAGGACTCTAAACCAAGTTTCATTCAACATGAGTGCTTATAATTGTCTCAATGATCTTCGTACTAGTTTGACGAACTTATGAAACATCTAACAACACGTTTCTAGGACTCTAAACCAAGTTTCATGCAACATGAGTGCTTATAAATGTCTCAATTAGCTTTGTACTATTTTGACGAACTTATGAAACATTTAACAATGCGTTTCTAGGACTCTAAACCAAGTTTAATAACACATGAGTGCTTATAAGTGTCTCAATGAGCTTTGTACAAGTTTTACGAACTTATGAAACATCTAACAACGCGTTTCTAGGGCTCTAAACAAAGTTTCATTCAATATGAGTGCTTATAAGTGTCTCAATGAGCTTTTTACTTGTTTAACGAACTTATGAAACATCTAACATCGCGTTTCTAGGACTCTAAAGCAAGTTTCATGCAACATGAGTGCTTATGATTGTCTCAATGAGCTTTGTAAAAGTTTGACGAACTTATGAAACATCTAACAACGCGTTTCTAGGACTCTAAACCAAGTTTCATGCAACATGAGTGCTTATAAGTGTCTCAATGAGCTTTTTACTTGTTTAACAAACTTATGAAACATCTAACAATGCGTTTCTAGGACTCTAAAGCAAGTTTCATGCAACATGAGTGCTTATGATTGTCTCAATGAGCTTTGTAAATGTTTGACGAACTTATGAAACATCTAACAACGCGTTTCTAGGACTCTAAACCAAGTTTCATGGAACATGAGTGCTTATAAGTGTCTCAATGAGCTTTGTACTAGTTTTACGAACTTATGAAACATCTAACAACGCGGTTTCTAGGACTCTAAACTAAGTTTCATGTAACATGAGTGTTTATAAGTGTCTCAATGAGCTTTTGACTAGTTTGACGAACATATGAAACATCTAACAACTCGTTTCTAGGACTCTAAACCAAGTTTCATACAACATGAGTGCCTATAAGTGTCTCAATGAGCTTTGTACAAGTTTGAAGAACTTATGAAACATCTAACAACGCGTTTCTAGGACTTTAAAACCAAGTTTCTTGCAACATGAATGCTTATAAGTGTCTCAATGAGCTTTGTACTATGTTGACGAACTTATGAAACATTTAACAATGCATTTCTAGGACTCTAAACCAAGTTTCATACAACATGAGTGCTTATAAGTGTCTCAATGAGCTTTGTACTATGTTGACGAACTTATGAAACATTTAACAATGCATTTTTAGGACTCTAGACCAAGTTTCATACAACATGAGTGTTTATAAGTGTCTCAATGAGCTTTGTACTAGTTTGACGAACTTATGAAACATCTAACAACGCGTTTCTAGGACTCTAAACCAAGTTTCATACAACATGAGTTAAGTGTCTCAATGAGCTTTGTACAAGTTTGACGAACTTATGAAACATCTAACAACGCGTTTCTAGGACTCTAAACCAAGTTTCATTCAACATGAGTGCTTATAATTGTCTCAATGAGCTTCGTACTAGTTTGACGAACTTATGAAACATCTAACAACACGTTTCTAGGAATCTAAACCAAGTTTCATGCAACATGAGTGCTTATAAATGTCGCAATTAGCTTTGTACTATTTTGACGAACTTATGAAACATTTAACAATGCGTTTCTAGGACTCTACACCAAGTTTCATACAACATGAGTGCTTATAAGTGTCTCAATGAGCTTTGTACAAGTTTTACGAACTTATGAAACATCTAACAACGCGTTTCTAGGACTCTAAACCAAGTTTCATTCAACATGAGTGCTTATAAGTGTCTCAATGAGCTTTGTACTAGTTTTACGAACTTATGAAACGTCTAACAACGCGTTTCTAGGACTCTAAACCAAGTTTCATGCAACATGAGTGCTTATAAGTGTCTCAATGAGCTTTGTACTAGTTTGACGAACTTATGAAACATCTAACAACGAGTTTCTAGGACTCTAAACCAAGTTCCATGCAACATGAGTGCTTATAAGTGTCTCAATGAGGTTTTTTCTTGTTTGACGAACTTATGAAACATCTAACAATGCGTTTCTAGGATTCTAAACTAAGTTTCATGCAACATGAGTGCTTATAAGTGTCTCAATGAGCTTTGTACAATTTTTACGAACTTATGAAACATCTAACAACGCGTTTCTAGGACTCTAAACCAAGTTTCATTCAACATGAGTGCTTATAATTGTCTCAATGAGCTTCGTACCAGTTTGACGAACTTGTGAAACATCTAACAACGCGTTTCTAGGACTCTAAAACAAGTTTCATGCAACATGAGTTCTTATAAGTGTCTCAATTAGCTTTGTACTATTTTGACGAACTTATGAAACGTCTAACAATGTGGTTGCTAGGACTCTAAACCAAGTTTTATGCAACATGAGTGCTTATAAGTGTTTCAATGAGCTTTGTACAAGTTTGAAGAACTTATGAAACATCTGACAACACGGTTTCTAGGACTCTGAACCAAGTTTCATGCAACATTAGTGCTTATAAGTGTCTCAATGAGCTTTGTACAAGTTTGACGAACTTATGAAACATCTAACAACGCGGTTTATAAGACTCTAACGAAGTGTCATGCAACATGAGTGCTTATAAGTGTCTCAATGAGCTTTGTACTAGTTTGAAGAACTTATGAAACATCTTACAACGTGGTTTCTAGAACTCTAAACCAAGTTTCAGGCAACATGAGTTCTTATAAGTGTCTCAATGAGCTTTGTACAAGTTTTACGAACTTATGAAATATCTAACAACACGGTTTCTAGGAATCTAAACTAAGTTTCGTGCAACATGAGTGCTTATAAGTGTCTCAATGAGCTTTGTACTAGTTTGACGAACTTATGAAACATCTAACAACACGGTTTCTAAGACTCTAAACCAAGTTTCTTTCAACATGAGTTCTTATAAGTGTCTCAATGAGCTTTGTACAAGTTTTACGAACTAATGAAAATCTAACAACATGTTTCTAGGACTCTAAACCAAGTTTCATGCAACATGAGTGCTTATAAGTTTCTCAATCAGCTTTGTACAAGTTTGACGAACTTATGAAACGTCTAACAAAGTGGTTGCTAGGACTCTAAACCAAGTTTTATGCAACATGAGTGCTTATAAGTGTTTCAATGAGCTTTATACAAGTTTGACGAACTTATGAACCATCTAACAACGCGTTTTTAGGACTCTAAACCAAGTTTCATGCAACATGAGTGCTTATAAGTGTCTCAATGAGCTTTGTACAAGTTTGACAAACTTATGAAACATCTAACAACTCGTTTCTAGGACTCTAAACCAAGTTTCATGCAACATGAGTGCTTATACGTGTCTCAATGAGCTTTGTACTAGTTCTACGAAATTATGAAACATCTAACAACGCGGTTTCTAAGACTTTAAACGAAGTTTCATGCAACATGAGTTCTTATAAGTGTCTCAATGAGCTTTGTACAAGTTCTACGAACTTATGAAACGTCTAACAATGTGGTTGCTAGGACTCTAAACAAGGTTTTATGCAACATGAGTGCTTATAAGTGTCTCAATGAGGTTTGTACAAGTTTGACGAACTTATGAAACGTCTAACAATGAGGTTGCTAGGACTCTAAACCAAGTTTTATGCAACATGAGTTCTTAGAAGTGTCTCAATGAGCTTTGTACAAGTTTGACGAACTTATGAAACATCTAACAACGCGGTTTCTAGGACTTTAAACGAAGTTTCATTCAACATGAGTGCTTAGAAGTGTCTCAATGAGCTTTGTACAAGTTTGACGAACTTATGAAACATCTAACAACGCGATTTCTAAGACTCTAAACGAAGTGTCATGCAACATGAGTGCTTATAAGTGTCTCGATGAGCTTTGTACAAATTTGACGAACTTATGAAACATCTAAAACGCAGTTTCTAAGACTCTAAACGAAGTGTCATGCGACATGAGTTCTTATAAGTGTCTCAATGAGCTTTGTACTAGTTCGACGAACTTATGAAACATCTAACAACGCGGTTTCTAGGACTCTAAACTAAGTTTCATGGAACATGAGTGCTTATAAGTGTCTCAATGAGCTTTGTACAAGTTTGACGAACTTATGAAACATCTAACAACGCGGTTTCTAGGTCTCTAAACGAAGTTTCATGCAACATGAGTGCTTATAACTGTCTCAATGAGCTTTGTACTTGTTTGACGAACTTATGAAACATCTTACAACGCGGTTTCTAGTACTCTAAACCAAGTTTCATGCAACATGAGTGCTTATAAGTGTCTCAATGAGCTTTGTACAAATTTGACGAACTTATGAAACGTCTAACAATGTGGTTGCTAGGACTCTAAACCAAGTTTTATGCAACATGAGTGCTTATAAGTGTTTCAATGAGATTTGTACAAGTTTGACGAACTTATGAAACATCTGACAACGCGGTTTCTAGGACTCTGAACCAAGTTTCATGCAACATTAGTGCTTATAAGTGTCTCAATGAGCTTTGTACAAGTTTGACGAACTTATGAAACATCTAACAACGCGGTTTATAAGACTCTAACGAAGTGTCATGCAACATGAGTGCTTATAAGTGTCTCAATGAGCTTTGTATTAGTTTGAAGAACTTATGAAACATCTTACAACGTGGTTTCTAGAACTCTAAACCAAGTTTCAGGCAACATGAGTTCTTATAAGTGTCTCAATGAGCTTTGTACAAGTTTTACGAAATTATGAAATATCTAACAACACGGTTTCTAGGAATCTAAACTAAGTTTCGTGCAACATGAGTGCTTATAAGTGTCTCAATGAGCTTTGTACTAGTTTGACGAACTTATGAAACATCTAACAACACGGTTTCTAAGACTCTAAACCAAGTTTCTTTCAACATGAGTTCTTATAAGTGTCTCAATGAGCTTTGTACAAGTTTTACGAACTAATGAAAATCTAACAACATGTTTCTAGGACTCTAAACCAAATTTCATGCAACATGAGTGCTTATAAGTTTCTCAATCAGCTTTGTACAAGTTTGACGAACTTATGAAACGTCTAACAAAGTGGTTGCTAGGACTCTAAACCAAGTTTTATGCAACATGAGTGCTTATAAGTGTTTCAATGAGCTTTATACAAGTTTGACGAACTTATGAACCATCTAACAACGCGTTTTTAGGACTCTAAACCAAGTTTCATGCAACATGAGTGCTTATAAGTGTCTCAATGAGCTTTGTACAAGTTTGACGAACTTATGAAACATCTAACAACTCGTTTCTAGGACTCTAAACCAAGTTTCATGCAACATGAGTGCTTATACGTGTTTCAATGAGCTTTGTACTAGTTCTACGAAATTATGAAACATCTAACAACGCGGTTTCTAAGACTTTAAACGAAGTTTCATGCAACATGAGTTCTTATAAGTGTCTCAATGAGCTTTGTACAAGTTCTACGAACTTATGAAACGTCTAACAATGTGGTTGCTAAGACTCTAAACAAGGTTTTATGCAACATGAGTGCTTATAAGTGTCTCAATGAGGTTTGTACAAGTTTGACGAACTTATGAAACGTCTAACAATGAGGTTGCTAGGACTCTAAACCAAGTTTTATGCAACAGGAGTTCTTAGAAGCGTCTCAATGAGCTTTGTACAAGTTTGACGAACTTATGAAACATCTAACAACGCGGTTTCTAGGACTTTAAACGAAGTTTCATGCAACATGAATGCTTAGAAGTGTCTCAATGAACTTTGTACAAGTTTGACGAACTTATGAAACATCTAACAACGCGGTTTCTAAGACTCTAAACGAAGTGTCATGCAACATGAGTGCTTATAAGTGTCTCAGTGAGCTTTGTACAAATTTGACGAACTTATGAAACATCTAAAACTCAGTTTCTAAGACTCTAAACGAAGTGTCATGCAACATGAGTTCTTATAAGTGTCTCAATGAGCTTTGTACTAGTTTGACGAAATTATGAAACATCTCACAACCTGGTTTCTAGAACTCTAAACCAAGTTTCAGGCAACATGAGTTCTTATAAGTGTCTCAATGAGCTTTGTACAAGTTTTACGAACTTATGAAATATCTAACAACGCGGTTTCTAGGAATCTAAACTAAGTTTCATGCAACATGAGTGCTTATAAGTGTCTCAATGAGCTTTGTACTAGTTTGACGAACTTATGAAAAATCTAACAACACGGTTTCTAGGACTCTAAACCAAGTTTCTTTAAACATGAGTTCTTATAAGTGTCTCAATGAGCTTTGTACAAGTTTGACGAACTAATGAAAATCTAACAACGCGTTTCTAGGACTCTAAACCAAGTTTCATGCAACATGAGTGCTTATAAGTTTCTCAATCACCTCTATACAAGTTTGACGAACTTATGAAACGTCTAACAATGTGGTTGCTAGGACTCTAAACCAAGTTTTATGCAACATGAGTGCTTATAAGTGTTTCAATGAGCTTTATACAAGTTTGACGAACTTATGAACTATCTAACAACGCGTTTTTAGGACTCTAAACCAAGTTTCATGCAACATGAGTGCTTATAAGTGTCTCAATGAGCTTTGTACAAGTTTGACGAACTTATGAAACATCTAACAACGCGATTTCTAGGACTCTAAACAAAGTTTCATGCAACATGAGTGCTTATAAGTGTCTCAGTGAGCTTTGTACAAATTTGACGAACTTATGAAACTTCTAAAACGCAGTTTCTAAGACTCTAAACGAAGTGTCATGCAACATGAGTTCTTATAAGTGTCTCAATGAGGTTTGTACAAGTTTGACGAACTTATGAAACGTCTAACAATGTGGTTTCTAGGACTCTAAACCAAGTTTTATGCAACATGAGTTCTTAGAAGTGTCTCAATGAGCTTTGTACAAGTTTGACGAACTTATGAAACATCTAACAACGCGGTTTCTAGGACTCTAAACGAAGTGTCATGCAACATGAGTGCTTATAAGTGTCTCAATGAGCTTTGTACTAGTTTGACGAACTTATGAAACATCTAACAACTCGTTTCTAGGACTCTAAACCAAGTTTCATGCAACATGAGTGTTTATAAGTGTCTCAATGGGCTTTGTACTAGTTCGACGAACTTATGAAACATCTAACAACTCGTTTCTAGGACTCTAAACCAAGTTTCATGCAACATGAGTGCTTATAAGTGTCTCAATGAGCTTTGTACTGGTTCGACGAACTTATGAAACATCTAACAACGCGGTTTCTAGGACTCTAAACCAAGTTTCATGCAACATGAGTGCTTATAAGTGTCTCAATGAGCTTTGTACAAGTTTGACGAACTTATGAAACATCTAACAACGCGGTTTCTAAGACTCTAAACGAAGTGTCATGCAACATGAGTGCTTATAAGTGTCTCAATGAGCTTTGTACTAGTTTGACGAACTTATGAAACATCTAACAACACGGTTTCTAGGACTCTAAACCAAGTTTCTTTCAACATGAGTTCTTATAAGTGTCTCAATGAGCTTTGTACAAGTTTGACGAACTAATGAAAATCTAACAACGCGTTTCTAGGACTCTAAACCAAGTTTCATGCAACATGAGTGCTTATAAGTTTCTCAATCAGCTTTGTACAAGTTTGACGAACTTATGAAACGTCTAACAATGTGGTTGCTAGGACTCTAAACCAAGTTTTATGCAACATGAGTGCTTATAATTGTTTCAATGAGCTTTATACAAGTTTGACGAACTTATGAACCATCTAACAACACGTTTTTAGGACTCTAAACCAAGTTTCATGCAACATGAGTGCTTATAAGTGTCTCAATGAGCTTTGTACAAGTTTGACGAACTTATGAAACATCTAACAACTCGTTTCTAGGACTCTAAACCAAGTTTCATGCAACATGAGTGCTTATAAGTGTCTCAATGAGCTTTGTACTAGTTCTACGAACTTATGAAACATCTAACAACGCGGTTTCGAAGACTTTAAACGAATTGTCATGCAACATGAGTGCTTAGAAGTGTCTCAATGAGCTTTGTACAAGTTCTACGAACTTATGAAACGTCTAACAATGTGGTTGCTAGGACTCTAAACAAGGTTTTATGCAACATGAGTGCTTATAAGTGTCTCAATAAGCTTTGTACATGTTTGACGAACTTATGAAACGTCTAACAATGTGGTTGCTATGACTCTAAACCAAGTTTTATGCAACATGAGTGCTTAGAAGTGTCTCAATGAGCTTTGTACAAGTTTGACGAACTTATGAAACATCTAACAACGCGGTTTCTAGGACTCTAAATGAAGTTTCATGCAATATGATTGCTTAGAAGTGTCTCAATGAGCTACAACGCGTTTCTAGGACTCTAAACCAAGTTTCATGCAACATGAGTGCTTATAAGTGTCTCAATGAGCTTTGTACAAGTTTGACGAACATATGAAACAACTAACAACGCGGTTTCTAGGACTCTAAACCAAGTTTCATGCAACATGAGTGCTTATATGTGTCTCAATGAGCTTTGTATTAGTTTGACGAACTTATAAAACATCTAACAACGCATTTTCTAGGACTCTAAACCAAGTTTTATGCAACATGAGTGCTTATAAGTGTCTCAATGAGATTTGTACTAGTTTGACGAACTTATGAAATATCGAACAACGCGTTTCTAGGACTCTAAACCAAGTTTCATGCAACATGAATGCTTATAAGTGTCTCAATGAGCTTTGTACTAGTTTTAAAAACTTATGAAACATCTAACAACGCGTTTCTAGGACTCTAAACCAAGTTTCATTCCACATGAGTGCTTATAAGTGTCTCAATGAGCTTTGTACAAGTTTGACGAACTTATGAAACATCTAACAACTCGTTTCTAGGACTCTAAACCAAGTTTCATGCAACATGAGTGCTTATAAGTGTCTCAATGAGCTTTGTACTAGTTCTACGAACTTATGAAACATCTAACAACGCGTTTCTAGGACTCTAAACAAAGTTTCATGCAACATGAGTGCTTATAACTGTCTCAATGAGCTTTGTACTAGTTTGACGAACTTATGAAACATCTAACAACGCGGTTTCTAGGACTCTAAATGAAGTTTCATGCAACATGAGTGCTTATAAGTGTCTCAATGATCTTTGTACTAGTTTAACGAACTTATGAAACATCTAACAACGCGGTTTCTAAGATTCTAAACCAAGTTTCATGCAACTTGAGTGCTTATAAGTGTCTCAAAGAGCTTTGTACAAGTTTGACGAACTTATGAAACATCTAACAACGCGGTTTCTAGGACTCTAAACCAAGTTTCATGCAACATGAGTGCTTATAAGCGTCTCAATGAGCTTTGTACAAGTTTGACGAACTTATGAAACATCTAACAAAGCGTTTCTAGGACTTTAAACCAAGTTTCATGAAACATGAGTGCTTATAAGTGTCTCAATGAGGTTTTTACTAGTTTGACGAACTTATGAAACATCTAACAACGCGTTTCTAGGACTTTAAACTAAAGTTTCATGCAACATGAGTGTTTATAAGTGTCTCAATGAGCTTTGTACAAGTTTGACGAACTTATGAAACATCTAACAACGCGTTTCTAGGACTCTAAACCAAGTTTCATTCAACATGAGTGCTTATAAGTCTCTCAATGGGCTTTGTACTAGTTTTACGAACTTATGAAACATCTAACAACTCGTTTCTAGGACTCTAAACCAAGTTTCATGCAACATAAGTGCTTATAAGTGTCTCAATGAGATTTGTACTAGTTTGACGAACTTATTAAACATCGAACAACGCGTTTCTAGGACTCTAAACCAAGTTTCATGCAACATGAGTGCTTATAAGTGTCTCAATGAGCTTTGTACTAGTTTGACAAACTTATGAAACATCTATCAAAGCGTTTCTAGGACTCTAAACCAAGTTTCATTCCACATGAGTGCTTATAAGTGTCTCAATGAGCTTTGTACAAGTTTTTCGAATTTATGAAACATCTAACAACGCGTTTCTAAGACTCTAAACCAAGTTTCATGCAACATGAGTGCTTATAAGTGTCTCAATGAGCTTTGTACAAGTTTGACGAACATATGAAACAACTAACAACGCGGTTTCTAGGACTCTAAACCAAGTATCATGCGACATGAGTGCTTATATGTATCTCAATGAGATTTGTACTAGTTTGACGAACTTATGAAACATCTAAGAACGCTTTTCTAGGACTCTTAACCAACTTTCATTCCACATGAATGCTTATAAGTGTCTCAATGTGCTTTGTACAAGTTTTACGAACTTATGAAACATCTAACAATGCGTTTCTAGGACTCTAAACCAAGTTTTATGCAACATGAGTGCTTATAAGCGTCTCAATGAGCTTTGTACAAGTTTGACGAACTTATGTGAACCTTTCTTGTGTATCTTATGAGAATACAAGATAGTTGAATCCATAACCTACTATTTATATTAAAAGTTCATGAGCATGTAATTTCAAATGATTTAGTATGTGCTCATGCGTGTTCGAATTTAAATCTAAGACTAAGATTAGTAAGTGGTGATTGTGTATACAAAAGGGAATAAAGATATTAGTAGTGGCCTCATTAGTAAATATAATGGATGTTCTCATATGAGACATTGAATCCTAAAAAAAAAAATCTTCTCTAGACCATTGAGGATTCGGCGTAAGCTCTATACTCATTATTCCCTTTATATCCCATTACAAAGTCTTTGTTTGCTAAAAGACTCAAATCACTAGTCCTTGTTTGGTGAAGTGGTTTGAGTCTCATTCTTGTTACACAAAGAGTAGGAACCAAAGGTCCGCTTGTGATTAAGCAATTAAGGTCTTAAGGATTATAAAGCTCCTTAGAGGAAAGAGAACCGAGCATCCGTAAGTGTTTGATAACACCGTGAGCTTGATGAATCTCTTAGTCCCTCGGATAACATAAGTCTAAGAAGAGATCCATGACTACTTAAAAGGTGATACTTTAAAGGGTCATGATGAATCCATCTTTAGACTAATGGGGAAATGATTCATTACTTTAACATCTATATAAGGTGAAGAATGGAATGATGATCTATGTTTGTTTGTCATAAACCGCCAATCGGCATGTAAGTTTATGATACAAGATGAGTAACTAGCTATGGAAGCATTTAAGTTACAATGAATCTTGTTGGTGTGTTTCTAAGACCAAGATCCGTCTTTGTGCACTTAAGATCATGGTCCCTTTAACTTCAAAATGACAAGAAGCCATAAGCAAAAGACACTTGTTGCTAAACCGTCTTCATGTGTAGGTATTAAGCTATCAAGAGCATTTCATAAGGGAAGTCATAAACTCAATCATAGACTAACCAAATAAAGGTGTCTAAGAGTGCAATGACTCTCCCATATGACCATCTACTCGAGGACTTAACCGAAAAAGGCCATTTCTAAACTTCTTTACTCTCTTATTTATATGATTAGATACTTGTCTAAGTGTTCATGTGTGCTTGAAATTGTTATATGCCTTAGATCACTTAGAAATTTGTTTGTCAATTTCAAAACTATAGGACCAAAACTTGAACTTGTTGAGGTGCATACTATTCTCGGGTTTAATCAAAAGACATAGGGAACATATTGAACTATTGTCTTAAATTCTCTCTTGCATTCTTGCTTGTACTTGTGAATGGTTAATCAATAGTTTGTGAATTGTTAAAAGTTATTATCTTGTGCCGGTTAGTCATGAAACTCAAATCAATTTTTGTCTTTGGTATGATGTAGGATCATCATGTCTAAGGATTGAAAGAGATCATCATGAAAACCCCTAAGCATAAAGAAGTAACAAAGAAGTGCTAAAGAGAAAAGAAGTAAAGAGAAGAATGAAAGAAGCCATGAATGGTGTCCAAAGGAAAAGATGAGAAATCTTTCTCATGAAGCTTGTGAAGAACAAAGTCGAGAAAGGAGAAGAGTTCATGGTACTTCCATCTTAATCATGAAGGGGGGAGAAGAAGTGTTAAATCACACAACTCATCATGATCAAATGGAAGCCCCAATCACCGCGGCTAAAAGCCACCAATCTCAATTCATCATCACTCGGCCAAACTCGTCAAAGGGAAAGGTCAAACCATCTACCACCAAACTTAGGCAAAGCATCTCAACCAAGAATGAAAAAGCCTCCTCATTCACTCTCGGCCAAATCTTCTACAAGAGCAAGCCGATCCATCTTATCATCAACATTTGGTCAAAGATCTAGCAAGTCAAAGACCTCCACTCAACCACCAACAAACTCGGCCAAAGTATCAAGAAGGACTAAGCCGCCACTACCACCAATCCGGCTAAGTATTGACTAAAGTACCAAGAAGGACGAAGTCAATACAAAGCTCTCACTCTCGGCTAAAGTACCAAGAAGGACGAAGCCTCCACAATCAACCAATCCATGTGATACGATCCCGGAAAGCTGCATGACATGTGCTCATTCATAAAACTATATCTTTTCAACCACGTTGTCAAAAATCACAAAAACACTTGTAAAACGTGCACAGGTCAATAATCTAGCCCCCAGAAGAAGAATCATATCAAACGGAGTTCAGAAACCGAAGTTATTCAATACACAAGTCAGGTGATCTGCTGTTTACTCGTTTTGGACCAACACGCCTTCATTGAAGCATTCCGACCAAACCAGAAAGAATTAAGTGACAAACCAAGTTGGTACATAATCCTGGTACAATATAGAAGCTCATTGATGTCGAGATAATCCAATAATAATCAAGGAAGATACTTTTTCGTGGGCAACAAGGAGAGAAATCAATTCTGCCAATTAAGAAAGATTATATTCATCATAGTTATTGTAATTGATCTCTTTTGATTTTTGCATATCTTGCATTTATTATGGACGAAATCTTGTATCTTCCTCTATAAAAAGAGGTTCATATCATGAATAAAAAGTGGCCAATGTTATGAATTAAAAAACCTTTGTATAGCTTGGTCCAAAACGGTTCGAAGTGGCGAGAACCAAGCCATTAGAATCTGATTCTCTTACAAGTCCTAGCTACTTTCAAGAGCATCTACAAACCATCTAGCAAGCTCCTCATCACTTGCTAGAGACGTCCACCATCCATCTCCATCATCATCCACCTCTCATCCCACAAGTTCTATCCGGTGAATCAAGGGTCTTTCCGCATCCCTTGTGTGCCATTCGATCCATAGTTCATCTATATCCTTCCCGATCTTTACGTAGCCATCTTCAAAGTGTCGAGTCCCTTGGGAGAATCATATCATTTGGTATCAGAGCCCACTTTGAAGGCTAAGAGTTTTGGAATCCAATAAACCGGATTTGAGGACAAATCCTTTTTGAAGAAAGGGAGGATGATACGATCCCGGAAAGCTGCATGACATGTGCTCATTCATAAAACTATATCTTTTCAACCACGTTGTCAAAAATCACAAAACCACTTGTAAAACGTGCACAGGTCAATAATCTAGCCCCCAGAAGAAGAATCATATCAAACGGAGTTCAGAAACCGAAGTTATTCAATACACAAGTCAGGTGATCTGCTGTTTACTCGTTTTGGACCAACACGCCTTCATTGAAGCATTCCGACCAAACCAGAAAGAATTAAGTGACAAACCAAGTTGGTACATAATCCTGGTACAATATAGAAGCTCATTGATGTCGAGATAATCCAATAATAATCAAGGAAGATACTTTTTCGTGGGCAACAAGGAGAGAAATCAATTCTGCCAATTAAGAAAGATTATATTCATCATAGTTATTGTAATTGATCTCTTTTGATTTTTGCATATCTTGCATTTATTATGGACGAAATCTTGTATCTTCCTCTATAAAAAGAGGTTCATATCATGAATAAAAAGTGGCCAATGTTATGAATTAAAAAACCTTTGTATAGCTTGGTCCAAAACGGTTCGAAGTGGCGAGAACCAAGCCATTAGAATCTGATTCTCTTACAAGTCCTAGCTACTTTCAAGAGCATCTACAAACCATCTAGCAAGCTCCTCATCACTTGCTAGAGACGTCCACCATCCATCTCCATCATCATCCACCTCTCATCCCACAAGTTCTATCCGGTGAATCAAGGGTCTTTCCGCATCCCTTGTGTGCCATTCGATCCATAGTTCATCTATATCCTTCCCGATCTTTACGTAGCCATCTTCAAAGTGTCGAGTCCCTTGGGAGAATCATATCACCATGTCGGCTTAAGTACCAACAAGATACAAGGCCAAAGTCACTTGGAGCAAAGAAGAACCATCATTTGACTAAATGCACTTGGAGAATGCTAAAGTGTCCCAAGATGTAAAGAGCTCTCATCACTCATTCGGTCAAGCCTCTACAAGAAGAAGACCATCATCATCATCATCGTGTGGCTCAGCTATGTCTCTAGCAATGACAAGAACGAACCACACCATCAACACTAGGCTCGGTCAAGTTCCTAGCAACGACAAAACCGAGCCATCCATGTTCTAGAAAGAGACCGATGAATCAACATGACCAACCGGCTCTACTCACTATCGGCCAAAGCAACTACCAAGTGCAAGGCCTAATCTCGTTACTCGGCTTATGCATCTATCAAGAGATAAGCCAAAATACTCCGACAAATCCTTGTTCCAACCGCACAAAGAAGAAAGCAAAGACTTCAAGAAGAAGCCAAAGCTCAAACCTAGATGCGACTACAAGGACAAGTCATTCCTCTACAAACTAAAGGCTGTCCCTAAACCCTCTCTTTAACATACTTAATAGGAATCATTAGACTAGAACTAAACATCATTATCTTGTTTAAGTCTATGGTCAATCACTTGCTAAAAGGAATTGCTTAAATCAATGTTCTAAATTGACTTTAGATTAAGCCTATCCTTATCCAAATTGTCTTTACTAAGTCTTAATTTCCTTGGATCTTTGAAGGTTCAAAGGAGTGGTAGACCAAAGGCAAGAAGGAAGTTTCAAAGAAGAAACAAAAGAGAAGGAAAGGAAGTCACTATGTTTCTTGTCAAGTCTCACATTGAAGCTTGTGAAGAACAAGCCGTGAAGACCAAGTCAAAGAGATGAAGACCAAGAAGGTCTAATGTCAACAAGGGAGAAGCGTCACTTCCCAAATCAAAGAACGCATCCAAGATCCTAACAACAAGCCGAGAAGATCAAAGAAGCTTGTTGAAAGGAGATCCAAAGAACCCTCATTGAATAACACGGCAAAGTCAAGAAGATCAAATCGGTTCTATCTTAAGGGGGAGTTTCGGCCAAGACAAGAAGATCAAGGCCAAGATTAAGAAGACCCCTATTGCAAAGACTTACACTATATTTCCCTTAGTAATGCTTTTATCCCAAGTGGTTTTGCTTACTAAGGGTTTTAATGAGGTTTGTTTAGCAATGTCCAATCTTAGCCATTTCAGTGGGCTAAGCTTGAGGGGGAGTATTAAGACTAATGATAACCTACAAAGGCATTAGATCAAGATACATCAAAGAGGGGGGAAATTATAGTTGAAGCGTGTAGTCGACTATATCACAATGTAGTTTAGTCATGTAGTCAACCAATGTAGTTGAGTCATGTAGTCGACTACATCGCAAGACTAAAGAGCCGTTAGAGCTATGGACCAACGGACAAGGGAGTGTTCCCTTTTGAATTCTAGCCGTTGGAGACTCCCTTGTTGCGTTTTTCTTTACATAATGGTGTTAAGCTCTTGTAAAACCTTCAAGGAGTTGGTTACTCTTTCATTATACTAAAAGATACTTTTCCTCAAATACTCTCTCTTTCTAAATCTCAAATACTCTCTCCATACACTCAAGAACCAAGCATACCTTGTTTCGCTTCTACTCTCTAAAGATCCGAGCTTAACCAACTCGGATCTATACTCTAATCTCTCCAAAATCCAACATGTACTTGTTTGACGAACTTATGAAACATCTAACAATGCTTTTCTAGGACTCTAAACCAAGTTTCATGCAACATGAGTGCTTATAACTGTCTCAATGAGCTTTGTACTAGTTTCACGAACTTATGAAACATCTAACAACGCGGTTTCTAGGACTCTAAACGAAGTTTCATGCAACATGAGTGCTTATAAGTGTCTCAATGATCTTTGTACTAGTTTAACGAACTTATGAAACATCTAACAACACGGTTTCTAAGATTCTAAACCAAGTTTCATGCAACATAAGTGCTTATAAGTGTCTCAATGAGCTTTGTACAAGTTTGACGAACTTATGAAACATCTAACAACGCGGTTTCTAGGACTCTAAACCAAGTTTCATGCAACATGAGTGCTTATAAGCGTCTCAATGAGCTTTGTACAAGTTTGACGAACTTATGAAACATCTAACAACGCGTTTCTAGGACTCTAAACCAAGTTTCATTCAACATGAGTGCTTATAAGTGTCTCAATGAGCTTTGTACTAGTTTGACGAAGTTATGAAACATCTAACAACGCGTTTCTAGGTCTCTAAACCAAGTTTCATGCAACATGAGTACTTTTAAGTGTCTCAATGAGCATTGTACTAGTTTGACGAACTTATTAAACATTTAACAATGCGTTTCTAGGACTCAAAACCAAGTTTCATACAACATGAGTGCTTATAAGTGTCTCAATGAGCTTTGTACAAGTTTTACGAACTTATGAAACATCTAACAACGCGTTTCTAGGACTCTAAACCAAGTTTCATTCAACATGAGTGCTTATAAGTGTCTCAATGAGCTTTGTACTAGTTTTACGAACTTATGAAACGTCTAACAACGCGTTTCTAGTACTCTAAACCAAGTTTCATGCAACATGAATTCTTATAAGTGTCGCAATGAGCTTTGTACTAGTTTGACGAACTTATGAAACATCTAACAACGCATTTCTAGGACTCTAAACCAAGTTTCATGCAACATGAGTGCTTATATGTGTCTCAATGAGCTTTGTACTAGTTTGACGAACTTATGAAACATCTAACAACGCAGTTTCTAGGCCTCTAAACAAAGTTTCATGCAACATGAGTGCTTATAAGCGTCTCAATGAGCTTTGTACAAGTTTGACGAACTTATGAAACATCTAACAAAGCGTTTCTAGGACTCTAAACCAAGTTTCATGCAACATGAGTGCTTATAAGTGTCTCAATGAGCTTTGTACAAGTTTGGCGAACATATGAAACAACTAACAACGCGGTTTCTAGGTCTCTAAACCAAGTTTCATGCAACATGAGTGCTTATATGTGTCTCAATGAGCTTTTTACTAGTTTGACGAACTTATGAAACATCTAACAACGCGTTTCTAGGACTCTAAACCAAGTTTCATTCCACATGAGTGCTTATAAGTGTCTCAATGAGCTTTGTACAAGTTTTACGAACTTATGAAACATCTAACAACGCGTTTCTAGGACTCTAAACCAAGTTTCATGCAACATGAGTGCTTATAAGTGTCTCAATGAGCTTTGTACAAGTTTGCCGAACATATGAAACAACTAACAACGCGGTTTCTAGGACTCTAAACCAAGTTTCATGCAACATGAGTGCTTATAAGTGTCTCAATGAGCTTTGTACTAGTTTGACGAACTTATGAAACATCTAACAACGCATTTCTAGGACTCTAAACCAAGTTTCATGCAACATGAGTGCTTATAAGCGTCTCAATCAGCTTTGTACAAGTTTGACGAACTTATGAAACATCTAACAAAGCATTTCTAGGACTCTAACCCAAGTTTCATGCAACATAAGTGCTTATAAATGTCTCAATGAGCTTTGTACTAGTTTGACAAACTTATGAAACATCTAACAACGCAATTTCTAGGACTCTAAACCAAGTTTCATGCAACATGAGTGCTTATAATTGTCTCAATGAGCTTTGTACTAGTTTGACAAACTTATGAAACATCTAACAACGCGTTTCTAGGACTCTAAACCAAGTTTCATTCCACATGAGTGCTTATAAGTGTCTCAATGAGCTTTGTACAAGTTTTACGAACTTATGAAACATCTAACAACGCGTTTCTAGGACTCTAAACCAAGTTTCATGCAACATGAGTGCTTATAAGTGTCTCAATGAGCTTTGTACAAGTTGGACGAACATATGAAACAACTTACAACGCTGTTTCTAGGACTCTAAACCAAGTTTCATGCAACATGAGTGCTTATATGTGTGTCAATGAGCTTTGTACTAGTTTGACGAACTTATGAAACATCTAACAACACAGTTTATAGGACTCTAAACAAAGTTTCATGCAACATGAGTGCTTATAAGTGTCTCAATGAGATTTTTACTAGTTTGACGAACTTATGAAACATCGAACAACGCGTTTCTAGGACTCTAAACCAAGTTTCATGCAACATGAATGCTTATAAGTGTCTCAATGAGATTTGTACTAGTTTGAAAAACTTATGAAACATCTAACAACGCGTTTCTAGGACTCTAAACCAAGTTTCATTCCACATGAGTGCTTATAAGTGTCTCAATGAGCTTTGTACAAGTTTTACGAATTTATGAAACATCTAACAACGCGTTTCTAGGACTCTAAACCAAGTTTCATGCAACATGAGTGCTTATAAGTGTCTCAATGAGCTTTGTACTTGTTTGACGAACTTATGAAACATCTAACAACGCGTTTCTAGGACTCTAAACAAAGTTTCATGCAACATGAGTGCTTCTAACTGTCTCAATGAGCTTTGTACTAGTTTGACGAACTTATGAAACATCTAAAAACGCGGTTTATAGGACTCTAAACGAAGTTTCATGCAACATGAGTGCTTATAAGTGTCTCAATGAGCTTTGCACTAGTTTAACGAACTTATGAAACATCTAGCAACGCGGTTTCTAAGATTCTAAACCAAGTTTCATGCAACATGAGTGCTTATAAGTGTCTCAATGAGCTTTGTACAAGTTTGACGAACTTATGAAACATCTAACAACGCGGTTTCTAGGACTCTAAACCAAGTTTCATGCAACATGAGTACTTATAAGTGTCTCAATGAGCTTTGTACAAGTTTGACGAACTTATGAAACATCTAACAAAGCGTTTCTAGGACTCTAAACCAAGTTTCATGCAACATGAGTGCTTATAAGTGTCTCAATGAGCTTTTTACTAGTTTGACGAACTTATGAAACATCTAACAACGCGTTTCTAGGACTCTAAACTAAGTTTCATGCAACATGAGTGTTTATAAGTGTCTCAATGAGCTTTGTACAAGTTTGACGAATTTATGAAACATCTAACAACGCGTTTCTAGGACTCTAAACCAAGTTTTATTCAACATGAGTGCTTATAAGAGTCTCAATAAGCTTTGTACTAGTTTGACGAACTTATGAAACATCTAACAACTCGTTTCTAGGACTCTAAACCAAGTTTCATGAAACATGAGTGCTTATAAATGTCTCAATGAGCTTTGTACTAGTTTGACAAACTTATGAAACATCTAACAACGCGTTTCTAGGACTCTAAACCAAGTTTCATTCCACATGAGTGCTTATAAGCGTCTCAATGAGCTTTGTACAAGTTTGACGAACTTATGAAAAATCTAACAAAGCGGGTTCTAGGACTCTAAACCAAGTTTCATGCAACATGAGTCCTTATAAGTGTCTCAATGAGCTTTTTACTAGTTTGACGAACTTATGAAACATCTAACAACGCGTTTCTAGGACTCTAAACTAAGTTTCATGCAACATGAGTGTTTATAAGTGTCTCAATGAGCTTTGTACAAATTTGACGAAATTATGAAACATCTAACAACGCGTTTCGGGACTCTAAACCAAGTTTTATTCCACATGAGTGCTTATAAGTGTGTCAATGAACTTTGTACAAGTTTTACGAACTTATGAAACATTTAACAATGCGTTTCTAGGACTCTAAACCAGGTTTCATACAACATGAGTGCTTATAAGTGTCTCAATGAGCTTTGTACTTGTTTGACGAACTTATGAAACATCTAACAACGCGTTTCTAGGACTCTAAACCAAGTTTCATGCAACATGAGTGCTTATAAATGTCTCAATGAGCTTTGTACAAGTTTGACGAACTTATGAAACATCTAACAACGCGTTTCTAGGACTCTAAACCAAGTTTCATTCAACATGAGTGCTTATAAGTGTCTCAATGAGCTTTTTACTAGTTTGACGAACTTATGAAACATCTAACAACGCAGTTTCTAGGACCCTAAACCAAGTTTCATGCAACATGAGTGCTTATAAGTGTCTCAATGAGCTTTGTACAAGTTTGACGAACTTATGAAACATCTAACAACGCGTTTCTAGGACTCTAAACCAAGTTTCATGCAACATGAGTGCTTATAAGTGTCTCAATGAGCTTTGTACTAGCTTGACGAATTTATGAAATATCTAACAACTCATTTCTAGGATTCTAAACAAAGTTTCATTCAACATGAGTGCTTATAAGTGTCTCAATGAGCTTTGTACTAGTTTTACGAACTTATGAAACATCTAACAACGTAGTTTCTAGGACTCTAAACCAAGTTTCGTTCAACATGAGTGCTTATAAGTGTCTTAATGAGCTTTGTACAAGTTTTACGAACTTATGAAACATCTAACAACGCGTTTCTAGAACTCTAAACCAAGTTTCATGCAACATGAGTGCTTATAAGTGTCTCATTGAGCTTTGTACTAGTTTGACGAACTTAAGAAACATCTAACAACGCAGTTTCTATGACTCTAAACCAAGTTTCGTTCAACATGAGTGCTTATAAGTGTCTCAATGAGCTTTTTACTAGTTTGACGAACTTATGAAACATCTAACAACACGTTTCTAGGACTCTAAACCAAGTTTCATGCAACATGAGTGCTTATAAGTGTATCATTGAGCTTTGTACTAGTTTGACGAACTTATGAAACATTTAACAATGCGTTTCTAGGACTCTAAACCAAGTTTCATACAACATGAGTGCTTATAAGTGTCTCATTGAGCTTTGTACTAGTTTGACGAACTTAAGAAACATCTAACAACGCAGTTTCTAGGACTCTAAACCAAGTTTCGTTCAACATGAGTGCTTATAAGTGTCTCAATGAGCTTTGTACTACTTTGACGAACTTATGAAACATCTAACAACACGTTTCTAGGACTCTAAACCAAGTTTCATGCCACATGAGTGCTTATAAGTGTATCATTGAGCTTTGTACTAGTTTGACGAATATATGAAACATCTAGCAACGCGGGTTCTAGGACTCTAAACCAAGTTTCATACAACATGAGTGCTTATAAGTGTCTCAATGAGATTTGTACAAGTTTGACGAACTTATGAAACATCTAACAACGCGTTTCTAGGACTCTAAACCAAGTTTCATGGAAAATGAGTGCTTATATGTGTCTCAATGAGCAATGTACTCGTTTGACGAACTTATGAAACATCTAACAACGCGGTTTCTAGGACTCTAAACAAAGTTTCATGCAACACGAGTGCTTATTTGTGTCTCAATGAGCTTTGTACTGGTTTGACGAACTTATGAAACATCTAACAACGCGGTTTCTAAGAATCTAAACCAAGTTTCATGCAACACGAGTGTTTATAAATGTCTCAATGAGCTTTGTACTTGTTTGACGAACTTATGAAACATCTAACAACGCGTTTCTAGGACTCTAAACCAAGTTTCATGCAACATGAGTGCTTATAATTGTCTCAATGAGCTTTGTACAAGTTTGACGAACTTATGAAACATCTAACAACGCGTTTCTAGGACTCTAAACCAAGTTTCATGCAACATGAGTGCTTATAAGTGTCTCAATGAGCTTTGTACTAGCTTGACGAATTTATGAAATATCTAACAACTCATTTCTAGGATTCTAAACAAAGTTTCATTCAACATGAGTGCTTATAAGTGTCTCAATGAGCTTTGTACTAGTTTTACGAACTTATGAAACATCTAACAACGTAGTTTCTAGGACTCTAAACCAAGTTTCGTTCAACATGAGTGCTTATAAGTGTCTTAATGAGCTTTGTACAAGTTTTACGAACTTATGAAACATCTAACAACGCGTTTCTAGAACTCTAAACCAAGTTTCATGCAACATGAGTGCTTATAAGTGTCTCATTGAGCTTTGTACTAGTTTGACGAACTTAAGAAACATCTAACAACGCAGTTTCTATGACTCTAAACCAAGTTTCATTCAACATGAGTGCTTATAAGTGTCTCAATGAGCTTTGTACTAGTTTGACGAAGTTATGAAACATCTAACAACGCGTTTCTAGGTCTCTAAACCAAGTTTCATGCAACATGAGTACTTTTAAGTGTCTCAATGAGCATTGTACTAGTTTGACGAACTTATTAAACATTTAACAATGCGTTTCTAGGACTCAAAACCAAGTTTCATACAACATGAGTGCTTATAAGTGTCTCAATGAGCTTTGTACAAGTTTTACGAACTTATGAAACATCTAACAACGCGTTTCTAGGACTCTAAACCAAGTTTCATTCAACATGAGTGCTTATAAGTGTCTCAATGAGCTTTGTACTAGTTTTACGAACTTATGAAACGTCTAACAACGCGTTTCTAGTACTCTAAACCAAGTTTCATGCAACATGAATGCTTATAAGTGTCGCAATGAGCTTTGTACTAGTTTGACAAACTTATGAAACATCTAACAACGCATTTCTAGGACTCTAAACCAAGTTTCATGCAACATGAGTGCTTATAAGTGTATCATTGAGCTTTGTACTAGTTTGACGAACTTATGAAACATTTAATAAATGCGTTTCTAGGACTCTAAACCAAGTTTCATACAACCTGAGTGCTTATAAGTGTCTCATTGAGCTTTGTACTAGTTTGACGAACTTAAGAAACATCTAACAACGCAGTTTCTAGGACTCTAAACCAAGTTTCGTTCAACATGAGTGCTTATAAGTGTCTCAATGAGCTTTGTACTAGTTTGACGAACTTATGAAACATCTAACAACACGTTTCTAGGACTCTAAACCAAGTTTCATACAACATGAGTGCTTATAAGTGTTTCAATGAGCTTTGTACTAGTTTGACGAACTTATGAAACATCTAACAACGCGGTTTCTAGGACTCTAAACTAAGTTTCATGCAACATGAGTTGTTATAAGTGTCTCAATGAGCTTTTGACTAGTTTGACGAATATATGAAACATCTAACAACGCGGGTTCTAGGACTCTAAATCAATTTTCATACAACATGAGTGCTTATAAGTGTCTCAATGAGCTTTTTACAAGTTTGACGAACTTATGAAACATCTAACAACGCGTTTCTAGGACTCTAAACCAAGTTTCATGCAACATGAGTGCTTATATGTGTCTCAATGAGCTTTGCACTAGTTTAACGAACTTATGAAACATCTAGCAACGCGGTTTCTAAGATTCTAAACCAAGTTTCATGCAACATGAGTTTCATGCAACATGAGTGCTTATAAATGTCTCAATGAGCTTTGCACTAGTTTAACGAACTTATGAAACATCTAGCAACGCGGTTTCTAAGATTCTAAACCAAGTTTCATGCAACATGAGTGCTTATAAGTGTCTCAATGAGCTTTGTACAAGTTTGACGAACTTATGAAACATCTAACAACGCGGTTTCTAGGACTCTAAACCAAGTTTCATGCAACATGAGTACTTATAAGTGTCTCATTGAGCTTTGTACTAGTTTGACGAACTTATGAAACATCTAACAAAGCGTTTCTAGGACTCTAAACCAAGTTTCATGCAACATGAGTGCTTATAAGTGTCTCAATGAGCTTTTTACTAGTTTGACGAACTTATGAAACATCTAACAACGCGTTTCTAGGACTCTAAACTAAGTTTCATGCAACATGAGTGTTTATAAGTGTCTCAATGAGCTTTGTACAAGTTTGACGAATTTATGAAACATCTAACAACGCGTTTCTAGGACTCTAAACCAAGTTTCATTCAACATGAGTGCTTATAAGAGTCTCAATAAGCTTTGTACTAGTTTGACGAACTTATGAAACATTTAATAAATGCGTTTCTAGGACTCTAAACCAAGTTTCATACAACCTGAGTGCTTATAAGTGTCTCATTGAGCTTTGTACTAGTTTGACGAACTTATGAAACATCTAACAACGCGTTTCTAGGACTCTAAACCAAGTTTCATGCAACATGAGTGCTTATAAGTGTCTCAATAAGCTTTGTACTAGTTTGACGAAGTTATGAAACATCTAACAACACGTTTCTAGGACTCTAAACCAAGTTTCATTCAACATGAGTGCTTATAAGTGTCTCAATGAGCATTGTATAAGTTTGACGAACTTATGAAACATCTAACAACGCGTTTCTAGGACTCTAAACCAAGTTTCATTCAACATGAGTGCTTATAAGTGTCTCAATGAACTTTGTACAAGTTTTACGAACTTATGAAACATCTAACAATGCGTTTCTAGGACTCTAAACCAAGTTTCATGCAACATGAGTGCTTATAAGTGTCTCAATGAGATTTGTACTAGTTTGACAAACTTATGAAACATCTAACAACGCAGTTTCTAGGACTCTAAACCAAGTTTCATGCAACATGAGTGCTTATAAGTGTCTCAATGAGCTTTGTACTAATTTGACGAACTTATGAAACATCGAACAACGCGTTTCTAGGACTCTAAACCAAGTTTCGTTCAACATGAGTGCTTATAAGTGTCTCAATGAGCTTTGTACTAGTTTGACGAACTTATGAAACATCTAACAACACGTTTCTAGGACTCTAAACCAAGTTTCATGCAACATGAGTGCTTATAAGTGTCTCAATGAGCTTTGTACTAGTTTGACGAACTTATGAAACATCTAACAACACGTTTCTAGGACTCTAAACCAAGTTTCATGCAACATGAGTGCTTTTAAGTGTCTTAATGAGCTTTTTACTAGTTTGACGAACTTATGAAACATCGAACAACGCGTTTCTAGGACTCTAAACCAAGTTTCATGCAACATGAATGCTTATAAGTGTCTAAATTAGCTTTGTACAAGTTTGACGAACTTATGAAACATCTAACAACACGTTTCTAGGACTCTAAACCAAGTTTCGTTCAACATGAGTGCTTATAAGTGTCTCAATGAGCTTTGTACTAGTTTGACGAACTTATGAAACATTTGACAACGCGTTTCTAGGACTCTAAACCAAGTTTCATACAACATGAGTGCTTATAAGTGTCTCAATGAGCTTTGTACAAGTTTGAAGAACTTATGAAACATCTAACAACGCGTTTCTAGGACTCTAAACCAAGTTTCATACAACATGAGTGCTTATAAGTGTTTCAATGAGCTTTGTACTAGTTTGACGAACTTATGAAACATCTAACAACGCGGTTTCTAGGACTCTAAACTAAGTTTCATGCAACATGAGTTGTTATAAGTGTCTCAATGAGCTTTTGACTAGTTTGACGAATATATGAAACATCTAACAACGCGGGTTCTAGGACTCTAAATCAATTTTCATACAACATGAGTGCTTATAAGTGTCTCAATGAGCTTTTTACAAGTTTGACGAACTTATGAAACATCTAACAACGCGTTTCTAGGACTCTAAACCAAGTTTCATGCAACATGAGTGCTTATATGTGTCTCAATGAGCTTTGCACTAGTTTAACGAACTTATGAAACATCTAGCAACGCGGTTTCTAAGATTCTAAACCAAGTTTCATGCAACATGAGTTTCATGCAACATGAGTGCTTATAAATGTCTCAATGAGCTTTGCACTAGTTTAACGAACTTATGAAACATCTAGCAACGCGGTTTCTAAGATTCTAAACCAAGTTTCATGCAACATGAGTGCTTATAAGTGTCTCAATGAGCTTTGTACAAGTTTGACGAACTTATGAAACATCTAACAACGCGGTTTCTAGGACTCTAAACCAAGTTTCATGCAACATGAGTACTTATAGTGTCTCAATGAGCTTTGTA
The DNA here is from genome assembly GCA_963556525.1 of Cochlearia excelsa. NCBI lineage: Eukaryota > Viridiplantae > Streptophyta > Magnoliopsida > Brassicales > Brassicaceae > Cochlearia > Cochlearia excelsa. The sequence continues at coordinate 23,113,291 of OY748329.1, read as the reverse complement.
CAAGTTTGACGAACTTATGAAACATCTAACAAAGCGTTTCTAGGACTCTAAACCAAGTTTCATGCAACATGAGTGCTTATAAGTGTCTCAATGAGCTTTTTACTAGTTTGACGAACTTATGAAACATCTAACAACGCGTTTCTAGGACTCTAAACTAAGTTTCATGCAACATGAGTGTTTATAAGTGTCTCAATGAGCTTTGTACAAGTTTGACGAATTTATGAAACATCTAACAACGCGTTTCTAGGACTCTAAACCAAGTTTCATTCAACATGAGTGCTTATAAGAGTCTCAATAAGCTTTGTACTAGTTTGACGAACTTATGAAACATCTAACAACTCGTTTCTAGGACTCTAAACCAAGTTTCATGAAACATGAGTGCTTATAAATGTCTCAATGAGCTTTGTACTAGTTTGACAAACTTATGAAACATCTAACAACGCGTTTCTAGGACTCTAAACCAAGTTTCATTCCACATGAGTGCTTATAAGCGTCTCAATGAGCTTTGTACAAGTTTGACGAACTTATGAAAAATCTAACAAAGCGGGTTCTAGGACTCTAAACCAAGTTTCATGCAACATGAGTCCTTATAAGTGTCTCAATGAGCTTTTTACTAGTTTGACGAACTTATGAAACATCTAACAACGCGTTTCTAGGACTCTAAACTAAGTTTCATGCAACATGAGTGTTTATAAGTGTCTCAATGAGCTTTGTACAAATTTGACGAAATTATGAAACATCTAACAACGCGTTTCTAGGACTCTAAACCAAGTTTTATTCCACATGAGTGCTTATAAGTGTGTCAATGAACTTTGTACAAGTTTTACGAACTTATGAAACATTTAACAATGCGTTTCTAGGACTCTAAACCAGGTTTCATACAACATGAGTGCTTATAAGTGTCTCAATGAGCTTTGTACTTGTTTGACGAACTTATGAAACATCTAACAACGCGTTTCTAGGACTCTAAACCAAGTTTTATGCAACATGAGTGCTTATAAATGTCTCAATGAGCTTTGTACAAGTTTGACGAACTTATGAAATATCTAACAACGCGTTTCTAGGACTCTAAACCAAGTTTCATTCAACATGAGTGCTTATAAGTGTCTCAATGAGCTTTGTACTAGTTTGACGAACTTATGAAACATCTAACAACGCAGTTTCTAGGACCCTAAACCAAGTTTCATGCAACATGAGTGCTTATAAGTGTCTCAATGAGCTTTGTACAAGTTTGACGAACTTATGAAACATCTAACAACGCGTTTCTAGGACTCTAAACCAAGTTTCATGCAACATGAGTGCTTATAAGTGTCTCAATGAGCTTTGTACTAGCTTGACGAATTTATGAAATATCTAACAACTCATTTCTAGGATTCTAAACAAAGTTTCATTCAACATGAGTGCTTATAAGTGTCTCAATGAGCTTTGTACTAGTTTTACGAACTTATGAAACATCTAACAACGTAGTTTCTAGGACTCTAAACCAAGTTTCGTTCAACATGAGTGCTTATAAGTGTCTTAATGAGCTTTGTACAAGTTTTACGAACTTATGAAACATCTAACAACGCGTTTCTAGAACTCTAAACCAAGTTTCATGCAACATGAGTGCTTATAAGTGTCTCATTGAGCTTTGTACTAGTTTGACGAACTTAAGAAACATCTAACAACGCAGTTTCTATGACTCTAAACCAAGTTTCGTTCAACATGAGTGCTTATAAGTGTCTCAATGAGCTTTTTACTAGTTTGACGAACTTATGAAACATCTAACAACACGTTTCTAGGACTCTAAACCAAGTTTCATGCAACATGAGTGCTTATAAGTGTATCATTGAGCTTTGTACTAGTTTGACGAACTTATGAAACATTTAACAATGCGTTTCTAGGACTCTAAACCAAGTTTCATACAACATGAGTGCTTATAAGTGTCTCATTGAGCTTTGTACTAGTTTGACGAACTTAAGAAACATCTAACAACGCAGTTTCTAGGACTCTAAACCAAGTTTCGTTCAACATGAGTGCTTATAAGTGTCTCAATGAGCTTTGTACTACTTTGACGAACTTATGAAACATCTAACAACACGTTTCTAGGACTCTAAACCAAGTTTCATGCCACATGAGTGCTTATAAGTGTATCATTGAGCTTTGTACTAGTTTGACGAATATATGAAACATCTAGCAACGCGGGTTCTAGGACTCTAAACCAAGTTTCATACAACATGAGTGCTTATAAGTGTCTCAATGAGATTTGTACAAGTTTGACGAACTTATGAAACATCTAACAACGCGTTTCTAGGACTCTAAACCAAGTTTCATGGAAAATGAGTGCTTATATGTGTCTCAATGAACAATGTACTAGTTTGACGAACTTATGAAACATCTAACAACGCGGTTTCTAGGACTCTAAACGAAGTTTCTTGCAACACGAGTGCTTATTTGTGTCTCAATGAGCTTTGTACTGGTTTGACGAACTTATGAAACATCTAACAACGCGGTTTCTAAGAATCTAAACCAAGTTTCATGCAACACGAGTGTTTATAAATGTCTCAATGAGCTTTGTACTTGTTTGACGAACTTATGAAACATCTAACAACGCGTTTCTAGGACTCTAAACCAAGTTTCATGCAACATGAGTGCTTATAATTGTCTCAATGAGCTTTGTACAAGTTTGACGAACTTATGAGACATCTAACAACGCGTTTCTAGGACTCTAAACCAAGTTTCATGCAACATGAGTGCTTATAAGTGTCTCAATGAGCTTTGTACTAGCTTGACGAATTTATGAAATATCTAACAACTCATTTCTAGGATTCTAAACAAAGTTTCATTCAACATGAGTGCTTATAAGTGTCTCAATGAGCTTTGTACTAGTTTTACGAACTTATGAAACATCTAACAACGTAGTTTCTAGGACTCTAAACCAAGTTTCGTTCAACATGAGTGCTTATAAGTGTCTTAATGAGCTTTGTACAAGTTTTACGAACTTATGAAACATCTAACAACGCGTTTCTAGAACTCTAAACCAAGTTTCATGCAACATGAGTGCTTATAAGTGTCTCATTGAGCTTTGTACTAGTTTGACGAACTTAAGAAACATCTAACAACGCAGTTTCTATGACTCTAAACCAAGTTTCATTCAACATGAGTGCTTATAAGTGTCTCAATGAGCTTTGTACTAGTTTGACGAAGTTATGAAACATCTAACAACGCGTTTCTAGGTCTCTAAACCAAGTTTCATGCAACATGAGTACTTTTAAGTGTCTCAATGAGCATTGTACTAGTTTGACGAACTTATTAAACATTTAACAATGCGTTTCTAGGACTCAAAACCAAGTTTCATACAACATGAGTGCTTATAAGTGTCTCAATGAGCTTTGTACAAGTTTTACGAACTTATGAAACATCTAACAACGCGTTTCTAGGACTCTAAACCAAGTTTCATTCAACATGAGTGCATATAAGTGTCTCAATGAGCTTTGTACTAGTTTTACGAACTTATGAAACGTCTAACAACGCGTTTCTAGTACTCTAAACCAAGTTTCATGCAACATGAATGCTTATAAGTGTCGCAATGAGCTTTGTACTAGTTTGACGAACTTATGAAACATCTAACAACGCATTTCTAGGACTCTAAACCAAGTTTCATGCAACATGAGTGCTTATAAGTGTATCATTGAGCTTTGTACTAGTTTGACGAACTTATGAAACATTTAATAAATGCGTTTCTAGGACTCTAAACCAAGTTTCATACAACCTGAGTGCTTATAAGTGTCTCATTGAGCTTTGTACTAGTTTGACGAACTTAAGAAACATCTAACAACGCAGTTTCTAGGACTCTAAACCAAGTTTCGTTCAACATGAGTGCTTATAAGTGTCTCAATGAGCTTTGTACTAGTTTTACGAACTTATGAAACATCTAACAACGCGTTTCTAGGACTCTAAACCAAGTTTCATTCAACATGAGTGCTTATAAGTGTCTCAATGAACTTTGTACAAGTTTTACGAACTTATGAAACATCTAACAATGCGTTTCTAGGACTCTAAACCAAGTTTCATGCAACATGAGTGCTTATAAGTGTCTCAATGAGCTTTGTACTAGTTTGACAAACTTATGAAACATCTAACAACGCAGTTTCTAGGACTCTAAACCAAGTTTCATGCAACATGAGTGCTTATAAGTGTCTCAATGAGCTTTGTACTAATTTGACGAACTTATGAAACATCGAACAACGCGTTTCTAGGACTCTAAACCAAGTTTCGTTCAACATGAGTGCTTATAAGTGTCTCAATGAGCTTTGTACTAGTTTGACGAACTTATGAAACATCTAACAACACGTTTCTAGGACTCTAAACCAAGTTTCATGCAACATGAGTGCTTATAAGTGTCTCAATGAGCTTTGTACTAGTTTGACGAACTTATGAAACATCTAACAACACGTTTCTAGGACTCTAAACCAAGTTTCATGCAACATGAGTGCTTATAAGTGTCTTAATGAGCTTTTTACTATTTTTACGAACTTATGAAACATCGAACAACGCGTTTCTAGGACTCTAAACCAAGTTTCATGCAACATGAATGCTTATAAGTGTCTAAATTAGCTTTGTACAAGTTTGAAGAACTTATGAAACATCTAACAACACGTTTCTAGGACTCTAAACCAAGTTTCGTTCAACATGAGTGCTTATAAGTGTCTCAATGAGCTTTGTACTAGTTTGACGAACTTATGAAACATTTGACAACGCGTTTCTAGGACTCTAAACCAAGTTTCATACAACATGAGTGCTTATAAGTGTCTCAATGAGCTTTGTACAAGTTTGAAGAACTTATGAAACATCTAACAACGCGTTTCTAGGACTCTAAACCAAGTTTCATACAACATGAGTGCTTATAAGTGTTTCAATGAGCTTTGTATTAGTTTGACGAACTTATGAAACATCTAACAACGCGGTTTCTAGGACTCTAAACTAAGTTTCATGCAACATGAGTGGTTATAAGTGTCTCAATGAGCTTTTGACTAGTTTGACGAATATATGAAACATCTAACAACGCGGGTTCTAGGACTCTAAATCAATTTTCATACAACATGAGTGCTTATAAGTGTCTCAATGAGCTTTTTACAAGTTTGACGAACTTATGAAACATCTAACAACGCGTTTCTAGGACTCTAAACCAAGTTTCATGCAACATGAGTGCTTATATGTGTCTCAATGAGCGTTGTACTAGTTTGACGAACTTATGAAACATCTAACAACGCGGTTTCTAGGACTCTAAACAAAGTTTCATGCAACACGAGTGCTTATTTGTGTCTCAATGAGCTTTGTACTGGTTTGACGAACTTATGAAACATCTAACAATGCGGTTTCAAAGACTCTAAAACAAGTTTCATGCAACATGAGTGCTTATAAGTGTCTCAATGAGCTTTGTACAAGTTTGACAAACTTATGAAACATCTAGCAACGCATTTCTAGGACTCTAAATAAAGTTTCATGCAACATGAGTGCTTAGAAGCCTCTCAATGAGCTTTGTACAAGTTTGACGAACTTATGAAACATCTAACAAAGCGTTTCTAGGACTCTAAACCAAGTTTCATGCAACATGAGTGCTTATAAGTGTCTCAATGAGCTTTGTACTAGTTTGACGAACTTATGAAACATCGAACAACGCGTTTCTAGGAGTCTAAACCAAGTTTCATGCAACATGAGTGCTTATAAGTGTCTAAATGAGCTTTGTACAAGTTTGACGAACTTATGAAACATCTAACAACGCGTTTCTAGGACTCTAAACCAAATTTCGTTCAACATGAGTGCTTATAAGTGTCTCAATGAGCTTTGTACTAGTTTGACGAACTTATGAAACATCTAACAACACGTTTCTAGGACTCTAAACCAAGTTTCATGCAACATGAGTGCTTATAAGTGTCTCAATGAGCTTTGTACTAGTTTGACGAACTTATGAAACATCTAACAACACGTTTCTAGGACTCTAAACCAAGTTTCATGCAACATGAGTGCTTATAAGTGTCTTAATGAGCTTTTTACTAGTTTGACGAACTTATGAAACATCGAACAACGCGTTTCTAGGACTCTAAACCAAGTTTCATGCAAAATGAGTGCTTATAAGTGTCTAAATTAGCTTTGTACAAGTTTGACGAACTTATGAAACATCTAACAACGCGTTTCTAGGACTCTAAACCAAGTTTCGTTCAACATGAGTGCTTATAAGTGTCTCAATGAGCTTTGTACTAGTTTGACGAACTTATGAAACATTTGACAACGCGTTTCTAGGACTCTAAACCAAGTTTCATACAACATGAGTGCTTATAAGTGTCTCAATGAGCTTTGTACAAGTTTGAAGAACTTATGAAACATCTAACAACGCGTTTCTAGGACTCTAAACCAAGTTTCATACAACATGAGTGCTTATAAGTGTTTCAATGAGCTTTGTACTAGTTTGACGAACTTATGAAACATCTAACAACGCGGTTTCTAGGACTCTAAACTAAGTTTCATGCAACATGAGTGGTTATAAGTGTCTCAATGAGCTTTTGACTAGTTTCACGAATATATGAAACATCTAACAACGCGGGTTCTAGGACTCTAAATCAATTTTCATACAACATGAGTGCTTATAAGTGTCTCAATGAGCTTTTTACAAGTTTGACGAACTTATGAAACATCTAACAACGCGTTTCTAGGAATCTAAACCAAGTTTCATGCAACATGAGTGCTTATATGTGTCTCAATGAGCGTTGTACTAGTTTGACGAACTTATGAAACATCTAACAACGCGGTTTCTAGGACTCTAAACGAAGTTTCATGCAACACGAGTGCTTATTTGTGTCTCAATGAGCTTTGTACTGGTTTGACGAACTTATGAAACATCTAACAATGCGGTTTCAAAGACTCTAAACCAAGTTTCATGCAACATGAGTGCTTATAAGTATCTCAATGAGCTTTGTACAAGTTTGACAAACTTATGAAACATCTAGCAACGCATTTCTAGGACTCTAAATAAAGTTTCATGCAACATGAGTGCTTATAAGCGTCTCAATGAGCTTTGTACAAGTTTGACGAACTTATGAAACATCTAACAAAGCGTTTCTAGGACTCTAAACCAAGTTTCATGCAACATGAGTGCTTATAAGTGTCTCAATGAGCTTTGTACTAGTTTGACGAACTTATGAAACATCGAACAACGCGTTTCTAGGAGTCTAAACCAAGTTTCATGCAACATGAGTGCTTATAAGTGTCTAAATGAGCTTTGTACAAGTTTGACGAACTTATGAAACATCTAACAACGCGTTTCTAGGACTCTAAACCAAATTTCGTTCAACATGAGTGCTTATAAGTGTCTCAATGAGATTTGTACTAGTTTGACGAACTTATGAAACATCTAACAACACGTTTCTAGGACTCTAAACCAAGTTTCATGCAACATGAGTGGTTATAAATGTCTCAATGAGCTTTGTACTAGTTTGACGAACTTATGAAACATCGAACAACGCGTTTCTAGCACTCTAAACCAAGTTTCATTCAACATGAGTGCTTATAAGTGTCTAAATGATGTTTGTACAAGTTTGACGAACTTATGAAACATCTAACAACGTGTTTCTAGGACTCTAAACCAAGTTTCGTTCAACATGATTGCTTATAAGTGTAGAAAAGTATAAATCTTGTGTTTAGATAGTAATTAGTGAGAGATTAAGAGAAGAGATTAAGAGAATATAGAGGAAAATGTATTCGGATAAAGAGGAACCTTGTTCCCTTGATTTTACAATGATAAGCCAATACATGTATATAATGAGAAACATTAAGAAAGATCTAGAAAGGAGCCGTTTATGGATAAGGGAAACGTGTGTAGTCAATCCTCGCTTTTGCTCGCACGTACCGGCTATGCGCTGTCCAAGACCGGTCTTCGTGTACGGATCCAATAAGCGCTCGGCTACTTATGCGCGAGAATGCGCGGGCGCCAGGCTGGAGCGCGGATAAGGTTTTGTCGCCTACCGGCTCCAATATAGCCGTTATCCGTTTTATCACCTTATCGCCTATCACACTTCCTCTTATCACATCTCCTTATCACGTCTTCTTATCTTTTACCTCTTATCACCTTTTGGCCCTTATCATATCATATTTGGTCGCCTAGACTTTACCGTTGCCCTTTGCTTCTTGGTCACGGTTTCCATCTTTACCGCCAAATATATTGTTGCTCAAATCTTCTCAACACTCCCCCTCAAGCTTAGCCGTGGGGAATGGCTAAGCTTGGAAACCTCCTATCTAGCCTCGTTAAAACCTTAACAAGTAAAACCACTTGGGATAAAAACTTGTTAAGGGAAAAGAGTACTAGATGTTTCGGTTTAGGGTCTTTATTGCTTGATGAGGTTGGTGAGTACCATCTTGGAGTGGATGAACTCACAAACCTTGGTGCTTGCCGCTTTTGTAAAGATATCAGCCAATTGGTCTTCACTCTTTGTGTAGCATGGCAGGATGATCTTCTTTACCATAGCTTCCCGGACTTTGTGGCAATCAACTTCCACATGTTTGGTTCTCTCATGAAACACCGAGTTGGATGCAAGGCTAATTGCTGATTTGTTGTCGGCATGCATAATCATAGGCGTCTTGACTTCAATTCCGAAATCCATAACCAAAGCCTTGAGCCAAATTAACTCTTGAGTTAACTTCCTCATTGCTCTATACTCCGACTCGGTTGTTGAACAAGAGACCACCTTTTGTTTCTTGCTCTTCCATGTCCCCAAGTTGCCTCCTATGAACGTGCAGTACCCAGTGGTAGATCTTCTATCTCCTCTGTCTCCTGCCCAATCTGCATCACAATAGCCCACAATTTATGTGTTCTTGTTGCATCCCATCCAAACTCCTTGTCCCGGTGCACCTTTGAGATATCTTAGGACTCAATCTACCAGATTCCAATGATGGTTCTTTGACTTCTGCATGTGATGTGATACCTGATTCACAGCAAAACATATATTAGGTCTTGTAATGGGAAGGTAAATCAGCTTACCCACTAGTCTCCGATATTGTTTGGATCCTTGTATGGCTCGTCTTCAAACTCCCCTTTCCGGATATCCTTGTGGTTCTCTTCTAAGGGAGTTTTTGCAGCCTTGGCTCCAAGTTTTCCTGTTTCAACCAAAAGATCAAGAGTATATTTTCTTTGGGATAAGAAAAGGCCTTCCTTAGACCTGCAAACTTCTATTCCAAGAAAGTATTTAAGCTCACCAAGGTCCTTTATATCAAAAATAGACTTTAGTTAAACTTTGGTAGCTTCTACCCTTACCTTGTCATCCCCTTTGATAATTATATCATCAACATACACGAGGATGACTACTATACCTGTTCGGCGCTTGCTTGTGAACAAGGTGTGGTCAGATTCTGATTTCTTGAAGCCTTGGTCTAGGAGGGTAGTGCTCAGTTTGTGATACCAAGCCCTAGAAGATTGCTTTAGACCATATATAGCTTTCTTCAATCTCAGAACCTTGCCTGGAGTGATTCTGTTAACTACACCAGAAGGAGGTGTCATGTAGACTTCATCTTCTAGTTCACCTTGTAAGAATGCATTCTTCACATCCATTTGCCATAGATCCCATTCCAGATTTGTGGCTATTGAGAAGATCACTCTTACTGTATGTAGCTTGGCGACAGGGGCAAAGGTCTCAAGGTAGTCTTCTCCATAGGTTTGGGTAAACCCTCTAGCAACTAACCGAGCCTTATGCCTTTCTATGTCTCCATTGCTCTTATACTTGATGGTGAACACATATCTAGAGCTAACCGTTCTCTTGCCTTGAGGAAGATTTGCTTCTTCCCAAGTTCCATTAAGTTCCATTGCTCTGTCTTCTTCTTCCCCTGCCTTGATCCACACATCATGCTCCATAGCCTCTTCATATGTCTTTGGTATCCAGTTCTCATCCATCTTGGCCATAAAGACTTGATGTTCTTGAGGGAAAGAAACCATGCTGCATACTGCTTGGATAGGATGTGCCACAACTTGATTGTTGAAGTTGACTCTTGTATTAACCCAATTTGATGGTGGGTTCTGGTTCTAGTACTTTTCCTTAAAGTTTGTACTAGTTCTTCTTCCACCTCATGAACCGGGCTTTGATCATGACCTGAATCAACCACTTGCTCTTCTTGACTTTCATATCCTGCTTGAGTTTCATGTGTTGATTCTTGATTCTCCCCCTCATGATCAAGATGGGGTTCTTGTGATTCTTCATTGCTTGGAAGGTTGTTTAGACCTAGATCTTCCATTAGGTTCTTGAGGGATGTTGCTCTGTCTTGGGCTGAAGTGGATAGATCCTTGATGCTCTCCCAATTCTTAGCCTCATAGTAGCCTTGCCCCTCAATGAACTTTACATCTCTAGAGATAAATACCCTTCTTCTCTCTGGTATGTAACACTTGTAGCCCTTTTGAGTAGTTGAGTACCCAATGAAAACCCCCTTTAAGCTCCTTGCATCTAGTTTGTTCCTTTGTTCCCCTGGAATCAGAACAAAGCACACACAACCAAACACAGGTAAGTAAGAGATATTAGGCTTGATCTTGTTCAATACCTCAAATGGAGACGCATCAAGTAGAACTTGTGTAGGAGTTCTATTGATCAAGTAGCAAGTTGATGTAACCGCATCTCCCCAAAATCTCTTTGGTACATTGGTGTGGAACATCATAGATCTTGCCACCTCCATGAGATGCCTATTCTTCCTCTCCGCTACGCCATTTTGTTGTGGTGTGTATGGACAACTTGTTTGATGCACAATTCCTTGTTTAGCTAGGTAGTCTTTGAACATATTTCCTGTATACTCTCCACCATTATATGTCCTGAAAAACTTGATCTTGGCATTATAATGGTTAGATGCATAGCTTTGAAAATTTTTAAATGCGTCTAAGACTCTATCTTTTGATGGTAATAAAGTTATCCAAGTGAATTTGGACTTCTCATCTATGAAAGTCACAAAGTACTTATGGTTCTCTTTAGATGTGCAAGGAGAAGTCCATACATCTGAGTGAATAAGTTCAAAACAGGATTCATAAACTTTTGAGGATTTTTGAAAAACGGTTTTGCAATGTTTACCAAGGATGCATGATTCACAAGTTTTATTATCAAAAGAGAAAAGAGGCAACATTAATTTAAGAGCTCTAGAATTTGGATGTCCTAATCTAGCATGCCATAAAACATTATTTGCCTCGGCTAAAATAGAATTGAAAGCAAAAGATAGTTGAGAGCTTGGGTTTTCATCAAGAACGTATAGATCCCCTTTGGTGCTCCCTTTACCAATGATTCTCTTAGTATCAATATCCTGAAATACAACATTGTTAGGTCCAAAGATAACATGGCAATTCAAGTCATTAGCAATTCGTTTTACGAAAAGGAGATTAGATGTAAACTTAGGCATATAGAGAGCTTCCATGTTATTATTGAACATCCTAAGGTTACCTAGTCCTTCTATTGGAACCTTATCTCCATTTGCTACAATAACATTGCCTAGTACCGGTTTAACATTGTTGATATATTTCAGGTTACTAATCATATGGTGTGAGGCACCGGAGTCAACCACTATTGGATTACTACTACGCGCATTTAAAGAGTAAGAAGTCATACCGGACCCCTTAAGGGCCTTAATTAGAGCGTCTAGGTCGGCTTTCTTGACATATTCATCGGAAAAAGGGACCACGGCTAGGGCTTCTTCATCCTTGCCTTGGCTTGATGTGCTTCCTCCTTGAGCCGACTCGTCTTGAGAGTAGTTGGCTTTGGAATCCTTGAACTTGCTCGGCTTGAGATGGGGATGTAAGATCCAGCATTTGTCTTTGACATGCCCCTTCTTCTTGTAATGCTCGCAGATCATGGCCTTCCTCTCATCACTTGGCTTGAACACGGCCTTGTTGGCCAAAACTATCTCCTTTTTTCCACCGAACAACTCATTAGAGCCTTGTTCTCGTTGAAGTTGTGAGCACACAGTCTCTAGGGACGGAAGAGAATCAGATCTAAGGAGGTGTCTTATCAGCTCCTTGTAGCTTGGATTCAAGGTCAAGAGAAGTCCAAAGACTTTATCTTGCTCTTTCCTCTCGGCTAGAACCTTTGCGTCTATAGATCTTGGTCTTAGCATCTCTAGTTCTGCCCATAGGGCACGAAATTTACCAAAGTGTTGAGTAAATTCAGTGTCTTCTTGGTTAAGATCTGTGAGTGCCTTCTTAACCTCATAGACGCGGCTTAGATTGGAGATATTCCCATACACCGTTTGGAGAGTGTCCCATAACTCTTTTGCGGTCTCGCAATAGGAGTAAGCTTCTAGTATTGGCGGATCTAGTGAATGTTGGATGATTCCTAGAACTTTTTGATCTTCTTGGAACCATTTAGCTTCTTCTTTGGCATTAGCATCATCTTCGCTTATTGTTTGAGCCGAATCTATTGGAGCTTTTGTGGTAAGAACATGACTCCAAAGTCCTCGGCTACACAGAGCGGTCTTGATGGTTCTTGTCCAAAGGAGGTAATTTATCCCCTTTAGAGTCACCGTGGCTTGATAAAGCTTCAAGCTTTCTTTAGATTCATCCATGGTGAAGCGGTTTTGAAGGAAAAGGTAGAGACTTTATGAGAAAAGAAGCGATTTTGAACCTTGTGAGAGCACAAAACCGAGAGTATATGAAGAACAAAGGTAAGTTTAAGCTTCTGAATGCTTAAAGATACGAAAATAAGATGCGGAATAGAGAGATTAGGAGCTATTACGCTCTGATACCATGTAGAAAAGTATAATCTTGTGTTTAGAGAGTAATTAGTGAGATATTAAGAGAAGAGATTAAGAGAATATAGAGGAAAATGTATTCGGATAAAGAGGAAACCTTGTTCCCTTGATTTTACAATGATAAGCCAATACATGTATATAAAGAGAAACATTAAGAAAGATCTAGAAAGGAGCCGTTTATGGATAAGGAAAACGTGTGTAGTCAAGCCTCGCTATTGCCCGCACGTACCGGCTATGCGCTATCCAAGACCGGTCTTCGTGTACGGATCCAATAAGCGCTCGACTACTTATGCGCGAGAATGTGCGGGCGCCAGGCTGGAGCGCGGATAAGGTTTTTGTCGCCTACCGGCTCCAATATAGCCGTTATCCGCTTTATCACCTTATCACCTATCACACTTCCTCTTATCACATCTCCTTATCACGTCTTCTTATCTTTTACCTCTTATCACCTTTTGGCCATTATCATATCATATTTGGTCGCCTAGACTTTACCGTTGCCCTTTGCTTCTTGGTCACGGTTTCAATATTTACCGCCAAATATGTTGTTGCTCAAATCTTCTCAACAATAAGTGTCTCAATGAGCTTTGTACTAGTTTGACGAACTTATGAAACATTTAACAATGCGTTTCTAGGACTCTAAACCAAGTTTCATGCAACATGAGTGCTTATATGTGTCTCAATGAGCGTTGTACTAGTTTGACGAACTTATGAAACATCTAGCAATGCGGTTTCTAGGACTCTAAACGAAGTTTCATGCAACACGAGTGCTTATTTGTGTCTCAATGAGCTTTGTACTGGTTTGACGAACTTATGAAACATCTAACAATGCGGTTTCTAAGACTCTAAACCAAGTTTCATGCAACATGAGTGCTTATAAGTGTCTCAATGAGCTTTGTACAAGTTTGACAAACTTATGAAACATCTAACAACGCATTTCTAGGACTCTAAACCAAGTTTCATACAAAATGAGTGCTTATAAGCGTCTCAATGAGCTTTGTACAAGTTTGACGAACTTATGAAACATCTAACAACGCGTTTCTAGTACTCTAAACCAAGTTTCATACAAAATGAGTGCTTATAAATGTCTCAATGAGCTTTGTACTAGTTTGACGAACTTATGAAACATCTAACAACGCGGTTTCTAGGACTCTAAACTAAGTTTCATGCAACATGAGTGCTTATAAGTGTCTCAATGAGCTTTTGACTAGTTTGACGAATATATGAAACATCTAACAACGCGGGTTCTAGTACTCTAAATCAAGTTTTATACAACATGAGTGCTTATAAGTGTCTCAATGAGCTTTGTACAAGTTTGACGAACTTATGAAACATCTAACAACGCGGTTCTAGGAGTCTAAACCAAGTTTCATGCAACATTAGTGCTTATATGTGTCTCAAAGAGCGTTGTACTAGTTTGACGAACTTATGAAACATCTAACAACGCAGTTTCTAGGACTCTAAACGAAGTTTCATGCAACACGAGTGCTTATTTGTGTCTCAATGAGCTTTGTACTGGTTTGACGAACTTATGAAACATCTAACAACGCGGTTTCTAAGACTCTAAACCAAGTTTCATGCAACATGAGTGCTTATAAGTGTCTCAATGAGCTTTGTACAAGTTTGACAAACTTATGAAACATCTAACAACGCATTTCTAGGACTCTAAACAAAGTTTCATGCAACATGAGTGCTTATAAGCGTCTCAATGAGCTTTGTACAAGTTTGACGAACTTATGAAACATCTAACAAAGCGTTTCTAGGACTCTAAACCAAGTTTCATGCAACATGAGTGCTTATAAGTGTCTCAATGAGCTTTGTACTAGTTTGACGAACTTATGAAACATCGAACAACGCGTTTCTAGGACTCTAAACCATGTTTCGTTCAACATGAGTGCTTATAAGTGTCTCAATGAGCTTTGTACTAGTTTGACGAACTTATGAAACATCTAACAACACGTTTCTAGGACTCTAAACCAAGTTTCATGCAACATGAGTGCTTATAAGTGTCTCAATGAGCTTTGTACTAGTTTGACGAACTTATGAAACATCGAACAACGCGTTTCTAGGACTCTAAAACAAGTTTCATGCAACATGAGTGCTTATAAGTGTCTAAATGAGCTTTGTACAAGTTTGACGAACTTATGAAACATCTAACAACGCGTTTCTAGGACTCTAAACCAAGTTTCGTTCAACATGAGTGCTTATAAGTGTCTCAATAAGCTTTGTACTAGTTTGACGAACTTATGAAACATCTAACAACACGTTTTTAGGACTCTAAACCAAGTTTCATGCAACATGAGTGCTTATAAGTGTATCATTGAGCTTTGTACTAGTTTGACGAAATTATGAAACATTTAACAATGCGTTTCTAGGACTCTAAACCAAGTTTCATACAACATGAGTGCTTATAAGTGTCTCAATGAGCTTTGTACAAGTTTGACGATCTTATGAAACATCTAACAACGCGTTTCTAGAACTTTAAACCAAGTTTCATGCAACATGAGTGTTTATAAGTGTCTCAATTATCTTTTGACTAGTTTGACGAATATATGAAACATCTAACAATGCGGGTTCTAGGACTCTAAACCAAGTTTCATACAACATGAGTGCTTATAAGTGTCTCAATGAGCTTTGTACAAGTTTGACGAACTTATAAAACATCTAACAACGCGTTTCTAGGACTCTAAACCAAGTTTCATGCAACATGAGTGTTTATATGTGTCTCAATGAGCATTGTACTAGTTTGAAAAACTTATGAAACATCTAACAACACATTTCTAGGACTCTAAACAAAGTTTCATGCAACACGAGTGCTTATAAGCGTCTCAATGAGCTTTGTACAAGTTTGACGAACTTATGAAATATCTAACAACGCGGTTTCTAAGACTCTAAACCAAGTTTCATGCAACATGAGTGCTTATAAGTGTCTCAATGGGCTTTGTACTAGTTTGACGAACTTATGAAACATCTAACAACACGTTTCTAGGACTCTAAACAAAGTTTCATGCAACGTGAGTGCTTATAAGTGTCTCAATGAGCTTTGTACTAGTTTGACGAACTTATGAAACATCTAACAACGCAGTTTCTAGGACCCTAAACCAAGTTTCATGCAACATGAGTGCTTATAAGTGTCTCAATGAGCTTTCTACTTGTTTGACGAACTTATGAAACATCTAACGACGCGGTTTCTAGGACTCTAAACTAAGTTTCATGCAACATGAGTGCTTATAAGTGTCTCAATGAGCTTTTGACTAGTTTGACGAATATATGAAACATCTAACAACGCGGGTTCTAGGACTCTAAATCAAGTTTTATACAACATGAGTGCTTACAAGTGTCTCAATGAGCTTTGTACAAGTTTGACGAACTTATGAAACATCTAACAACGCGTTTCTAGGACTCTAAACCAAGTTTCATGCAACATTAGTGCTTATATGTGTCTCAATGAGCGTTGTACTGGTTTGAAAAACTTATGAAACATCTAACAACGCAGTTTCTAGGACTCTAAACGAAGTTTCATGCAACACGAGTGCTTAATTGTGTCTCAATGAGCTTTGTACTGGTTTGACGAACTTATGAATTATCTAACAACGCGGTTTCTAAGCCTCTAAACCAAGTTTCATGCAACATGAGTGCTTATAAGTGTCTCAATGAGCTTTGTACTAGTTTGACGAACTTATGAAACATCTAACAACACGTTTCTAGGACTCTAAACAAAGTTTCATGCAACATGAGTGCTTATAAGCGTCTCAATGAGCTTTGTACAAGTTTGACGAACTTATGAAACATCTAACAAAGCGTTTCTAGGACTCTAAACCAAGTTTCATGCAACATGAGTTCTTATAAGTGTCTCAATGAACTTTGTACTAGTTTGACGAACTTATGAAACATCTAACAACGCGGTTTCTAGGACCCTAAACCAAGTTTCATGCAACATGAGTGCTTATAAGTGTCTCAATGAGCTTTGTACTTGTTTGACGAACTTATGAAACATCTAACAACGCGGTTTCTAGGATTCTAAACTAAGTTTCATGCAACATGAGTGCTTATAAGTGTCTCAATTATCTTTTGACTAGTTTGACGAATATATGAAACATCTAACAATGCGGGTTCTAGGACTCTAAACCAAGTTTCATACAACATGAGTGCTTATAAGTGTCTCAATGAGCTTTGTACAAGTTTGACGAACTTATAAAACATCTAACAACGCGTTTCTAGGACTCTAAACCAAGTTTCATGCAACATGAGTGTTTATATGTGTCTCAATGAGCGTTGTACTAGTTTGAAAAACTTATGAAACATCTAACAACGCATTTCTAGGACTCTAAACAAAGTTTCATGCAACACGAGTGCTTATAAGCGTCTCAATGAGCTTTGTACAAGTTTGACGAACTTATGAAATATCTAACAACGCGGTTTCTAAGACTCTAAACCAAGTTTCATGCAACATGAGTGCTTATAAGTGTCTTAATGGGCTTTGTACTAGTTTGACGAACTTATGAAACATCTAACAACACGTTTCTAGGACTCTAAACAAAGTTTCATGCAACGTGAGTGCTTATAAGTGTCTCAATGAGCTTTGTACTAGTTTGACGAACTTATGAAACATCTAACAACGCAGTTTCTAGGACCCTAAACCAAGTTTCATGCAACATGAGTGCTTATAAGTGTCTCAATGAGCTTTGTACTTGTTTGACGAACTTATGAAACATCTAACAACGCGGTTTCTAGGACTCTAAACTAAGTTTCATGCAACATGAGTGCTTATAAGTGTCTCAATGAGCTTTTGACTAGTTTGACGAATATATGAAACATCTAACAACGCGGGTTCTAGGACTCTAAATCAAGTTTTATACAACATGAGTGCTTACAAGTGTCTCAATGAGCTTTGTACAAGTTTGACGAACTTATGAAACATCTAACAACGCGTTTCTAGGACTCTAAACCAAGTTTCATGCAACATTAGTGCTTATATGTGTCTCAATGAGCGTTGTACTTGGTTTGAAAAACTTATGAAACATCTAACAACGCAGTTTCTAGGACTCTAAACGAAGTTTCATGCAACACGAGTGCTTATTTGTGTCTCAATGAGCTTTGTTCTGGTTTGACGAACTTATGAAACATCTAACAACGTGGTTTCTAATACTCTAAACCAAGTTTCATGCAACATGAGTGCTTATAAGTGTCTCAATGAGCTTTGTACAAGTTTGACAAACTTATGAAACATCTAACAACGCATTTCTAGGACTCTAAACAAAGTTTCAAGCAACATGAGTGCTTATAAGAGTCTCAATGAGCTTTGTACAAGTTTGACGAACTTATGAAACATCTAACAAAGCGTTTCTAGGACTCTAAACCAAGTTTCATGCAACATGAGTGCTTATAAGTGTCTCAATGAGCTTTGTACTAGTTTGACGAACTTATGAAACATCGAACAACGCGTTTCTAGGACTCTAAACCAAGTTTCGTTCAACATGAGTGCTTATAAGTGTCTAAATGAGCTTTGTACTAGTTTGACGAACTTATGAAACATCTAACAACACGTTTCTAGGACTCTAAACCAAGTTTCATGCAACATGAGTGCTTATAAGTGTCTCAATGAGCTTTGTACTAGTTTGACGAACTTATGAAACATCTAACAAAACGTTTCTAGGACTCTAAACCAAGTTTCATGCACCATGAGTGCTTATAAGTGTCTCAATGAGCTTTGTACTAGTTTGACGAACTTATGAAACATCGAACAACGCGTTTCTAGGACTCTAAACCAAGTTTCATGAAACATGAGTACTTATAAGTGTCTAAATGAGCTTTGTACAAGTTTGACAAACTTATGAAACATCTAACAACGCGTTTCTAGGACTCTAAACCAAGTTTCGTTCAACATGAGTGCTTATAAGTTTCTCAATGAGCGTTGTACTAGTTTGACGAACTTATGAAACATCTAACAACACGTTTCTAGGACTCTAAACCAAGTTTCATGCAACATGAGTGCTTATAAGTGTATCATTGAGCATTGTACTAGTTTAACGAACTTATGAAACATTTAACAATGCGTTTCTAAGACTCTAAACCAAGTTTCATACAACATGGGTGCTTATAAGTGTATCAATGAGCTTTGTACTAGTTTGACGAACTTATGAAACATCTAACAACACATTTCTAGGATTCTAAACCAAGTTTCATGCAACATGAGTGCTTATAAGTGTATCATTGCGCTTTGTACAAGTTTGACGAACTTATGAAACATCGAACAACGCGTTTCTAGGACTCTAAACCAAGTTTCGTTCAACATGAGTGCTTATAAGTGTCTCAATGAGCTTTGTACTAGTTTGACGAACTTATGAAACATCTAACAACACGTTTCTAGGACTCTAAACCAAGTTTCAAGCAACATGAGTGCGTATAAGTGTATTATTGAGCTTTGTACTAGTTTGACGAACTTATGAAACATTTAACAATGCGTTTCTAGGACTCTAAACCAAGTTTCATACAACATGAGTGCTTATAAGTGTCTCAATGAGCTTTGTACAAGTTTGACGAACTTATGAAACATTTAACAACGCGTTTCTAGGACTCTAAACCAAGTTTCATGCAACATGAGTGCTTATAAGTGTCTCAATGAGCTTTGTAATAGTTTGACGAACTTATGAAACATCTAACAACGCGGTTTATAGGACTCTAAACTAACTTTCATGCAACATGAGTGCTTATAAGTGTCTCAATGAGCTTTTGACTAGTTTGACGAATATATGAAACATCTAACAACGCGGGTTCTAGGACTCTAAACCAAGTTTCATACAACATGAGTGCTTATAAGTGTCTCAATGAGCTTTGTACAAGTTTGACGAACTTATAAAACATCTAACAACGCGTTTCTAGGACTCTAAACCAAGTTTCGTGCAACATGAGTGTTTATATGTGTCTCAATGAGCGTTGTACTAGTTTGACGAACTTATGAAACATCTAACAACGCGGTTTCTAGGACTCTAAACGAAGTTTCATGCAACACGAGTGCTTATTTGTGTCTCAATGAGCTTTGTACTGGTTTGACGAACTTATGAAATATCTAACAACGCGGTTTCTAAGCCTCTAAACCAAGTTTCATGCAACATGAGTGCTTATAAGTGTCTCAATGAGCTTTGTACTAGTTTGACGAACTTATGAAACATCTAACAACACGTTTCTAGGACTCTAAACAAAGTTTCATGCAACATGAATGCTTATAAGCGTCTCAATGAGCTTTGTACAAGTTTGACGAACTTATGAAACATCTAACAAAGCGTTTCTAGGACTCTAAACCAAGTTTCATGCAACATGAGTTCTTATAAGTGTCTCAATGAGCTTTGTACTAGTTTGACGAACTTATGAAACATCTAACAACGCAGTTTCTAGGACCCTAAACCAAGTTTCATGCAACATGAGTGCTTATAAGTGTCTCAATGAGCTTTGTACTTGTTTGACGAACTTATGAAACATCTAACAACGCGGTTTCTAGGACTCTAAACTAAGTTTCATGCAACATGAGTGCTTATAAGTGTCTCAATGATCTTTTGACTAGTTTGACGAATATATGAAACATCTAACAATGCGGGTTCTAGGACTCTAAACCAAGTTTAATACAACATGAGTGCTTATAAGTGTCTCAATGAGCTTTGTACAAGTTTGACGAACTTATAAAACATCTAACAACGCGTTTCTAGGACTCTAAACCAAGTTTCATGCAACATGAGTGTTTATATGTGTCTTAATGAGCGTTGTACTAGTTTGAAAAACTTATGAAACATCTAACAACGCATTTCTAGGACTCTAAACAAAGCTTCATGCAACACGAGTGCTTATAAGCGTCTCAATGAGGTTTGTACAAGTTTGACGAACTTATGAAACATCTAACAACGCGGTTTCTAAGACTCTAAATCAAGTTTCATGCAACATGAGTGCTTATAAGTGTCTCAATGGGCTTTGTACTAGTTTGACGAACTTATGAAACATCTAACAACACGTTTCTAGGACTCTAAACAAAGTTTCATGCAACGTGAGTGCTTATAAGTGTCTCAATGATCTTTGTACTAGTTTGACGAACTTATGAAACATCTAACAACGCAGTTTCTAGGACCCTAAACCAAGTTTCATGCAACATGAGTGCTTATAAGTGTCTCAATGAGCTTTGTACTTGTTTGACGAACTTATGAAACATCTAACAACGCGGTTTCTAGGACTCTAAACTAAGTTTCATGCAACATGAGTGCTTATAAGTGTCTCAATGAGCTTTTGACTAGTTTGACGAATATATGAAATATCTAACAACGCGGGTTCTAGGACTCTAAATCAAGTTTTATACAACATGAGTGCTTACAAGTGTCTCAATGAGCTTTGTACAAGTTTGACGAACTTATGAAACATCTAACAACGCGTTTCTAGGACTCTAAACCAAGTTTCATGCAACATTAGTGCTTATATGTGTCTCAATGAGCGTTGTACTGGTTTGAAAAACTTATGAAACATCTAACAACGCAGTTTCTAGGACTCTAAATGAAGTTTCATGCAACACGAGTGCTTATTTGTGTCTCAATGAGCTTTGTACTGGTTTGACGAACTTATGAAACATCTAACAACGCGGTTTCTAAGACTCTAAACCAAGTTTCATGCAACATGAGTGCTTATAAGTGTCTCAATGAGCTTTGTACAAGTTTGACAAACTTATGAAACATCTAACAACGCATTTCTAGGACTCTAAACAAAGTTTCATGCAACATGAGTGCTTATAAGCGTCTCAATGAGCTTTGTACAAGTTTGACGAACTTATGAAACATCTAACAAAGCGTTTCTAGGACTCTAAACCAAGTTTCATGCAACATGAGTGCTTATAAGTGTCTCAATGAGCTTTGTACTAGTTTGACGAACTTATGAAACATCGAACAACGCGTTTCTAGGACTCTAAACCAAGTTTCGTTCAACATGAGTGCTTATAAGTGTCTCAATGAGCTTTGTACTAGTTTGACGAACTTATGAAACATCTAACAACACGTTTCTAGGACTCTAAACCAAGTTTCATGCAACATGAGTGCTTATAAGTGTCTCAATGAGCTTTGTACTAGTTTGACGAACTTATGAAACATCTAACAACACGTTTCTAGGACTCTAAACCAAGTTTCATGCACCATGAGTGCTTATAAGTGTCTCAATGAGCTTTGTACTAGTTTGACGAACTTATGAAACATCGAACAACGCGTTTCTAGGACTCTAAACCAAGTTTCATGAAACATGAGTGCTTATAAGTGTCTAAATGAGCTTTGTACAAGTTTGACAAACTTATGAAACATCTAACAACGCGTTTCTAGGACTCTAAACCAAGTTTCGTTCAACATGAGTGCTTATAAGTGTCTCAATGAGCTTTGTACTAGTTTGACGAACTTATGAAACATCTAACAACACGTTTCTAGGACTCTAAACCAAGTTTCATGCAACATGAGTGCTTATAAGTGTCTCAATGAGCTTTGTACTAGTTTGACGAACTTATGAAACATCGAACAACGCGTTTCTAGGACTCTAAACCAAGTTTCGTTCAACATGAGTGCTTATAAGTGTCTCAATGAGCTTTGTACTAGTTTGACGAACTTATGAAACATCTAACAACACGTTTCTAGGACTCTAAACCAAGTTTCATGCAACATGAGTGCTTATAAGTGTCTCAATGAGCTTTGTACTAGTTTGACGAACTTATGAAACATCTAACAACACGTTTCTAGGACTCTAAACCAAGTTTCATGCACCATGAGTGCTTATAAGTGTCTCAATGAGCTTTGTACTAGTTTGACGAACTTATGAAACATCGAACAACGCGTTTCTAGGACTCTAAACCAAGTTTCATGAAACATGAGTGCTTATAAGTGTCTAAATGAGCTTTGTACAAGTTTGACAAACTTATGAAACATCTAACAACGCGTTTCTAGGACTCTAAACCAAGTTTCGTTCAACATGAGTGCTTATAAGTGTCTCAATGAGCTTTGTACTAGTTTGACGAACTTATGAAACATCTAACAACACGTTTCTAGGACTCTAAACCAAGTTTCATGCAACATGAGTGCTTATAAGTGTATCATTGAGCATTGTACTAGTTTAACGAACTTATGAAACATTTAACAATGCGTTTCTAAGACTCTAAACCAAGTTTCATACAACATGGGTGCTTATAAGTGTATCAATGAGCTTTGTACTAGTTTGACGAACTTATGAAACATCTAACAACACATTTCTAGGATTCTAAACCAAGTTTCATGCAACATGAGTGCTTATAAGTGTATCATTGCGCTTTGTACAAGTTTGACGAACTTATTAAACATCTAACAACGCGTTTCTAGGACTCTAAACCAAGTTTCGTTCAACATGAATGCTTATAAGTGTCTCAATGATCTTTTGACTAGTTTGACGAATATATGAAACATCTAACAATGCGGGTTCTAAGACTCTAAACCAAGTTTCATACAACATGAGTGCTTATAAGTGTCTCAATGAGCTTTGTACAAGTTTGACGAACTTATAAAACATCTAACAACGCGTTTCTAGGACTCTAAACCAAGTTTCATGCAACATGAGTGTTTATATGCGTCTTAATGAGCGTTGTACTAGTTTGAAAAACTTATGAAACATCTAACAACGCATTTCTAGGACTCTAAACAAAGTTTCATGCAACACGAGTGCTTATAAGCGTCTCAATGAGCTTTGTACAAGTTTGACGAACTTATGAAATATCTAACAACGCGGTTTCTAAGACTCTAAACCAAGTTTCATGCAACATTAGTGCTTGTAAGTGTCTCAATGGGCTTTGTACTAGTTTGACGAACTTATGAAACATCTAACAACACGTTTCTAGGACTCTAAACAAAGTTTCATGCAACGTGAGTGCTTATAAGTGTCTCAATGATCTTTGTACTAGTTTGACGAACTTATGAAACATCTAACAACGCAGTTTCTAGGACCCTAAACCAAGTTTCATGCAACATGAGTGCTTATAAGTGTCTCAATGAGCTTTGTACTTGTTTGACGAACTTATGAAAGATCTAACAACGCGGTTTCTAGGACTCTAAACTAAGTTTCATGCAACATGAGTGCTTATAAGTGTCTCAATGAGCTTTTGACTAGTTTGACGAATATATGAAACATCTAACAACGCGGGTTCTAGGACTCTAAATCAAGTTTTATACAACATGAGTGCTTACAAGTGTCTCAATGAGCTTTGTACAAGTTTGACGAACTTATGAAACATCTAACAACGCGTTTCTAGGACTCTAAACCAAGTTTCATGCAACATTAGTGCTTATATGTGTCTCAATGAATGTTGTACTGGTTTGAAAAACTTATGAAACATCAAACAACGCAGTTTCTAGGACTCTAAATGAAGTTTCATGCAACACGAGTGCTTATTTGTGTCTCAATGAGCTTTGTACTGGTTTGACGAACTTATGAAACATCTAACAACGCGGTTTCTAAGACTCTAAACCAAGTTTCATGCAACATGAGTGCTTATAAGTGTCTCAATGAGCTTTGTACAAGTTTGACAAACTTATGAAACATCTAACAACGCATTTCTAGGACTCTAAACAAAGTTTCATGCAACATGAGTGCTTATAAGCGTCTCAATGAGCTTTGTACAAGTTTGACGAACTTATGAAACATCTAACAAAGCGTTTCTAGGAATCTAAACCAAGTTTCATGCAACATGAGTGCTTATAAGTGTCTCAATGAGCTTTGTACTAGTTTGACGAACTTATGAAACATCGAACAACGCGTTTCTAGGACTCTAAACCAAGTTTCGTTCAACATGAGTGCTTATAAGTGTCTCAATGAGCTTTGTACTAGTTTGACGAACTTATGAAACATCTAACAACACGTTTCTAGGACTCTAAACCAAGTTTCATGCAACATGAGTGCTTATAAGTGTCTCAATGAGCTTTGTACTAGTTTGACGAACTTATGAATCATCTAACAACACGTTTCTAGGACTCTAAACCAAGTTTCATGCACCATGAGTGCTTATAAGTGTCTCAATGAGCTTTGTACTAGTTTGACGAACTTATGAAACATCGAACAACGCGTTTCTAGGACTCTAAACCAAGTTTCATGAAACATGAGTGCTTATAAGTGTCTAAATGTGCTTTGTACAAGTTTGACAAACTTATGAAACATCTAACAACGCGTTTCTAGGACTCTAAACCAAGTTTCGTTCAACATGAGTGCTTATAAGTGTCTCAATGAGCTTTGTACTAGTTTGACGAACTTATGAAACATCTAAAAACACGTTTCTAGGACTCTAAACCAAGTTTCATGCAACATGAGTGCTTATAAGTGTATCATTGAGCATTGTACTAGTTTAACGAACTTATGAAACATTTAACAATGCGTTTCTAAGACTCTAAACCAAGTTTCATACAACATGGGTGCTTATAAGTGTATCAATGAGCTTTGTACTAGTTTGACGAACTTATGAAACATCTAACAACACATTTCTAGGACTCTAAACCAAGTTTCATGCAACATGAGTGCTTATAAGTGTATCATTGCGCTTTGTACAAGTTTGACGAACTTATTAAACATCTAACAACGCGTTTCTAGGACTCTAAACCAAGTTTCGTTCAACATGAGTGCTTATAAGTGTCTCAATGATCTTTTGACTAGTTTGACGAATATATGAAACATCTAACAATGCGGGTTCTAAGACTCTAAACCAAGTTTCATACAACATGAGTGCTTATAAGTGTCTCAATGAGCTTTGTACAAGTTTGACGAACTTATAAAACATCTAACAACGCGTTTCTAGGACTCTAAACCAAGTTTCATGCAACATGAGTGTTTATATGCGTCTTAATGAGCGTTGTACTAGTTTGAAAAACTTATGAAACATCAAACAACGCAGTTTCTAGGACTCTAAATGAAGTTTCATGCAACACGAGTGCTTATTTGTGTCTCAATGAGCTTTGTACTGGTTTGACGAACTTATGAAACATCTAACAACGCGGTTTCTAAGACTCTAAACCAAGTTTCATGCAACATGAGTGCTTATAAGTGTCTCAATGAGCTTTGTACAAGTTTGACAAACTTATGAAACATCTAACAACGCGGTTTCTAAGACTCTAAACCAAGTTTCATGCAACATTAGTGCTTATAAGTGTCTCAATGGGCTTTGTACTAGTTTGACGAACTTATGAAACATCTAACAACACGTTTCTAGGACTCTAAACAAAGTTTCATGCAACGTGAGTGCTTATAAGTGTCTCAATGATCTTTGTACTAGTTTGACGAACTTATGAAACATCTAACAACGCAGTTTCTAGGACCCTAAACCAAGTTTCATGCAACATGAGTGCTTATAAGTGTCTCAATGAGCTTTGTACTTGTTTTACGAACTTATGAAACATCTAACAACGCGGTTTCTAGGACTCTAAACTAAGTTTCATGCAACATGAGTGCTTATAAGTGTCTCAATGAGCTTTTGACTAGTTTGACGAATATATGAAACATCTAACAACGCGGGTTCTAGGACTCTAAATCAAGTTTTATACAACATGAGTGCTTACAAGTGTCTCAATGAGCTTTGTACAAGTTTGACGAACTTATGAAACATCTAACAACGCGTTTCTAGGACTCTAAACCAAGTTTCATGCAACATTAGTGCTTATATGTGTCTCAATGAGCGTTGTACTGGTTTGAAAAACTTATGAAACATCAAACAACGCAGTTTCTAGGACTCTAAATGAAGTTTCATGCAACACGAGTGCTTATTTGTGTCTCAATGAGCTTTGTACTGGTTTGACGAACTTATGAAACATCTAACAACGCGGTTTCTAAGACTCTAAACCAAGTTTCATGCAACATGAGTGCTTATAAGTGTTTCAATGAGCTTTGTACAAGTTTGACAAACTTATGAAACATCTAACAACGCATTTCTAGGACTCTAAACAAAGTTTCATGCAACATGAGTGCTTATAAGCGTCTCAATGAGCTTTGTACAAGTTTGACGAACTTATGAAACATCTAACAAAGCGTTTCTAGGACTCTAAACCAAGTTTCATGCAACATGAGTGCTTATAAGTGTCTCAATGAGCTTTGTACTAGTTTGACGAACTTAAGAATCATCGTACAACGCGTTTCTAGGACTCTAAACCAAGTTTCGTTCAACATGAGTGCTTATAAGTGTCTCAATGAGCTTTGTACTAGTTTGACGAACTTATGAAACATCTAACAACACGTTTCTAGGACTCTAAACCAAGTTTCATGCAACATGAGTGCTTATAAGTGTCTCAATGAGCTTTGTACTAGTTTGACGAACTTATGAAACATCTAACAACACGTTTCTAGGACTCTAAACCAAGTTTCATGCACCATGAGTGCTTATAAGTGTCTCAATGAGCTTTGTACTAGTTTGACGAACTTATGAAACATCGAACAACGCGTTTCTAGGACTCTAAACCAAGTTTCGTTCAACATGAGTGCTTATAAGTGTCTCAATGAGCTTTGTACAAGTTTGACGAACTTATGAAACATCTAACAACACGTTTCTAGGACTCTAAACCAAGTTTCATGCAACATGAGTGCTTATAAGTGTCTCAATGAGCTTTGTACTAGTTTGACGAACTTATGAAACATCTAACAACACGTTTCTAGGACTCTAAACCAAGTTTCATGCACCATGAGTGCTTATAAGTGTCTCAATGAGCTTTGTACTAGTTTGACGAACTTATGAAACATCGAACAACGCGTTTCTAGGACTCTAAACCAAGTTTCATGAAACATGAGTGCTTATAAGTGTCTAAATGAGCTTTGTACAAGTTTGACAAACTTATGAAACATCTAACAACGCGTTTCTAGGACTCTAAACCAAGTTTCGTTCAACATGAGTGCTTATAAGTGTCTCAATGAGCTTTGTACTAGTTTGACGAACTTATGAAACATCTAACAACACGTTTCTAGGACTCTAAACCAAGTTTCATGCAACATGAGTGCTTATAAGTGTCTCAATGAGCTTTGTACTAGTTTGACGAACTTATGAAACATCGAACAACGCGTTTCTAGGACTCTAAACCAAGTTTCGTTCAACATGAGTGCTTATAAGTGTCTCAATGAGCTTTGTACTAGTTTGACGAACTTATGAAACATCTAACAACACGTTTCTAGGACTCTAAACCAAGTTTCATGCAACATGAGTGCTTATAAGTGTCTCAATGAGCTTTGTACTAGTTTGACGAACTTATGAAACATCTAACAACACGTTTCTAGGACTCTAAACCAAGTTTCATGCACCATGAGTGCTTATAAGTGTCTCAATGAGCTTTGTACTAGTTTGACGAACTTATGAAACATCGAACAACGCGTTTCTAGGACTCTAAACCAAGTTTCATGAAACATGAGTGCTTATAAGTGTCTAAATGAGCTTTGTACAAGTTTGACAAACTTATGAAACATCTAACAACGCGTTTCTAGGACTCTAAACCAAGTTTCGTTCAACATGAGTGCTTATAAGTGTCTCAATGAGCTTTGTACTAGTTTGACGAACTTATGAAACATCTAACAACACGTTTCTAGGACTCTAAACCAAGTTTCATGCAACATGAGTGCTTATAAGTGTATCATTGAGCATTGTACTAGTTTAACGAACTTATGAAACATTTAACAATGCGTTTCTAAGACTCTAAACCAAGTTTCATACAACATGGGTGCTTATAAGTGTATCAATGAGCTTTGTACTAGTTTGACGAACTTATGAAACATCTAACAACACATTTCTAGGATTCTAAACCAAGTTTCATGCAACATGAGTGCTTATAAGTGTATCATTGCGCTTTGTACAAGTTTGACGAACTTATGAAACATCTAACAACGCGTTTCTAGGACTCTAAACCAAGTTTCGTTCAACATGAATGCTTATAAGTGTCTCAATGATCTTTTGACTAGTTTGACGAATATATGAAACATCTAACAATGCGGGTTCTAAGACTCTAAACCAAGTTTCATACAACATGAGTGCTTATAAGTGTCTCAATGAGCTTTGTACAAGTTTGACGAACTTATAAAACATCTAACAACGCGTTTCTAGGACTCTAAACCAAGTTTCATGCAACATGAGTGTTTATATGCGTCTTAATGAGCGTTGTACTAGTTTGAAAAACTTATGAAACATCTAACAACGCATTTCTAGGACTCTAAACAAAGTTTCATGCAACACGAGTGCTTATAAGCGTCTCAATGAGCTTTGTACAAGTTTGACGAACTTATGAAATATCTAACAACGCGGTTTCTAAGACTCTAAACCAAGTTTCATGCAACATTAGTGCTTGTAAGTGTCTCAATGGGCTTTGTACTAGTTTGACGAACTTATGAAACATCTAACAACACGTTTCTAGGACTCTAAACAAAGTTTCATGCAACGTGAGTGCTTATAAGTGTCTCAATGATCTTTGTACTAGTTTGACGAACTTATGAAACATCTAACAACGCAGTTTCTAGGACCCTAAACCAAGTTTCATGCAACATGAGTGCTTATAAGTGTCTCAATGAGCTTTGTACTTGTTTGACGAACTTATGAAAGATCTAACAACGCGGTTTCTAGGACTCTAAACTAAGTTTCATGCAACATGAGTGCTTATAAGTGTCTCAATGAGCTTTTGACTAGTTTGACGAATATATGAAACATCTAACAACGCGGGTTCTAGGACTCTAAATCAAGTTTTATACAACATGAGTGCTTACAAGTGTCTCAATGAGCTTTGTACAAGTTTGACGAACTTATGAAACATCTAACAACGCGTTTCTAGGACTCTAAACCAAGTTTCATGCAACATTAGTGCTTATATGTGTCTCAATGAATGTTGTACTGGTTTGAAAAACTTATGAAACATCAAACAACGCAGTTTCTAGGACTCTAAATGAAGTTTCATGCAACACGAGTGCTTATTTGTGTCTCAATGAGCTTTGTACTGGTTTGACGAACTTATGAAACATCTAACAACGCGGTTTCTAAGACTCTAAACCAAGTTTCATGCAACATGAGTGCTTATAAGTGTCTCAATGAGCTTTGTACAAGTTTGACAAACTTATGAAACATCTAACAACGCATTTCTAGGACTCTAAACAAAGTTTCATGCAACATGAGTGCTTATAAGCGTCTCAATGAGCTTTGTACAAGTTTGACGAACTTATGAAACATCTAACAAAGCGTTTCTAGGACTCTAAACCAAGTTTCATGCAACATGAGTGCTTATAAGTGTCTCAATGAGCTTTGTACTAGTTTGACGAACTTATGAAACATCGAACAACGCGTTTCTAGGACTCTAAACCAAGTTTCGTTCAACATGAGTGCTTATAAGTGTCTCAATGAGCTTTGTACTAGTTTGACGAACTTATGAAACATCTAACAACACGTTTCTAGGACTCTAAACCAAGTTTCATGCAACATGAGTGCTTATAAGTGTCTCAATGAGCTTTGTACTAGTTTGACGAACTTATGAATCATCTAACAACACGTTTCTAGGACTCTAAACCAAGTTTCATGCACCATGAGTGCTTATAAGTGTCTCAATGAGCTTTGTACTAGTTTGACGAACTTATGAAACATCGAACAACGCGTTTCTAGGACTCTAAACCAAGTTTCATGAAACATGAGTGCTTATAAGTGTCTAAATGTGCTTTGTACAAGTTTGACAAACTTATGAAACATCTAACAACGCGTTTCTAGGACTCTAAACCAAGTTTCGTTCAACATGAGTGCTTATAAGTGTCTCAATGAGCTTTGTACTAGTTTGACGAACTTATGAAACATCTAAAAACACGTTTCTAGGACTCTAAACCAAGTTTCATGCAACATGAGTGCTTATAAGTGTATCATTGAGCATTGTACTAGTTTAACGAACTTATGAAACATTTAACAATGCGTTTCTAAGACTCTAAACCAAGTTTCATACAACATGGGTGCTTATAAGTGTATCAATGAGCTTTGTACTAGTTTGACGAACTTATGAAACATCTAACAACACATTTCTAGGACTCTAAACCAAGTTTCATGCAACATGAGTGCTTATAAGTGTATCATTGCGCTTTGTACAAGTTTGACGAACTTATTAAACATCTAACAACGCGTTTCTAGGACTCTAAACCAAGTTTCGTTCAACATGAGTGCTTATAAGTGTCTCAATGATCTTTTGACTAGTTTGACGAATATATGAAACATCTAACAATGCGGGTTCTAAGACTCTAAACCAAGTTTCATACAACATGAGTGCTTATAAGTGTCTCAATGAGCTTTGTACAAGTTTGACGAACTTATAAAACATCTAACAACGCGTTTCTAGGACTCTAAACCAAGTTTCATGCAACATGAGTGTTTATATGCGTCTTAATGAGCGTTGTACTAGTTTGAAAAACTTATGAAACATCAAACAACGCAGTTTCTAGGACTCTAAATGAAGTTTCATGCAACACGAGTGCTTATTTGTGTCTCAATGAGCTTTGTACTGGTTTGACGAACTTATGAAACATCTAACAACGCGGTTTCTAAGACTCTAAACCAAGTTTCATGCAACATGAGTGCTTATAAGTGTCTCAATGAGCTTTGTACAAGTTTGACAAACTTATGAAACATCTAACAACGCGGTTTCTAAGACTCTAAACCAAGTTTCATGCAACATTAGTGCTTATAAGTGTCTCAATGGGCTTTGTACTAGTTTGACGAACTTATGAAACATCTAACAACACGTTTCTAGGACTCTAAACAAAGTTTCATGCAACGTGAGTGCTTATAAGTGTCTCAATGATCTTTGTACTAGTTTGACGAACTTATGAAACATCTAACAACGCAGTTTCTAGGACCCTAAACCAAGTTTCATGCAACATGAGTGCTTATAAGTGTCTCAATGAGCTTTGTACTTGTTTTACGAACTTATGAAACATCTAACAACGCGGTTTCTAGGACTCTAAACTAAGTTTCATGCAACATGAGTGCTTATAAGTGTCTCAATGAGCTTTTGACTAGTTTGACGAATATATGAAACATCTAACAACGCGGGTTCTAGGACTCTAAATCAAGTTTTATACAACATGAGTGCTTACAAGTGTCTCAATGAGCTTTGTACAAGTTTGACGAACTTATGAAACATCTAACAACGCGTTTCTAGGACTCTAAACCAAGTTTCATGCAACATTAGTGCTTATATGTGTCTCAATGAGCGTTGTACTGGTTTGAAAAACTTATGAAACATCAAACAACGCAGTTTCTAGGACTCTAAATGAAGTTTCATGCAACACGAGTGCTTATTTGTGTCTCAATGAGCTTTGTACTGGTTTGACGAACTTATGAAACATCTAACAACGCGGTTTCTAAGACTCTAAACCAAGTTTCATGCAACATGAGTGCTTATAAGTGTTTCAATGAGCTTTGTACAAGTTTGACAAACTTATGAAACATCTAACAACGCATTTCTAGGACTCTAAACAAAGTTTCATGCAACATGAGTGCTTATAAGCGTCTCAATGAGCTTTGTACAAGTTTGACGAACTTATGAAACATCTAACAAAGCGTTTCTAGGACTCTAAACCAAGTTTCATGCAACATGAGTGCTTATAAGTGTCTCAATGAGCTTTGTACTAGTTTGACGAACTTAAGAATCATCGTACAACGCGTTTCTAGGACTCTAAACCAAGTTTCGTTCAACATGAGTGCTTATAAGTGTCTCAATGAGCTTTGTACTAGTTTGACGAACTTATGAAACATCTAACAACACGTTTCTAGGACTCTAAACCAAGTTTCATGCAACATGAGTGCTTATAAGTGTCTCAATGAGCTTTGTACTAGTTTGACGAACTTATGAAACATCTAACAACACGTTTCTAGGACTCTAAACCAAGTTTCATGCACCATGAGTGCTTATAAGTGTCTCAATGAGCTTTGTACTAGTTTGACGAACTTATGAAACATCGAACAACGCGTTTCTAGGACTCTAAACCAAGTTTCATGAAACATGAGTGCTTATAAGTGTCTAAATGAGCTTTGTACAAGTTTGACAAACTTATGAAACATCTAACAACGCGTTTCTAGGACTCTAAACCAAGTTTCGTTCAACATGAGTGCTTATAAGTGTCTCAATGAGCTTTGTACTAGTTTGACGAACTTATGAAACATCTAACAACACGTTTCTAGGACTCTAAACCAAGTTTCATGCAACATGAGTGCTTATAAGTGTATCATTGAGCATTGTACTAGTTTAACGAACTTATGAAACATTTAACAATGCGTTTCTATATAAGACTCTAAACCAAGTTTCATACAACATGGGTGCTTATAAGTGTATCAATGAGCTTTGTACTAGTTTGACGAACTTATGAAACATCTAACAACACATTTCTAGGACTCTAAACCAAGTTTCATGCAACATGAGTGCTTATAAGTGTATCATTGCGCTTTGTACAAGTTTGACGAACTTATTAAACATCTAACAACGCGTTTCTAGGACTCTAAACCAAGTTTCGTTCAACATGAGTGCTTATAAGTGTCTCAATGAGCTTTGTACTAGTTTGACGAACTTATGAAACATCTAACAACACGTTTCTAGGACTCTAAACCAAGTTTCATGCAACATGAGTGCTTATAAGTGTATCATTGAGCTTTGTACTAGTTTGACGAACTTATGAAACATTTAACAATGCGTTTCTAGGACTCTAAACTAAGTTTCATACAACATGAGTGCTTATAAGTGTCTCAATGAGCTTTGTACAAGTTTGACGAACTTATGAAACATTTAACAACGCGTTTCTAGGACTCTAAACCAAGTTTCATGCAACATGAGTGCTTATAAGTGTCTCAATGAGCTTTGTAATAGTTTGACGAACTTATGAAACATCTAACAACGCGGTTTATAGGACTCTAAACTAAGTTTCATGCAACATGAGTGCTTATAAGTGTCTCAATGAGCTTTTGACTAGTTTGACGAATATATGAAACATCTAACAACGCGGGTTCTAGGACTCTAAACCAAGTTTCATACAACATGAGTGCTTATAAGTGTCTCAATGAGCTTTGTACAAGTTTGACAAACTTATAAAACATCTAACAACGCGTTTCTAGGACTCTAAACCAAGTTTAATGCAACATGAGTGTTTATATGTGTCTCAATGAGCGTTGTACTAGTTTGACGAACTTATGAAACATCTAACAACGCGGTTTCTAGGACTCTAAACGAAGTTTCATGCAACACGAGTGCTTATTTGTGTCTCAATGAGCTTTGTACTGGTTTGACGAACTTATGAAATATCTAACAACGCGGTTTCTAAGCCTCTAAACCAAGTTTCATGCAACATGAGTGCTGATAAGTGTCTCAATGAGCTTTGTATTAGTTTGACGAACTTATGAAACATCTAACAACACGTTTCTTGGACTCTAAACAAAGTTTCATGCAACATGAGTGCTTATAAGCGTCTCAATGAGCTTTGTACAAGTTTGACAAACTTATGAAACATCTAACAAAGCGTTTCTAGGACTCTAAACCAAGTTTCATGCAACATGAGTTCTTATAAGTGTCTCAATGAGCTTTGTACTAGTTTGACGAACTTATGAAACATCTAACAACGCAGTTTCTAGGACCCTAAACCAAGTTTCATGCAACATGAGTGCTTATAAGTGTCTCAATGAGCTTTGAACTTGTTTGACGAACTTATGAAACATCTAACAACGCGTTTCTAGGACTCTAAACCAAGTTTCATGCAACATGAGTGCTTATAATTGTCTCAATGAGCTTTGTACAAGTTTGACGAACTTATGAAACATCTAACAACGCGTTTCTAGGACTCTAAACCAAGTTTCGTTCAACATGGGTGCTTATAAGTGTCTCAATGAGCTTTGTACTAGTTTGACGAACTTATGAAACATTTAACAACACGTTTCTAGGACTCTAAACCAAGTTTCATGCAACATGAGTGCTTATAAGTGTATCATTGAGCTTTGTACTAGTTTAACGAACTTATGAAACATTTAACAATGCGTTTCTAGGACTCTAAACCAAGTTTCATACAACATGAGTGCTTATAAGTGTCTCAATGAGCTTTGTACTAGTTTGACGAACTTATGAAACATCTAACAACACGTTTCTAGGACTCTAAACCAAGTTTCATGCAACATGAGTGCTTATAAGTGTATCATTGAGCTTTGTACAAGTTTGACGAACTTATGAAACATCTAACAACGCGTTTCTAGGACTCTAAACAAAGTTTCGTTCAACATGAGTGCTTATAAGTGTCTCAATGAGCTTTGTACTAGTTTGACGAACTTATGAAACATCTAACAACACGTTTCTAGGACTCTAAACCAAGTTTCATGCAACATGAGTGCTTATAAGTGTATCATTAAGCTTTGTACTAGTTTGACGAACTTATGAAACATTTAACAATGCGTTTCTAGGACTCTAAACCAAGTTTCATACAACATGAGTGCTTATAAGTGTCTCAATGAGCTTTGTACAAGTTTGACGAACTTATGAAACATCTAACAACGCGTTTCTAGGACTCTAAACCAAGTTTCATGCAACATGAGTGCTTATATGTGTCTCAATGAGCGTTGTACTTGTTTGACGAACTTATGAAACATCTAACAACGCGTTTCTAGGACTCTAAACCAAGTTTCATGCAACATGAGTGCTTATAATTGTCTAAATGAGCTTTGTACAAGTTTGACGAACTTATGAAACATCTAACAACGCGTTTCTAGGACTCTAAACAAAGTTTCGTTCAACATGAGTGCTTATAAGTGTCTCAATGAGCTTTGTACTAGTTTGACGAACTTATGAAACATCTAACAACACGTTTCTAGGACTCTAAACCAAGTTTCATGCAACATGAGTGCTTATAAGTGTATCATTGAGCTTTGTACTAGTTTGACGAACTTATGAAACATTTAACAATCCGTTTCTAGGACTCTAAACCAAGTTTCATACAACATGAGTGCTTATAAGTGTCTCAATGAGCTTTGTACAAGTTTGACGAACTTATGAAACATTTAACAACGCGTTTCTAGGACTCTAAACCAAGTTTCATGCAACATGAGTGCTTATAAGTGTCTCAATGAGCTTTGTACTAGTTTGACGAACTTATGAAACATCTAACAACGCGGTTTCTAGGACTCTAAACTAAGTTTCATGGAACATGAGTGTTTATAAGTGTCTCAATGAGCTTTTGACTAGTTTGACGAATATATGAAACATCTAACAACGCGGGTTCTAGGACTCTAAACCAAGTTTCATACAACATGAGTGCTTATAAGTGTCTCAATGAGCTTTGTACAAGTTTGACGAACTTATGAAACATCTAACAACGCGTTTCTAGGACTCTAAACCAAGTTTCATGCAACATGAGTGTTTATATGTGTCTCAATGAGCGTTGTACTAGTTTGACGAACTTATGAAACATCTAACAACGCGGTTTCTAGGACTCTAAACGAAGTTTCATGCAACACGATTGCTTATTTGTGTCTCAATGAGCTTTGTACTGGTTTGACGAACTTATGAAATATCTAACAACGCGGTTTCTAAGACTCTAAACCAAGTTTCATGCAACATGACTGCTTATAAGTGTCTCAATGAGCTTTGTACTAGTTTGACGAACTTATGAAACATCTAACAACACGTTTCTAGGACTCTAAACAAAGTTTCATGTAACATGAGTGCTTATAAGGGTCTCAATGAGCTTTGTACAAGTTTGACGAACTTATGAAACATCTAACAAAGCGTTTCTAGGACCCTAAACCAAGTTTCATGCAACATGAGTGCTTATAAGTCTCTCAATGAGCTTTGTACTAGTTTGACGAACTTCTGAAACATCTAACAACACAGTTTCTAGGACCCTAAACCAAGTTTCATGCAACATGGGTGCTTATAAGTGTCTCAATGAGCTTTGTACTTGTTTGACGAACTTATGAAACATATAACAACGTGTTTCTAGGACTCTAAACCAAGTTTCATGCAACATGAGTGTTTATATGTGTCTCAATGAGCGTTGTACTAGTTTGACGAACTTATGAAACATCTAACAACGCGGTTTCTAGGACTCTAAACGAAGTTTCATGCAACACAAGTGCTTATTTGTGTCTCAATGAGCTTTGTACTGGTTTGAAGAACTTATGAAATATCTAACAACGCGGTTTCTAAGACTCTAAACCAAGTTTCATGCAACATGAGTGCTTATAAGTGTCTCAATGACCTTTGTACTAGTTTGACGAACTTATGAAACATCTAACAACACGTTTCTAGGACTCTAAACAAAGTTTCATGTAACATGAGTGCTTATAAGCGTCTCAATGAGCTTTGTACAAGTTTGACGAACTTATGAAACATCTAACAAAGCGAGTCTAGGACTCTAAACCAAGTTTCATGCAACATGAGTGCTTATAAGTGTCTCAATGAGCTTTGTACTAGTTTGACGAACTTCTGAAACATCTAACAACGCAGTTTCTAGGACCCTAAACCAAGTTTCATGCAACATGAGTGCTTATAAGTGTCTCAATGAGCTTTGTACTTGTTTGACGAACTTATGAAACATCTAACAACGCGTTTCTAGGACTCTAAACCAAGTTTCATGCAACATGAGTGCTTATAATTGTCTCAATGAGCTTTGTACTAGTTTGACGAACTTATGAAACATCTAACAACACGTTTCTAGGACTCTAAACCAAGTTTCATGCAACATGAGTCCTTATAAGTGTATCATTGAGCTTTGTACTAGTTTAACGAACTTATGAAACATTTAACAATGCGTTTCTAGGACTCTAAACCAAGTTTCATACAACATGAGTGCTTATAAGTGTCTCAATGAGTTGTGTACAAGTTTGACGAACTTATGAAACATCTAACAACGCGTTTCTAGGACTCTAAACCAAGATTCATGCAACATGAGTGCTTATATGTGTCTCAATGAGCGTTGTACTAGTTTGACGAATTTATGAAACATCTAACAACGCGGTTTCTAGGACTCTAAACGAAGTTTCATGCAACACGAGTGCTTATTCGTGTCTCAATGAGCTTTGTACTGGTTTGACGAACTTATGAAATATCTAACAA
Organism: Cochlearia excelsa; assembly: GCA_963556525.1. Lineage (NCBI taxonomy): Eukaryota > Viridiplantae > Streptophyta > Magnoliopsida > Brassicales > Brassicaceae > Cochlearia > Cochlearia excelsa. The sequence goes on along the minus strand of OY748329.1, from coordinate 23,075,465 downwards.
CGCATTTCTAGGACTCTAAAGAAAGTTTCATGCAACATGAGTGCTTATAAGCGTCTCAATGAGCTTTGTACAAGTTTGACGAACTTATGAAACATCTAACAAAGCGTTTGTAGGACTCTAAACCAAGTTTCATGCAACATGAGTGCTTATAAGTGTCTCAATGAGCTTTGTACTAGTTTGACGAACTTATGAAACATCGAACAACGCGTTTCTAGGACTCTAAACCAAGTTTCATGCAACATGAGTGCTTATAAGTGTCTAAATGAGCTTTGTACAAGTTTGACGAACTTATTGTTGGAAAATAACACTATGGAGGAGGAGATTGTGTGGAAGATTCGATGAGATTAAGTGTTTCGAGAGTTTGAGAGATTTGGTAACAAGTATATTGTGAAAGTTTCTTTTAGATTAGAGAAGAGGCTATTAGCCAACTTCGAGATTTACAAGGTTTCATACATGGTTTATATAGAGATAGAGAGAGAGGAGAGACAAGTTTAAACATTCAAAAATGTGTGGTTGAGATGATAGAGCCGTTAGATCTTCTTTTGATTGTGACCATTGGATGAGATTTTGTCATCTTGTGATTTGTCCATTTGTGCTTCATTTGAATTTGAATCTTGGCTCCTCTTTGACTTGTTGACTTGGCTCTTCCTTTGCTCCCCAAGATCGCACAAGATTTGCACAACCCGGATTTTACACGTCTCGGGAATTTCGTAGCACAGATTTTGCACGGCACGGAAACTTCGTAGCACGGATTTTGCACGGCCCGGAAACTTCGTAGCACGGATTTTGCACGAACTCAAATCCGTCCTTGGCACGGCTTTTGAGGTCTTTTCAAAGTGCACAATATTTGCACATTTTGATAATGTGCACAATATTTGCACGGACGTCCGGTTTGGTCATCCTCACCATTTGGATGTCGTCTTGACAAAACCCTTGAACGTCTAAACCTTCTTCTTCTCCTCTTTATCTTGAACTCTTCTTTACTCTTGCCTTCTAATGTACTCTTCCTCCTTCCGTGTCTTTGACATAATGCCTTAGCGGTTAATCATTAGTCTTAACACTCCCCCTCAAGCTTAGCCCAATGAAATGGCTAAGATTGGACATTGCTAAACAAACCTCATTAAAACCTTAAACGGGAAAACCTCTTGGGATAAAACCGCCTTTAAGGGAAAAAGAGTGTAAGTCTTTGCCATTAGGGGCCTTCTTTCTTGTGAGCATGTTTTCGGTCTTCTTCTTTGGACTTGACCTTGCTCGCTTCTTTGGAACTCCCCCTTAAGCCTTTACCATCTTGGTTTTAGTCCTTAAGGGTTTATTTATCATCCCCAACAAGCTTATTTGGTCTCGGCTTGGTTGGGTTTCCTTATGCAATCTTTTGTTTTGGGAAGTTGTTGCATTCTCCCTTGGTTGAAGTCGGAACCTTCTTGGTCTTTCTCTCCTTTGATTCATCATCACGGCTTTGTTCTTCACAAGCTTCAATGTGTGATGTATGGATTTTGGCCGAAACTTTTGGTTCCCTTTGTCCTTCTCTTGGTTTCTCCTTTGTGGCTTTCCTCTTGTCTTTGGTCTTTCAATCTTTGAACCTTCAAGAGATTCAAATGAATTAAGACTTAGTCAAGACATATAGAAATGCAAACTAAGAAATTATGATCAATAGATTAAGCATTCTAAGAAAGTGATTGATCATAAGCTAAGAAACAAGATTATGGGATATGGCTCTAGACTTATGATTCTATTAAGTATAACAAAGAGTAAGGTTTAGAGGTAGCCTTTAGTTCGTAGTGGTTTGATGCTCTCTTGTAGTTGCATTTCGGTTTGGGCTTTGGCTTCTTCATGAAGTCTTTTGCTTTATCCCTTGTGCAATTGGAACAAGCTTGAGCCGAGGTGATGGCTTGCCCTTTGCGGATGCTTTGGTCATTTCATGAGAATTTGACTCGGTCTTGTTCTTGCTAGGATACTTGACCGCGTCAATGATGGATGAGTCTCTTTCTTCAAGAGCTCGTTTTGGTTTGAATCTCTTTCTTCAAGAGTTTCTTCTTTGAGAATGGATCGGCCTTTCCTTTTGTAGAGGTTTGACCGAGTTGTGATGATAGGATGAGTTGAGTTGGTCTTAATCTTTGATGGATCTTTGACCAATTGTTGATGAGCCTTGTCCTTGCTAGGGACTTTGGTCGGGTGATGACCTTGTCTTTGCTAAGGACTTTGGTCGAGTGATGGTCTTGTCTTTGCTAAGGACTTTGACCGATTGGTGATGGCCTTGTCTTTGCTAGGGACTTTGGCCGATTGGTGATATAGTGAGAGCTCTTGACATCATGAAGATACTTTAGCATTCTTCAAGTTTTCTTAGCCGGATTGGGTTTCTTCTTTTCTTCTTTGTTGAGTCTTTTTCTTCAAGAGTTCTTTGAGTTTAGGCTTTACATCTAGGTAGATGTTTGGCCGGATGTAGCAAGTAGCTTGGCCTTGGCATTTGCGAATGCTTAGCCGAATGGTTGATCTCCATCTTGAGATTGAGCTTCTTTCTTCAAGAACACTCCTTGTAACCGAAAGTTTGTTGAGCTTCTTTCTTCAAGAACACTCCTTGTAACCGTAACTTGGCCTTGGCATCTTCTTGACGTTTGGCCGAATGTTTGTTGAGCTTCTTTCTTCTAGAACACTCTTTGGATCTCCATTATAATCATGAAGATGATGTAAATCTTTTCTCCCCCCTCATGATTAAGATGGGATACTCCTTAGTTGGTTTTCCCTTCACGGCTTCACAAGCTTAGTGTGAAGGTTTCTCATCTCTCTTTTGGAACTTTCCTTTGACACTCTCATGTATCCCCTTTCTGCTCTTTCTTTAAAAATGGTTGTTGTTTCTATCAATGCTTAGTGGTTCTTCATTGTGATCTCTTATAGTCTTTGGTATGATGATCCTACATCATCACAAAAACAAAATTGATTTAAGTACAATTATTACCGGCATGATTAGCAACTTAAATTTGATTACAAATGCTTAAATACTAACAACAAGTACAAGGTAAGATTACAATGAAGAGCTTAAGCCCGAGAATAATTTTGCATCTAATGAAAAGTTCAAGTTCTAGCTTTTAAGATTAGCATGTATGAGTACTTAAGCCAAGAGTGAACTAAGCATAAATGGATTTAAACAATAACTCTTATGAACACTCAATAACTCAAGCAATATCTTAAATACAAATTAAAGAGAAAGGGATTTAGTAATGGCCCTTTTAGGATTAGTCCTTGATTAGATGGTCATATGGGAAAGTCATTGCACTCTTAGAGCACCTTAATTGGTTAGTCTATGATTGACTTTATGACTTCCCTTATGAAATGCTCTTGATAGCTTAATACCTACACATGAAACAAGGTTTATAAACAAGAGTCTTTTGACAGTGGCTCCTTGCCATAAGACTTTTAAAATGGGACATGGCCTTAAAAATTTAAAATCGGACCATGCCTTTAAACAATCAAAGATTCACCGTGACTTTAGTTGCCTTCATGGCGAGTCACTCCTCTCGGATCATAAACTTAGGTGCACTAAGGCGGTTTATGATCCTAATGATTAGATCATCAAGGCTTATGTATCTTATTTAGATATCATAAGTTAGAATCATTTCTCCATGTGTTAAGGAATTGGATTCCACATGACCTTTAAAGGCTTTAGTCCTTTAGTAAGTCATGGATCGCTTCCTATACACATGTTAACCGAGGAAGCATTGGATTCAACAAGCTCACATGTGTTTAAACACTTAGTGAGTCTCGGTTCTCTTTCCTCTAAGGAGGTTTGGAATCCCTAAGACCTTAATTGCTTAATCACAAGCGGGTCTTTGGTTCCTACTCTTTGTGTAACAAGAATGAGACCCAAACCTCTTCACCAAACAAGGACTAGTGATTTGAGTCTTTTAGCAAGCAAAGACCTTGACTTTGTAATGGGATATAAAGGAGATAATGAGTATAGAGCTTAAGCCGAATCCTTAAAGATCTTTAGGACTCAATGTCTCATATGAGAACATCCATTAGATATACTAATGAGGCTACTACTAATCTCTTTATTTCCCTTTTGTTTACACAATCGCCACTACTAATCTTAGTCTTGGATTTGAAATTCAAACACGCATGAGCACATACTAAATTCTTTTGAAATTACATGCTCATGAACTTTTAAAAGTAAAAAGAGGAGGTTATGGATTCAACTATCTTGTATTCTCATAAGAGACACAAGAAAGGTTCTCATACTTTTAGCTCACAAGTCTCAAGCTTTGAGCTTTGAGGTTCTTGTTCATTGCTTAATGCCTTAGTATAGTCGGATTTGGATTCATCAAGGTTCCCTTGGACTCATATGAGTGGGGAAACCATGGTTCTCATCCTCTTGCTTTCGGCCTTACAAAGATGAAGGATTACTTCAAAGAAAACTCGGATGCAACATAAAGCTTTAGAACCACGTTCAAACCTTATGCGTCGCTTTGAATTTGAAGTAATTACCTTCGGATTTGGATACAACACGTTATCGCTCATGGCGAATCATGGGTCTCATCCTTTTATCTTTGTATCTTAAGAAAAGCATAGAGTTTCGGATTCAACAAGCCATTGTTCTTAAAGAATCAATAAACAAGGTTCTCTAACTCTTTAGCTCACAAGTTTCAAGCTTTATGCTTTGAATACTTGGTCATTGCCTAATGCCTAAGTTAGATGGATTTGGATTCATCAAAGTCTCTTTTAAACTCATAAGAGTGAGGAAACAATGGTTCTCATCCACAACTTTCGTCCTAAACAAAGATCTTAAAGAACAACTCAACCAAAAACATCATGTAGCTAGATTTTCAATCTATGCTCACTATGATTCGGTTTTGATTGGAATGTTCTTGAAAGGAACTTGGATTCAACATGTATCTTCACTCATTAAGAGACAAAGAATCATGGTTCTCTTCCTAAGAGGAGCATTGATTCACCAAGATCTTAAGGGTTTTAACCACTCGGATCTTGGTCATTCTTTTCCTCCTCTAGATCTTTGTGTTTATAAGCAAGAAATAAGAAGAAAGAGGTTAAAGATTAGCGGAAGCAACTTACCTAGGTCATCAAGAGCTGATGCTCTGATACCATGTTTGAAAATAACACTATGGAGGAGGAGATTGTGTGGAAGATTCGGTGAGATTAAGTGTTTAGAGAGTTTGAGAGATTTGGTAACAAGTATATTGTGAAAGTTTCTTTTAGATTAGAGAAGAGGCTATTAGCCAACTTAGAGATTTACAAGGTTTCATACATGGTTTATATAGAGATAGAGAGAGAGGAGATACAAGTTTAAACATTCAAAAATGTGTGGTTGAGATGATAGAGCCGTTAGATCTTCTTTTGATTGTGACCATTGGATGAGATTTTGTCATCTTGTGATTTGTCCATTTGTGCTTCATTTGAATTTGAATCTTGGCTCCTCTTTGACTTGTTGACTTGGCTCTTCCTTTGACTCGCCAAGATCGCACAAGATTTGCACAACCCGGATTTTACACGTCTCGGGAATTTCGTAGCACGGATTTTGCACGGCCCGGAAACTTCGTAGCACGGATTTTGCACGGCCCGGAAACTTTGTAGCACGGATTTTGCACGGCCCGGAAACTTCGTAGCACGGATTTTGCACGAACTCAAATCCGTCCTTGGCACGGCTTTCGAGGTCTTTTCAAAGTGCACAATATTTGCACATTTTGATAATGTGCACAATATTTGCACGGACGTCCGGTTTGGTCATCCTCACCATTTGGATGTCGTCTTGACAAAACCCTTGAACGTCTAGACCTTCTTCTTCTCCTCTTTATCTTGAACTCTTCTTTACTCTTGCCTTCTAATGTACTCTTCCTCCTTCCGTGTCTTTGACATAATGCCTTAGCGGTTAATCATTAGTCTTAACACTTATGAAACATCTAACAACGCGTTTGTAGGACTCTAAACCAAGTTTCATGCAACATGAGTGCTTATAAGTGTATCATTGAGCTTTATACTAGTTTAACGAACATATGAAACATCTAACAACGCGGTTTCTTGGACTCTAAACTACGTTTCATGCAACATGAGTGTTTATAAGTGTCTCAATGATCTTTTGACTAGTTTTACGAACATATGAAACATCTAACAACGCGGGTTCTAGGACTCTAAACCAAGTTTCATACAACATGAGTGCTTATAAGTGTCTCAATGAGCTGTGTACAAGTTTGACGAACTTATGAAACATCTAACAACGCGTTTCTAGGACTCTAAACCAAGTTTCATGCAACATGAGTGCTTATAAGTGTCTCAATGAGCTTTGTACTAGTTTGACGAACTTATGAAACATTTAACAATGCATTTCTAGGACGCTAAACCAAGTTTCATACAACATAAGTGCTTATAAGTGTCTCAATGAGCTTTGTACTAGTTTGACGAACTTATGAAACATCTAACAACCCGTTTCTAGGACTCTAAACCAAGTTTCATGCAACATGAGTCCTTATAAGTGTCTCAATGAGCTTTGTACTAGTTTGACGAACTTATGAAACATCGAACAACGCGTTTCTAGGACTCTAAACCAAGTTTCATGCAACATGAGCGCTTATAAGTGTCTAAATGAGCTTTGTACAAGTTTGACGAACTTATGAAACATCTAACAACGCGTTTCTAGGACTCTAAACCAAGTTTCGTTCAACATGAGTGCTTATAAGTGTCTCAATGAGCTTTGTACTAGTTTGACGAACTTATGAAACATCTAACAACACGTTTCTAGGACTCTAAACCAAGTTTCATGCAACATGAGTGCTTATAAGTGTCTAAATGAGCTTTGTACAAGTTTGACGAACTTATGAAACATCTAACAACGCGTTTCTAGGACTCTAAACCGAGTTTCGTTCAACATGAGTGCTTATAAGTGTCTCAATGAGATTTTTACTAGATTGACGAACTTATGAAACATCTAACAACACGTTTCTAGGACTCTAAACCAAGTTTCATGCAACATGAGTGCTTATAAGTGTATCATTGAGCTTTGTACTAGTTTGACGAACTTATGTAACATTTAACAATGCGTTTCTAGGACTCTAAACCACGTTTCATACAACATGAGTGCTTATAAGTGTCTCAATGAGCTTTGTAAAAGTTTGACGAACTTATGAAACATTTAACAACGCGTTTCTAGGACTCTAAACCAAGTTTCATACAACATGAGTGCTTATAAGTGTCTCAATGAGCTTTGTACAAGTTTGACGAACTTATGAAACATCTAACAACGCGTTTCTAGGACTCCAAAACAAGTTTCATGCAACATGAGTGCTTATAAGTGTCTCAATGAAACTTCTAACAACACGTTTCTAGGACTCTAAACAAAGTTTCATGCAACATGAGTGCTTATAAGCGTCTGAATGAGCTTTGTACAAGTTTGACGAACTTATGAAACATCTAACAAAGCGTTTCTAGGACTCTAAACCAAGTTTCATGCAACATGAGTGCTTATAAGTTTCTCAATGAGCTTTTTACTAGTTAGACGAACTTATGAAACATCTAACAACGCAGTTTCTAGGACCCTAAACCAAGTTTCCTGCAACATGAGTGCTTATAAGTGTCTCAATGAGCTTTGTACTTGTTTGACGAACTTATGAAACATCTAACAATGCGTTTCTAGGACTCTAAACCAAGTTTCATGCAACATGAGTGCTTATAATTGTCTCAATGAGCTTTGTACAAGTTTGACGAACTTATGAAACATCTAACAACGCGTTTCTAGGACATTAAACCAAGTTTTGTTCAACATGAGTGCTTATAACTGTCTCAATGAGCTTTGTACTAGTTTGACGAACTTATGAAACATCTAACAACACGTTTCTAGGACTCTAAACCAAGTTTCATGCAACATGAGTGCTTATAAGTGTATCATTAAGCTTTGTACTAGTTTAACGAACTTATGAAACACTTAACAATGCGTTTCTAGGACTCTAAACCAATTTTCATACAACATGAATGCTTATAAGTGTCTCAATGAGCTTTGTACAAGTTTGAAGAACTTATGAAACATCTAACAACGCGTTTCTAAGACTCTAAACCAAGTTTCATGCAACATGAGTGCTTATAAGTGACTCAATGAGCTTTGTACTAGTTTGACGAACTTATGAAACATCTAACAACGCGGTTTCTAGGACTCTAAACTAAGTTTCATGCAACATGAGTGCTTATAAGTGTCTCAATGAGCTTTTGACTAGTTTGACGAACTTATGAAACATCTAACAACGCGGTTTCTAGGACTCTAAACGAAGTTTCATGCAACACGAGTGCTTATTTGTGTCTCAATGAGCTTTGTACTGGTTTGACGAACTTATGAAACATCTAACAACGCGGTTTCTAAGACTCTAAACCAAGTTTCATGCAACATGAGTGCTTATAAGTGTCTCAATGAGCTTTGTACAAGTTTGACAAACTTATGAAACATCTAACAACCCATTTCTAGGACTCTAACAAAGTTTCATGCAACATGAGTGCTTATAAGCATCTCAATGAGCTTTGTACAAGTTTGATGAACTTATGAAACATCTAACAAAGCGTTTCTAGGACTCTAAACCAAGTTTCATGCAACATGAGTGCTTATAAGTGTCTCAATGAGCTTTGTACTAGTTTGACGAACTTATGAAACATCTAACAACGCAGTTTCTAGGACCCTAAACCAAGTTTCATGCAACATGAGTGCTAATAAGTGTCGCAATGAGCTTTGTACTTGTTTGACGAACTTATAAACTTCTAACAACGCGTTTCTAGGACTCTAAACCAAGTTTCATGCAACATGAGTGCTTATAAGTGTATCATTAAGCTTTGTACTAGTTTAACGAACTTATGAAACATTTAACAATGCGTTTCTAGGACTCTAAACCAAGTTTCATACAACATGAGTGCTTATAAGTGTCTCAATGAGCTTTGTACAAGTTTGACGAACTTATGAAACATCTAACAACGCGTTTCTAAGACTCTAAACCAAGTTTCATGCAACATGAGTGCTTATAAGTGACTCAATGAGCTTTGTACTAGTTTGACGAACTTATGAAACATCTAACAACGCGGTTTCTAGGACTCTAAACTAAGTTTCATGCAACATGAGTGCTTATAAGTGTCTCAATGATCTTTTGCCTAGTTTGACGAACTTATGAAACATCTAACAACGCGGTTTCTAGGACTCTAAACGAAGTTTCATGCAACACGAGTGCTTATTTGTGTCTCAATGAGCTTTGTACTGGTTTGACGAACTTGTGAAACATCTAACAACGCGGTTTCTAAGACTCTAAACCAAGTTTCATGCAACATGAGTGCTTATAAGTGTCTCAAAGAGCTTTGTACAAGTTTGACAAACTTATGAAACATCTAACAACGCATTTCTAGGACTCTAAACAAAGTTTCATGCAACATGAGTGCTTATAAGCGTCTCAATGAGCTTTGTACAAGTTTGACGAACATATGAAACATCTAACAAAGCGTTTCTAGGACTCTAAACCAAGTTTCATGCAAGATGAGTGCTTATAAGTGTCTCAATGAGCTTTGTACTAGTTTGACGAACTTATGAAACATCTAACACTACGTTTCTAGGCCTCTAAACTAAGTTTCATGCAACATGAGTGTTTATAAGTGTCTCAATGAGTTTTGTACAAGTTTGACGAACTTATGAAACATCTAACAACGCGTTTCTAGGACTCTAAACCAAGTTTCATGCAACATGACTGCTTATAAGTGTCTCAATGAGCTTTGTACTTGTTTGACGAACTTATGAAACATCTAACAACGTGTTTCTAGGACTCTAAACCAAGTTTCATGCAACATGAGTGCTTATAATTGTCTCAATGAGCTTTGTACAAGTTTGAAGAACTTATGAAACATCTAACAACGCGTTTCTAGGACTCTAAACCAAGTTTTGTTCAAAATGAGTTCTTATAAGTGTCTCAATGAGCTTTGTACTAGTTTGACGAACTTATGAAACATCTAACAACACGTTTCTAGGACCCTAAACCAAGTTTCATGCAACATGAGTGCTTATAAGTGTATCATTGAGCTTTATACTAGTTTGATGAACTTATGAAACATCTAACAACGCGGTTTCTAGGACTCTAAACTAAGTTTCATGCAACATGAGTGCTTATAAGTGTCTCAATGAGCTTTTGACTAGTTTGACGAACATATGAAACATCTAACAACGCGGGTTCTAGGACTCCAAACCTAGTTTCATACAACATGAGTGCTTATAAGTGTCTCAATGAGCTGTGTACAAGTTTGACGAACTTATGAAACATCTAACAACGCGTTTCTAGGACTCTAAACCAAGTTTCATGCAACATGAGTGCTTATAATTGTCTCAATGAGCTTTGTACAAGTTTGACGAACTTATGAAACATCTAACAACGCGTTTCTAGGACTCTAAACCAAGCTTCGTTCAATATGAGTTCTTATAAGTGTCTCAATGAGCTTTGTACTAGTTTGACGAACTTATGAAACATCTAACAACACGTTTCTAGGACTCTAAACCAAGTTTCATGCAACATGAGTGCTTATAAGCGTCTCAATGAGCTTTGTATAAGTTTGACGAACTTATGAAACATCTAACAAAGCGTTTCTAGGACTCTAAACCAAGTTTCATGCAACATGAGTGCTTATAAGTGTCTCAATGAGCTTTGTACTAGTTTCACGAATTTATGAAACATCGAACAACGCGTTTCTAGGACTCTAAACCAAGTTTCATGCAACATGAGTGCTTATAAGTGTCTAAATGAGCTTTGTACAAGTTTGACGAACTTATGAAACATCTAACAACGCGTTTCTAGGACTCTAAACCAAGTTTCATGCAACATGAGTGCTTATAATTGTCTCAATGAGTTTTGTACAAGTTTGACGAACTTATGAAACATCTAACAACGCGTTTCTAGGACTTTAAACCAAGTTTCGTTCAACATGAGTGCTTATAAGTGTCTCAATGAGCTTTGTACTAGTTTGACGAACTTATGAAACATCTAACAACACGTTTCTAGGACTCTAAACCAAGTTTCATGCAACATGAGTGCTTATAATTGTATCATTGAGCTTTGTACTAGTTTGACGAACTTATGAAACATTTAACAATGCATTTCTAGGACTCTAAAACAAGTTTCATACATCATGAGTGCTTATAAGTGTCTCAATGAGCTTTGTACAAGTTTGACGAACTTATGAAACATCTAACAAAGCGTTTCTAGGACTCTAAACCAAGTTTCATGCAACATGAGTGCTTATAAGTGTCTCAATGAGCTTTGTACTAGTTTGACGAACTTATGAAACATCTAACAACACGTTTCTAGGACTCTAAACCAAGTTTCATGAAACATGAGTGCTTATAATTGTATCATTGAGCTTTGTAATAGTTTCACAAACTTATGAAACATTTAACAATGCGTCTCTAGGACTCTAAACCAAGTTTCATACAACATGAGTGCTTATAAGTGTCTCAATGAGCTTTGTACAAGTTTGACGAACTTATGAAACATCTAACAACGCGTTTCTAGGACTCTAAACCAAGTTTCATGCAACATGAGTGCTTATATGTGTCTCAATGAGCGTTGTACTAGTTTGACGAATTTATGAAACATCTAACAACGCTGTTTCTAGGACTCTAAACGAAGTTTCATGCAACACGAGTGCTTATTTGTGTCTCAATGAGCTTTTTACTGGTTTGACGAACTTATGAAACATCTAACAACGCGGTTTCTAAGACTCTAAACCAAGTTTCATGCAACATGAGTGCTTATAAGTGTCTCAATGAGCTTTGTACAAGTTTGACAAACTTATGAAACATCTAACAACGCATTTTTAGGACTCTAAAGAAAGTTTCATGCAACATGAGTGCTTATAAGCGTCTCAATGAGCTTTGTACAAATTTGACGAACTTATGAAACATCTAACAAAGAGTTTCTAGGACTCTAAACCAAGTTTCATGCAACATGAGTGCTTATAAGTGTCTCAATGAGCTTTGTACAAGTTTGACGAACTTATGAAACATCTAACAAAGCGTTTCTAGGACTCTAAACCAAGTTTCATGCAACATGAGTGCTTATAAGTGTCTCAATGAGCTTTGTACTAGTTTGACGAACTTATGAAACATCTAACAACACGTTTCTAGGACTCTAAACCAAGTTTCATGAAACATGAGTGCTTATAATTGTATCATTGAGCTTTGTAATAGTTTGACAAACTTATGAAACATTTAACAATGCGTCTCTAGGACTCTAAACCAAGTTTCATACAACATGAGTGCTTATAAGTGTCTCAATGAGCTTTGTACAAGTTTGACGAACTTATGAAACATCTAACAACGCGTTTCTAGGACTCTAAACCAAGTTTCATGCAACATGAGTGCTTATATGTGTCTCAATGAGCGTTGTACTAGTTTGACGAATTTATGAAACATCTAACAACGCTGTTTCTAGGACTCTAAACGAAGTTTCATGCAACACGAGTGCTTATTTGTGTCTCAATGAGCTTTTTACTGGTTTGACGAACTTATGAAACATCTAACAACGCGGTTTCTAAGACTCTAAACCAAGTTTCATGCAACATGAGTGCTTATAAGTGTCTCAATGAGCTTTGTACAAGTTTGACAAACTTATGAAACATCTAACAACGCATTTTTAGGACTCTAAAGAAAGTTTCATGCAACATGAGTGCTTATAAGCGTCTCAATGAGCTTTGTACAAGTTTGACGAACTTATGAAACATCTAACAAAGAGTTTCTAGGACTCTAAACCAAGTTTCGTTCAACATGAGTGCTAATAAGTGTCTCAATGAGCTTTGTACTAGTTTGACGAACTTATGAAACATCTAACAACACGTTTCTAGGACTCTAAACCAAGTTTCATGCAACATGAGTGCTTATAAGTGTATCATTGAGCTTTATACTAGTTTGACGAACTTATGAAACATCTAACAACGCGGTTTCTAGGACTCTAAACTAAGTTTCATGCAACATGAGTGCTTATAAGTGTCTCAATGAGCTTTTGACTAGTTTGACGAACATATGAAACATCTAACAACGCGGGTTCTAGGACTCTAAACTAAGTTTCATACAACATGAGTGCATATAAGTGTCTCAATGAGCTGTGTACAAGTTTGACGAACTTATGAAACATCTAACAACGCGTTCCTAGGACTCTAAACCAAGTTTCATGCAACATGAGTGCTTATAAGCGTCTCAATGAGCTTTTTACAAGTTTGACGAACTTATGAAACATCTAACAAAGCGTTTCTAGGACTCTAAACCAAGTTTCATGCAACATGAGTGCTTATAAGTGTCTCAATGAGCTTTGTACTAGTTTGACGAACTTATGAAACATCGAACAACGCGTTTCTAGGACTCTAAACCAAGTTTCATGCAACATTAGTGCTTATAAGTGTCTAAATGAGCTTTGTACAAGTTTGACGAACTTATGAAACATCTAACAACGCGTTTTTAGGACTCTAAACCAAGTTTCGTTCAACATGAGTGCTTATAAGTGTCTCAATGAGCTTTGTACTAGTTTGACAAACTTATGAAACATCTAACAACGCATTTCTAGGACTCTAAACAAAGTTTCATGCAACATGAGTGCTTATAAGCGTCTCAATGAGATGTGTACAAGTTTGATGAACTTATGAAACATCTAACAACGCGTTTCTAGGACTCTAAACCAAGTTTCATGCAACATGAGTGCTTATAATTGGCTCAATGAGCTTTGTACAAGTTTGACGAACTTATGAAACATCTAACAACGCGTTTCTAGGACTCTAAACCAAGTTTCGTTCAACATGAGTGCTTATAAGAGTCTCAATGAGCTTTGTACTAGTTTGACGAACTTATGAAACATCTAACAACCCGTTTCTAGGACTCTAAACCAAGTTTCATGCAACATGAGTGCTTATAATTGTATCATTGAGCTTTGTACTAGTTTGACGAACTTATGAAACATTTAACAATGCGTTTCTAGGACTCTAAACCATGTTGCATACAACATGAGTGCTTATAAGTGTCTCAATGAGCTTTGTACAAGTTTGACGAACTTATGAAACATCTAACAAAGCGTTTCTAGGACTCTAAACCAAGTTTCATGCAACATGAGTGCTTATAAGTGTCTCAATGAGCTTTGTACTAGTTTGACGAACTTATGAAACATCGAACAACGCGTTTCTAGGACTCTAAACCAAGTTTCATACAACACGAGTGCTTATTTGTGTCTCAATGAGTTTTGTACTAGTTTGACGAACTTATGAAACATCTAACAACGCGGTTTCTAAGACTCTAAACCAAGTTTCATGCAACATGAGTGCTTATCAGTGTCTCAATGAGCTTTGTACAAGTTTGACAAACTTATGAAACATCTAACAACGCATTTCTAGGACTCTAAACAAAGTTTCATGCAACATGAGTGCTTATAAGCGTCTCAATGAGCTTTGTACAAGTTTGACGAACTTATGAAACATCTAACAAAGCGTTTCTAGGACTCTAAACCAAGTTTCATGCAACATGAGTGCTTATAAGTGTCTCAATGAGCTTTGTACTAATTTGACGAACTTATGAAACATCTAACAACGCAGTTTCTAGGACCCTAAACCAAGTTTCATGCAACATGAGTGCTTATAAGTGTCTCAATGAGCTTTGTACTTGTTTGACGAACTTATGAAACATCTAACAACGCGTTTCTAGGACTCTAAACCAAGTTGTGTCTCAATGAGCTTTGTACTAGTTTGACGAACTTATGAAACATCTAACAACACGTTTCTAGGACTCTAAACCAAGTTTCATGCAACATGAGTGCTTATAATTGTATCATTGAGCTTTGTACTTGTTTGACGAACTTATGAAACATTTAACAATGCATTTCTAGGACTCTAAACCAAGTTTCATACAACATGAGTGCTTATAAGTGTCTCAATGAGCTTTGTACAAGTTTGACGAACTTATGAAACATCTAACAACGCGTTTCTAGGACTCTAAACCAAGTTTCATGCAACATGAGTGCTTATATGTGTCTCAATGAGCTTTGTACTAGTTTGACGAACTTATGAAACATCTACCAACGCGGTTTCAAGGACTCTAAACGAAGTTTCATGCAACACGAGTGCTTATTTGTGTCTCAATGAGCTTTTTACTGGTTTGACGAACTTATGAAACATCTAACAACGCGGTTTCTAAGACTCTAAACCAAGTTTCATGCAACATGAGTGCTTATAAGTGTCTCAATGAGCTTTGTACAAGTTTGACAAACTTATGAAACATCTAACAACGCATTTCTAGGACTCTAAAGAAAGTTTCATGCAACATGAGTGCTTATAAGCGTCTCAATGAGCTTTGTACAAGTTTGACGAACTTATGAAACATCTAACAAAGCGTTTCTAGGACTCTAAACCAAGTTTCATGCAACATGAGTGCTTATAAGTGTCTCAATGAGCTTTGTACTAGTTTGACGAACTTATGAAACATCGAACAACGCGTTTCTAGGACTCTAAACCAAGTTTCATGCAACATGAGTGCTTATAAGTGTCTAAATGAGCTTTGTACAAGTTTGACGAACTTATGAAACATCTAACAACAAGTTTCGTTCAACATGAGTGCTTATAAGTGTCTCAATGAGCTTTGTACTAGTTTGACGAACTTATGAAACATCTAACAACACGTTTCTAGGACTCTAAACCAAGTTTCATGCAACATGAGTGCTTATAAGTGTATCATTGAGCTTTATACTAGTTTGACGAACTTATGATGTTAGATTTTGATAAGATTTAAGTGTGTTTAAGTGTTTGTGTTCTTGAGTTCTATGAAGAACATCAAGATCAAGAGGGAGAGAGTAATGAGTGAGAGAGTTTGATTCTAATTAGTTTCATTAAGATTGGATAATATGTGGTTTACAAAGAGAGGAGTATAAATAAACAATAAACAATGTCGCCTAGAAATGGTATCTTGGGAAAATCCCAAATCAGTCCACATCTCCACGGTTAGCCGCACCACCCGTCACTATCACTCTTGTAGCCGCGCCTTCTTAAGGCAACCCGTGAGTGTACGGCCAAGTTGGCTACACGCGCCCTTAAGGCGCACATGTGACTTTTTCCAACGGCTCTCTTGGCAACGGTCTTATTGTTTCTAGATCCTTCCTTTTGTAACGGTAACTATGTTAAGAGAATACTTTGGCCAATGCTTGGTCCACAAGTATGGGCACTTATCTTAATAGACAATGTATCCGGATAAGCGCCGTAGTCTCTTTAATACTCCCCCGCAAGCTTAGCCTAGTGGAATGGCTAAGCTTGGAACCCGTATGACCTTGCCTCGTTAAAACCTTGGTGAGAAAACCACTTGGGATAAAACTCACCTAAGGGAAAAGAGTACAAGACCATACGGTTAGGGACTTAGGCGTTGAGAGCCCGGATGAGTCCAAGTCTTGGTAGAATGGACTCACACACTTTCAAGCTTGCAGACTTGGTGAAGATGTGCGCGAGTTGATCTTGACTCTTCGTGTAGCAAGGTAGAATAGTGCCCTTGACCATTTGCTCTCTAAACTTGTGACAATCCACCTCTGTGTGTTTAGTCCTCTCATGGAAGACCGATTTTGTTGCTATGTGGATGGCCGCTTGATTATCACAATGCATGGTCATTGGTGCTTCAATCTTGAGTCCCAAATCTCCTAGCAAGTTCTTTAGCCACATGAGTTCTTGAGTCAACCTCCTCATGGCTCTATACTCGGCTTCGGCGGTTGAGCAAGATACTATCTTTTGCTTCTTTGTCTTCCATGTGACAAGGTTGCCACCAATGAAAGTGCAATAGCCGGTGGTTGAACGTCTACTCTCTAGATCCCCGGCGTAGTCCGCGTCACAATACCCAATGAACTCCGTGTTCTTGTTGCAACCCATCCAAATACCCAAACTCGAGGTTCCTTTAAGATAACCCAAGATCCTCATGATCATGTTCCAATGGTGTTGCTTCGGCTTTTGCATGTGTTGGGAGACTTGGTTCACGACAAAGCATAGGTCCGGTCTAGTGATCATCAAGTAGATGAGTTTACCTACTAGCCGTCTATAGAGCATTGGGTCTTGGTATGGTTGATCATCCTCACTTCCTTCTTGATTGGTCTTGTAGCCGTCTTCAAGAGGAGTCTTAGCCACCTTTTTACCTATCGTATCGACAACACTTAAAAGATCATGGGTGTACTTCCTTTGGGAAAGAAATAGACCTTCTTTAGATCTACAAACTTCAATCCCAAGGAAGTACTTAAGAAATCCTAGGTCCTTAATGTCAAATTTAGATTTAAGGAAAGATTTAGTTTCTTGAATACCTCCCTTGTTGTTTCCGGAGATGATGATGTCGTCTACGTACACTACTACCACTACTATACCTTCTTGGTTTTGTAGGGTAAAGAAAGTATGCTCGGCTTGTGATCTCTTGAATCCTTTTGCCATCAATGTTGAGCTAAGCTTGTGATAACAAGCTCTCGGTGATTGCTTGAGTCCGTAGATGGCTTTTCTTAACCGTAGAACTTTCCCGGGAGTGATTTCTAGGCCGGGTGGTGGAGTCATGTAGAATTCCTCTTCAAGCTCTCCTTGTAGAAAGGCATTCTTCACATCCATTTGAAAGAGATCCCATGATAGGTTAGTGGCAAGTGATAAGATTACCCGAACCGTGTGAAGTTTTGCAACCGGGGCAAATGTGTCTAGGTAGTCCTCTCCATACGTTTGAGTAAAGCCTCTTGCTACCAATCTTTCCTTGTGTCTTTCTATCTCTCCATTGCTTAGATATTTGATGGTGAAGACATACCTTGAGCTCACGGCCTTCTTCCCTTTTGGTAGATTGGTTTCATAGAAAGTTTCATTGTCTTCCATGGCCTTGTTCTCGACTTCCACCGCTTTAACCCAAACTTCCTCCTTCATTGCCTCTTCATAAGTCCTTGGAATAACTTGTTGATCCATGGAGGTGGTAAAGGCTTTGTGTTCCTTTGGAAAGCTTGCATGAGAACACACATCTTGAGTAGGATGTGCCTCGACCTTGTTATTAAAGTACACCCTTGTGTTGACCCAATTGGATGGATGCCTCTTAACTCTAGTGCTCCCTCTTAGAACCAACGGCTCTTCTTCTTGGGACACATCTTGGTCATGAACTTCTTGATCATGACTTTGATCACTTTGTTGTTGAGTATGCGTCTCGGTTGAGGCTTGTGGTTCTTCTTGACCATTTGACTCTCCCCCGGACGTAGTTGGTTCTTGAGTACCGGCTTGCTCATTGTTCTCCCCCTCATGATCAAGGTGGGTCTCTTGAGTTGGTTCCTCACTTCTTGTTTCTTCATGACTATCGATACCAAGATTCCTCATCAAGTTCCTAAGACTTGTAGCTCTATCCATAACAACTTCGGGTAAGTCCTTTACATTCTCCCAATTGTTTTCCTTGTAATAGCTTTGTCCTTCTAGAAACTTGACCTCTCTTGATACCAATACCCTTCTTGTTTCGGGTACATAGCATTTATACCCCTTTTGAGTGTTTGAGTAGCCAATGAACATAGCCTTTGTGCTTTTGGCTTCTAGCTTGTTCCTTTGCTCACTAGGTACAAACACATAGCACACACAACCGAACACTCTTAGATGGTTAATAAAAGGATTAGTCTTGTTCAATACCTTGAATGGAGATTCATTTTTCAAGACTTGTGTTGGTGTGCGGTTGATAAGATAGCATGACGTGAGAACCCCATCAGACCAAAACCTCTTAGGTATGTTCATGTGGAACATCATGGACCGTGTCACTTCCATTAATTGCTGGTTTTTCCTTTCGGCTACACCATTTTGTTGTGGTGTGTATGGGCATGTGGTTTGATGGAGGATCCCATGCTTGGCTATGTGTTCCTTAAATGCTCTACTTGTGTATTCTCCACCATTGTCGGACCTAAAAGTCTTAATCTTGACATTATAGTGGTTAGTCACATAGTTTTGAAAATTTTGAAAAGCTTCTAATACCCTATCTTTTGTTTGTAAAAGGGTGACCCAAGTGTATTTAGAACTTTCATCTATGAATGTGACAAAATATGAGTGGTTGTCCCTAGATTTACAAGGAGATGACCATACATCCGAATGCACAAGTTCAAAAGGTTTATAAGTCATGTTTGATTTTTGAAAAACGGTTCGGCAATGTTTACCTAAGATACATGCTTCACAAGTTTCATGATTAAACTTAACATTAGGCAAAATGGTTTTCAAAGCATTTAAATGAGGATGACCAAGTCTATAATGCCAAATAACATTGTTTACTTCGGATAAAACCGTTTTAAAAGCATGACAAAATAAAGCATTAGAAGTTTTAAATGAGTTTTTCTCTAGGACATAGAGATCGCCTCTTATGATCCCTTTTCCCACAATCCTTTTACTCTCAATATCCTGAAAAATCACATCATTAGGACCAAAGATAACATTGCAATTTAAATCACAAGCTATTTGTTTAACGGATAAAAGATTAGATGTGAAACTAGGCATGTAAAGGGCCTTAGATTCTTTATCAAATAGCTTAAGGTTTCCTAATCCTTCTATAGGTATTTTACTCCCATTTGCAATAATTACATTCCCTAGAGCCGGTTCTATGTTACTAATCAAGTCAAGGTAACTAATCATGTGATGAGAAGCACCAGAATCAATAACAATAGGTTTACTAAGCTCTTTATCAAGAATGTTAGCACTAAGGGAGTAAAAGGGGGTTTTACCAATACCGGAGCCTTTTAAAGCTTTGAGAAGGGCATCAAGATCGGATCTCAAGGAACCATGGCCGAACTCTCCTCTTCCTTGTTGCTCCGGTTTGACCCACTTGTACTCGGACTGCTCATGGTGTCATCGTTGCAGAAGTGAGCCTTGACGTCCTTGAACTTAGCCGGCTTGAGATGAGGTTGGAGGATCCAACACTTGTCCTTGGTATGTCCCTTCTTCTTGCAGTGGTCACAAAGCAAGGACCTCCTTTCTTCATAGGTTCTTGAAGAGGATTTGAATTCTACCTCGTTGGCCGAGACCAACACCTTCTTGCTATCAAATAGATCTATGGACCCTTGTTCCCTTTGCAATTGAGAGCACACTTCTTCGAGGTTTGGTAAGATGTCCGAGCGTAGAAGATGCTTGATGATGTCCTTGTAGCTACCGTTGAGAGTTAGGAGCAATCCAAAGACTTTTTCTTGTTCCCTTCTTTCGTTTAAGACTCTAGGCTCCACGGTGCTTGGTCGGAGCATCTCTAGCTCGGCCCATAGAGATCTAAACCTCCCAAAATGTTTGGTGAACTCGATATCTTCTTGATTAAGGTCATTGATTGCCTTCTTGACTTCATACACTCGGCTTAGATTGGAGACGTTGCCATAGACGATTTGTAGAGTATCCCACAATTCCTTAGCGCTTTCACAATATGAATAGGCTTCTAGGATGGAGGGTTCAAGGGATCCTTGGATGATTCCAAGAACCTTTTGGTCTAGTTGAAACCAATTCTCATCATCGTTGGTAAGCTCATTGTTGAACTCGATAGGAGCTTCTTGCCGTGTGAGAATGTGGTTCCAATAACCGCGGCCACAAAGGGGCTAACTTCATGGTTCTAGCCCATAGAAGATAGTTTATGCCTTTAAGAGTAACCGGGCAGAGATTCTTCTTTTGTTCTTTGTCCTCCATGGTTTACCGCTTGGTTTGAAGGAGAAAAGTCTTGTCTCGGATAAATCTAGGATTCTGAAGACCAAAGATGATACGTTTCTTCAAGATCTAGACTTTAGAACCGAAAGTGTCATGTTTTGTTGAGTGTTGACGAAAACCGAGGCTAGCCGAGCACCGGGAATCGTTGGTACCGAGAATAGCCGAGAGTAATCGAGCACCGAGAGTTTTGTTACCGGGCGCCGGAAAAGCCCGATAATTTTGTTTACCGGGCACCGAAAAAGACCGATAGTTTTGTTTACCGGGCGCCGAAAACGCCGAACGCCGAGAATGCCCGAGCGCCGAGAATGCCCGAGCGCCGAGGAGAATGAAAGCGGAAGCGAGATTAGGTTCCAGAGCAAGGTTGCTCTGATACCATGTTAGATTTTGATAAGATTTAAGTGTGTTTAAGTGTTTGTGTTCTTGAGTTCTATGAAGAACATCAAGAAGAAGAGAGAGAGAGTAATGAGAGAGAGAGAGTTTGATTCGAATTAGTTTCATTAAGATTGGATAATATGTGGTTTACAAAGAGAGGAGTATAAATAAACAATAAACAATGTGGCCTAGAAATGGTATCTTGGGAATATCCCAAATCAGTCCACATCTCCACGTTTAGCCGCGCCACCCGTCACTATCACTCTTGTAGCCGCGCCTTCTTAAGGCAACCCGTGAGTGTACGACCGAGTTGGCTACACGCTCCCTTAAGGCGCACATGTGACTTTGCCCAACGGCTCTCTTGGCAACGGTCTTATTGTTTCTAGATCCTTCCTTTTGTAACGGTAACTATGTTAAGAGAATACTTTGGCCAATGCTTGGTCCACAAGTATGGGCACTTATCTTAATGGACAATGTATCCGTATAAGCGCCTTAGTCTCTTTTATATATGAAACATCTAACAACGCGGTTTCTAGGACTCTAAACTAAGTTTCATGCAACATGAGTGCTTATAAGTGTCTCAATGAGCTTTTGACTAATTTGACGAACATATGAAACATCTAACAACGCGGGTTCTAAGACTCTAAACCAAGTTTCATACAACATGAGTGCTTATAAGAGTCTCAATGAGTTGTGTACAAGTTTGACGAACTTATGAAACATCTAACACCGCTTTTCTAGGAATCTAAACCAAGTTTCATGCAACATTGGTGCTTATAAGTGTCTCAATGAGCTTTGTACTAGTTTGACGAACTTATGAAACATTTAATAATGCATTTCTAGGACGCTAAACCAAGTTTCATACAACATGAGTGCTTATAAGTGTCTCAATGAGCTTTGTACTAGTTTGACGAACTTATGAAACATCTAACAACGCGTTTCTACGACTCTAAACCAAGTTTCATGCAACATGAGTGCTTATAAGTGTCTCAATGAGCTTTGTACTAGTTTGACGAACTTATGAAACATCGAACAACGAGTTTCTAGGACTCTAAACCAAGTTTCATGCAACATGAGTGCTTATAAGTGTCTAAATGAGCTTTGTACAATTTTGACGAACTTATGAAACATCTAACAACGCGTTTCTAGGACTCTAAACCAAGTTTCGTTCAACATGAGTGCTTATAAGTGTCTCAATGAGCTTTGTACTAGTTTGACGAACTTATGAAACATCTAACAACACGTTTCTAGGACTCTAGACCAAGTTTCATGCAACATGAGTGCTTATAAGTGTCTAAATGAGCTTTGTACAAGTTTGACGAACTTATGAAACATCTAACAATGCGTTTCTAAGACTCTAAACCAAGTTTCATGCAACATGAGTGCTTATAAGTGTATCAATGAGCTTTGTACTAGTTTGACGAACTTATGAAACATCTAACAACGCGGTTTCTAGGACTCTAAACTAAGTTTCATGCAACATGAGTGCTTATAAGTGTATTAATGAGCTTTTGACTAGTTTGACGAATATATGAAACATCTAACAACGCGTTTCTAGGACTCTAAACCAAGTTTCATGCAAGATGAGTGTTTATATGTGTCTCAATGAGCGTTGTACTAGTTTGACGAACTTATGAAACATCTAACAACGCGGTTTCTAGGACTCTAAACGAAGTTTCATGCAACACGAGTGCTTAGTTGTGTCTCAATGATCTTTGTACTGGTTTGACGAACTTATGAAACATCTAACAACGCGGTTTCTAAGACTCTAAACCAAGTTTCATGCAACATGAGTGCTTATAAGTGTCTCAATGAGCTTTGTACTAGTTTGACGAACTTATGAAACATCTAACAACACAGTTCTAGGACTCTAAACAAAGTTTCATACAACATGAGTGCTTATAAGCGTCTCAATGAGCTTTGTACAAGTTTTACGAACTTATGAAACATCTAACAAAGCGTTTCTAGGACTCTAAACCAAGTTTCATGCAACATGAGTGCTTATAAGTGTCTCAATGAGCTTTGCACTAGTTTGACGAACCTATGAAACATCTAACAACGCAGTTTCTAGGACCCTAAACCAAGTTTCATGCAACATGAGTGCTTATAAGTGTCTCAATGAGCTTTGTACTTGTTTGACGAACTTATGAAACATCTAACAACGCGTTTCTAGGACTCTAAACCAATTTTCATGCAACATGAGTGCTTATAATTGTCTCAATGAGCTTTGTACAAGTTTGACGAACTTATGAAACATCTTACAACGCGTTTCTATGACTCTAAACCAAGTTTCGTTCAACATGAGTGCTTATAAGTGTATCATTAAGCTTTGTACTAGTTTGAAGAACTTATGAAACATTTAACAATGCGTTTCTAGAACTCTAAACCAAGTTTCATACAACATGAGTGCTTATAAGTGTCTCAATGAGCTTTGTACAAGTTTGACGAACTTATGAAACATCTAACTACGCGTTTCTAGGACTTTAAACCAATTAAGTTTCATGCAACATGAGTGCTTATAAGTGTCTCAATGAGCTTTGTACTAGTTTGACAAACTTATGAAACATCGAACAACGCATTTGTAGGACTCTAAACCAAGTTTCATGCAACATGAGTGCTTATAAGTGTCTAAATGAGCTTTGTACAAGTTTGACGAACTTATGAAACATCTAACAACACGTTTCTAGGACTCTAAAACAAGTTTCGTTCAACATGAGTGCTTATAAGTGTCTCAGTGAGCTTTGTACTAGTTTGACGAACTTATGAAACATTTAACAATGTGTTTCTAGGACTCTAAACCAAGTTTCATACAACATGAGTGCTTATAAGTGTCTCAATGAGTTTTGTACAAGTTTGACGAACTTATGAAACATTTAACAACGCTTTTCTAGGACTCTAAACCAAGTTTCATGCAACATGAGTGCTTATAAGTGTCTCAATGAGCTTTGTACTAGTTTGACGAACTTATGAAACACCTAACAATGCGGTTTCTAGGACTCTAAACTAAGTTTCATGCAACATGAGTGCTTATAAGTGTCTCAATGAGCTTTTGACTAGTTTGACGAATATATAAAACATCTAACAACGCGGGTTCTAGGACTCTAAACCAAGTTTCATACAACATGAGTGCTTATAAGTGTCTCAATGAGCTTTGTACAAGTTTGACGAACTTATGAAACATCTAGCAACGCGTTTCTAGGACTCTAAACCAAGTTTCATGCAACATGAGTGTTTATATGTGTCTCAATGAGCGTTGTACTAGTTTGACGAACTTATGAAACATCTAACAACGCGGTTTCTAGGACTCTAAAAGAAGTTTCATGCAACACGAGTGCTTAGTTGTGTCTCAATGAGCTTTGTACTGGTTTGACGAACTTATGAAACATCTAACAACGCGTTTTCTAAGACTCTAAACCAAGTTTCATGCAACATGAGTGCTTATAAGTGACTCAATGAGCTTTGTACTAGTTTGACGAACTTATGAAACATCTAACAACACGTTTCTAAGACTCTAAACAAAGTTTCATGCAACATGAGTGCTTATAAGCGTCTCAATGAGCTTTGTACAAGTTTTACGAACTTATGAAACATCTAACAAAGCGTTTCTAGGATTCTAAACCAAGGTTCATGCAACATGAGTGCTTATAAGTGTCTCAATGAGCTTTGTACTAGTTTGACGAACTTATGAAACATCTAACAACGCAGTTTCTAGGACCCTAAACCAAGTTTCATGCAACATGAGTGCTTATAAGTGTCTCAATGAGCTTTGTACTTGTTTGACGAACTTATGAAACATCTAACAACGCGTTTCTAGGACTCTAAACCAAGTTTCATGCAACATGAGTGCTTATAATTGTCTCAATGAGCTTTGTACAAGTTTGACGAATTTATGAAACATATAACAAAGCGTTTCTATGACTCTAAACAAAGTTTCGTTCAACATGAGTGCTTATAAGTGTCTCAATGAGCTTTGTACTAGTTTGGCGAACTTATGAAACATCTAACAACACGTTTCTAGGACTCTAAACCAAGTTTCATGCAACATGAGTGCTTATAAGTGTATCATTGAGCTTTGTACTAGTTTAACGAACTTATGAAACATTTAACAATGCGTTTCTAGGACTCTAAACCAAGTTTCATAAAACATGAGTGCTTATAAGTGTCTCAATGAGCTTTGTACAAGTTTGACGAACTTATGAAACATCTAACAAAGCGTTTCTAGGACTCTAAACCAATTTTCATGCAACATAAGTGCTTATAAGTGTCTCAATGAGCTTTGTACTAGTTTGACGAACTTATGAAACATCTAACAACACAGATTCTAAGACCCTAAACCAAGTTTCATGCAACATGAGTGCTTATAAGTGTCTCAATGAGCTTTGTACTTGTTTGACGAACTTATGAAACAACTAACAACGCGTTTCTAGGACTCTAAACCAAGTTTCATGCAACATGAGTGCTTATAATTGTCTCAATGAGCTTTGTACAAGTTTGACGAACTTATGAAACATCTAACAACGGGTTTCTATGACTCTAAACCAAGTTTCGTTCAACATGAGTGCTTATAAGTGTCTCAATGAGCTTTGCACTAGTTTGACGAACTTATGAAACATCTAACAACACGTTTGTAGGACTCTAAACCAAGTTTCATGCAACATGAGTGCTTATAAGTGTATAATTGAGCTTTGTACTAGTTTAACGAACCGATGAAACATTTAACAATGCGTTTCTAGGACTCTAAACCAAGTTTCATACAACATGAGTGCTTATAAGTGTCTCAATGAGCTTTGTACAAATTTGACGAACTTATGAAACATCTAACAACGCGTTTCTAAGACTCTAAACCAAGTTTCATGCAACATGAGTGCTTATAAGTGTCTCAATGAGCTTTGTACTAGTTTGACGAACTTATGAAACATCTAACAACGCGGTTTCTAGGACTCTAAACTATGTTTCATGCAACATGAGTGCTTATAAGTGTATCAATGAGCTTTTGACTAGTTTGACGAATATATGAAACATCTAACAACGCGTTTCTAGGACTCTAAACCAAGTTTCATGCAACATGAGTGCTTATATGTGTCTCAATGAGCTTTGTACTAGTTTGCCGAATATATGAAACATCTTCCAACGCGTTTATAGGACTCTAAACCAAGTTTCAAGCAACATGAGTGCTTATATGTGTCTCAATGAGCGTTGTACTAGTTTGACGAACTTATGAAACATCTAACAACGCGGTTTCTAGGACTCTAAACGAAGTTTCATGCAACACGAGTGCTTATTTGTGTCTCAATGAGCTTTGTACTGGTTTGACGAACTTATGAAACATCTAACAACGCGGTTTCTAAGACTCAAAACCAAGTTTCATGCAACATGAGTGCTTATAAGTGTCTCAATGACCTTTGTACAAGTTTGACAAACTTATGAAACATCTAACAACGCATTTCTAGGACTCTAAACAAAGTTTCATGCAACATGAGTGCTTATAAGCGTCTCAATGAGCTTTGTACAAGTTTGATGAACTTATGAAACATCTAACAAAGCGTTTCTAGGACTCTAAACCAAGTTTCACGCAACATGAGTGCTTATAAGAGTCTCAATGAGCTTTGTACTAGTTTGACGAACTTATGAAACATCTAACAACGCAGTTTCTAGGACCCTAAACCAAGTTTCATGCAACATGAGTGCTTATAAGTGTCTCAATTAGCTTTGTACTTGTTTTACGAACTTATTAAACATCTAACAACGCGTTTCTAGGACTCTAAATAAAGTTTCATGCAACATGAGTGCTTATAATTGTCTCAATGAGCTTTGTACAAGTTTGACGAACTTATGAAACATCTAACAACGCGTTTCTAGGACTCTAAACCAAGTTTCATGCAACATGAGTGCTTATAAGTGTATCATTGAGCTTTGTACTAGTTTGACGAACTTATGAAACATTTAACAATGCGTTTCTAGGACTATAAACCAAGTTTCATAAAACATGAGTGCTTATAAGTGTCTCAATGAGCTTTGTACAAGTTTGACGAACTTATGAAGCATCTAACTACGCGTTTCTAGGACTCTAAACCAAGTTTCATGCAACATGAGTGCTTATAATTTTCTCAATGAGCTTTGTACAAGTTTTACGAACTTATGAAACATCTAACAACGCGTTTCTAGGACTCTAAACCAAGTTTCGTTCAACATGAGTGCTTATAAGTGTCTCAATGAGCTTTGTACTAGTTTGACGAACTTATGAAACATCTAACAACACGTTTCTAGGACTCTAAACCAAGTTTCATGCAACACGAGTGCTTATAAGTGTTTCATTGAGCTTTGTACTAGTTTAACGAACTTATGAAACATTTAACAATGCGTTTTTAGGACTCTAAACCAAGTTTCATACAACATGAGTGCTTATAAGTGTCTCAATGAGCTTTGTACAAGTTTGACGAACTTATGAAACATCTAACAACGCGTTTCTAAGACTCTAAACCAATTTTCATGCAACATGAGTGCTTATAAGTGTCTCAATGAGCTTTGTACTTGTTTGACGAACTTATGAAACATCTAACAACGCGGTTTCTAGGACTCTAAACTAAGTTTCATGCAACATGAGTGCTTATAATTGTATCAATGAACTTTTGACTAGTTTGACGAATATATAAAACATCTAACAACGCGTTTCTAGGACTCTAAACCAAGTTTCATGCAACATGAGTGCTTATATGTGTCTCAATGAGCTTTTGACTAGTTTGACGAATATATAAAACATCTAACAACGCGGGTTCTAGGACTCTAAACCAAGTTTCATACAACATGAGTGCTTATAAGTGTCTCAATGAGCTTTGTACAAGTTTGACGAACTTATGAAACATCTAGCAACGCGTTTCTAGGACTCTAAACCAAGTTTCATGCAACATGAGTGTTTATATGTGTCTCAATGAGCGTTGTACTAGTTTGACGAACTTATGAAACATCTAACAACGCGGTTTCTAGAACTCTAAAAGAAGTTTCATGCAACACGAGTGCTTAGTTGTGTCTCAATGAGCTTTGTACTGGTTTGACGAACTTATGAAACATCTAACAACGCGTATTCTAAGACTCTAAACCAAGTTTCATGCAACATGAGTGCTTATATGTGTCTCAATGAGCGTTGTACTAGTTTGACGAACTTATGAAACATCTAACAACGCGGTTTCTAGGACTCTAAAAGAAGTTTCATGCAACACGAGTGCTTAGTTGTGTCTCAATGAGCTTTGTACTGGTTTGACGAACTTATGAAACATCTAACAACGCGTATTCTAAGACTCTAAACAAAGTTTCATGCAACATGAGTGCTTATAAGCGTCTCAATGAGCTTTGTACAAGTTTTACGAACTTATGAAACATCTAACAAAGCGTTTCTAGGACTCTAAACCAAGTTTCATGCAACATGAGTGCTTATAAGTGTCTCAATGAGCTTTGCACTAGTTTGACGAACCTATGAAACATCTAACAACGCAGTTTCTAGGACCCTAAACCAAGTTTCATGCAACATGAGTGCTTATAAGTGTCTCAATGAGCTTTGTACTTGTTTGACGAACTTATGAAACATCTAACAACGCGTTTCTAGGACTCTAAACCAATTTTCATGCAACATGAGTACTTATAATTGTCTCAATGAGCTTTGTACAAGTTTGACGAATTTATGAAACATCTAACAAAGCGTTTCTATGACTCTAAACAAAGTTTCGTTCAACATGAGTGCTTATAAGTGTCTCAATGAGCTTTGTACTAGTTTGGCGAACTTATGAAACATCTAACAACACGTTTCTAGGACTCTAAACCAAGTTTCATGCAACATGAGTGCTTATAAGTGTATCATTGAGCTTTGTACTAGTTTAACGAACTTATGAAACATTTAACAATGCGTTTCTAGGACTCTAAACCAAGTTTCATAAAACATGAGTGCTTATAAGTGTCTCAATGAGCTTTGTACAAGTTTGACGAACTTATGAAACATCTAACAAAGCGTTTCTAGGACTCTAAACCAATTTTCATGCAACATAAGTGCTTATAAGTGTCTCAATGAGCTTTGTACTAGTTTGACGAACTTATGAAACATCTAACAACACAGATTCTAAGACCCTAAACCAAGTTTCATGCAACATGAGTGCTTATAAGTGTCTCAATGAGCTTTGTACTTGTTTGACGAACTTATGAAACAACTAACAACGCGTTTCTAGGACTCTAAACCAAGTTTCATGCAACATGAGTGCTTATAATTGTCTCAATGAGCTTTGTACAAGTTTGACGAACTTATGAAACATCTAACAACGGGTTTCTAGGACTCTAAACCAAGTTTCGTTCAATATGAGTGCTTATAAGTGTCTCAATGAGCTTTGCACTAGTTTGACGAACTTATGAAACATCTAACAACACGTTTGTAGGACTCTAAACCAAGTTTCATGCAACATGAGTGCTTATAAGTGTATAATTGAGCTTTGTACTAGTTTAACGAACTGATGAAACATTTAACAATGCGTTTCTAGGACTCTAAACCAAGTTTCATACAACATGAGTGCTTATAAGTGTCTCAATGAGCTTTGTACAAATTTGACGAACTTATGAAACATCTAACAACGCGTTTCTAAGACTCTAAACCAAGTTTCATGCAACATGAGTGCTTATAAGTGTCTCAATGAGCTTTGTACTAGTTTGACGAACTTATGAAACATCTAACAACGCGGTTTCTAGGACTCTAAACTATGTTTCATGCAACATGAGTGCTTATAAGTGTATCAATGAGCTTTTGACTAGTTTGACGAATATATGAAACATCTAACAACGCGTTTCTAGGACTCTAAACCAAGTTTCATGCAACATGAGTGCTTATATGTGTCTCAATGAGCTTTGTACTAGTTTGCCGAATATATGAAACATCTTCCAACGCGTTTATAGGACTCTAAACCAAGTTTCAAGCAACATGAGTGCTTATATGTGTCTCAATGAGCGTTGTACTAGTTTGACGAACTTATGAAACATCTAACAACGCGGTTTCTAGGACTCTAAACGAAGTTTCATGCAACACGAGTGCTTATTTGTGTCTCAATGAGCTTTGTACTGGTTTGACGAACTTATGAAACATCTAACAACGCGGTTTCTAAGACTCAAAACCAAGTTTCATGCAACATGAGTGCTTATAAGTGTCTCAATGACCTTTGTACAAGTTTGACAAACTTATGAAACATCTAACAACGCATTTCTAGGACTCTAAACAAAGTTTCATGCAACATGAGTGCTTATAAGCGTCTCAATGAGCTTTGTACAAGTTTGATGAACTTATGAAACATCTAACAAAGCGTTTCTAGGACTCTAAACCAAGTTTCACGCAACATGAGTGCTTATAAGAGTCTCAATGAGCTTTGTACTAGTTTGACGAACTTATGAAACATCTAACAACGCAGTTTCTAGGACCCTAAACCAAGTTTCATGCAACATGAGTGCTTATAAGTGTCTCAATTAGCTTTGTACTTGTTTTACGAACTTATTAAACATCTAACAAAGCGTTTCTAGGACTCTAAATAAAGTTTCATGCAACATGAGTGCTTATAATTGTCTCAATGAGCTTTGTACAAGTTTGACGAACTTATGAAACATCTAACAACGCGTTTCTAGGACTCTAAACCAAGTTTCATGCAACATGAGTGCTTATAAGTGTATCATTGAGCTTTGTACTAGTTTGACGAACTTATGAAACATTTAACAATGCGTTTCTAGGACTATAAACCAAGTTTCATAAAACATGAGTGCTTATAAGTGTCTCAATGAGCTTTGTACAAGTTTGACGAACTTATGAAGCATCTAACTACGCGTTTCTAGGACTCTAAACCAAGTTTCATGCAACATGAGTGCTTATAATTTTCTCAATGAGCTTTGTACAAGTTTTACGAACTTATGAAACATCTAACAACGCGTTTCTAGGACTCTAAACCAAGTTTCGTTCAACATGAGTGCTTATAAGTGTCTCAATGAGCTTTGTACTAGTTTGACGAACTTATGAAACATCTAACAACACGTTTCTAGGACTCTAAACCAAGTTTCATGCAACACGAGTGCTTATAAGTGTTTCATTGAGCTTTGTACTAGTTTAACGAACTTATGAAACATTTAACAATGCGTTTTTAGGACTCTAAACCAAGTTTCATACAACATGAGTGCTTATAAGTGTCTCAATGAGCTTTGTACAAGTTTGACGAACTTATGAAACATCTAACAACGCGTTTCTAAGACTCTAAACCAATTTTCATGCAACATGAGTGCTTATAAGTGTCTCAATGAGCTTTGTACTAGTTTGACGAACTTATGAAACATCTAACAACGCGGTTTCTAGGACTCTAAACTAAGTTTCATGCAACATGAGTGCTTATAATTGTATCAATGAACTTTTGACTAGTTTGACGAATATATAAAACATCTAACAACGCGTTTCTAGGACTCTAAACCAAGTTTCATGCAACATGAGTGCTTATATGTGTCTCAATGAGCTTTTGACTAGTTTGACGAATATATAAAACATCTAACAACGCGGGTTCTAGGACTCTAAACCAAGTTTCATACAACATGAGTGCTTATAAGTGTCTCAATGAGCTTTGTACAAGTTTGACGAACTTATGAAACATCTAGCAACGCGTTTCTAGGACTCTAAACCAAGTTTCATGCAACATGAGTGTTTATATGTGTCTCAATGAGCGTTGTACTAGTTTGACGAACTTATGAAACATCTAACAACGCGGTTTCTAGAACTCTAAAAGAAGTTTCATGCAACACGAGTGCTTAGTTGTGTCTCAATGAGCTTTGTACTGGTTTGACGAACTTATGAAACATCTAACAACGCGTATTCTAAGACTCTAAACCAAGTTTCATGCAACATGAGTGCTTATAAGTGACTCAATGAGCTTTGTACTAGTTTGACGAACTTATGAAACATCTAACAACACGTTTCTAAAAAAAGACTCTAAACAAAGTTTCATGCAACATGAGTGCTTATAAGCGTCTCAATGAGCTTTGTACAAGTTTTACGAACTTATGAAACATCTAACAAAGCGTTTCTAGGATTCTAAACCAAGTTTCATGCAACATGAGTGCTTATAAGTGTCTCAATGAGCTTTGTACTAGTTTGACGAACCTATGAAACATCTAACAACGCAGTTTCTAGGACCCTAAACCAAGTTTCATGCAACATGAGTGCTTATAAGTGTCTCAATGAGCTTTGTACTTGTCTGACGAACTTATGAAACATCTAACAACGCGTTTCTAGGACTCTAAACCAAGTTTCATGCAACATGAGTACTTATAATTGTCTCAATGAGCTTTGTACAAGTTTGACGAATTTATGAAACATCTAACAAAGCGTTTCTATGACTCTAAACAAAGTTTCGTTCAACATGAGTGCTTATAAGTGTCTCAATGAGCTTTGTACTAGTTTGGCGAACTTATGAAACATCTAACAACACGTTTCTAGGACTCTAAACCAAGTTTCATGCAACATGAGTGCTTATAAGTGTATCATTGAGCTTTGTACTAGTTTAACGAACTTATGAAACATTTAACAATGCGTTTCTAGGACTCTAAACCAAGTTTCATAAAACATGAGTGCTTATAAGTGTCTCAATGAGCTTTGTACAAGTTTGACGAACTTATGAAACATCTAACAAAGCGTTTCTAGGACTCTAAACCAATTTTCATGCAACATAAGTGCTTATAAGTGTCTCAATGAGCTTTGTACTAGTTTGACGAACTTATGAAACATCTAACAACACAGATTCTAAGACCCTAAACCAAGTTTCATGCAACATGAGTGCTTATAAGTGTCTCAATGAGCTTTGTACTTGTTTGACGAACTTATGAAACAACTAACAACGCGTTTCTAGGACTCTAAACCAAGTTTCATGCAACATGAGTGCTTATAATTGTCTCAATGAGCTTTGTACAAGTTTGACGAACTTATGAAACATCTAACAACGGGTTTCTAGGACTCTAAACCAAGTTTCGTTCAATATGAGTGCTTATAAGTGTCTCAATGAGCTTTGCACTAGTTTGACGAACTTATGAAACATCTAACAACACGTTTGTAGGACTCTAAACCAAGTTTCATGCAACATGAGTGCTTATAAGTGTATAATTGAGCTTTGTACTAGTTTAACGAACTCGATGAAACATTTAACAATGCGTTTCTAGGACTCTAAACCAAGTTTCATACAACATGAGTGCTTATAAGTGTCTCAATGAGCTTTGTACAAATTTGACGAACTTATGAAACATCTAACAACGCGTTTCTAAGACTCTAAACCAAGTTTCATGCAACATGAGTGCTTATAAGTGTCTCAATGAGCTTTGTACTAGTTTGACGAACTTATGAAACATCTAACAACGCGGTTTCTAGGACTCTAAACTATGTTTCATGCAACATGAGTGCTTATAAGTGTATCAATGAGCTTTTGACTAGTTTGACGAATATATGAAACATCTAACAACGCGTTTCTAGGACTCTAAACCAAGTTTCATGCAACATGAGTGCTTATATGTGTCTCAATGAGCTTTGTACTAGTTTGCCGAATATATGAAACATCTTCCAACGCGTTTATAGGACTCTAAACCAAGTTTCAAGCAACATGAGTGCTTATATGTGTCTCAATGAGCGTTGTACTAGTTTGACGAACTTATGAAACATCTAACAACGCGGTTTCTAGGACTCTAAACGAAGTTTCATGCAACACGAGTGCTTATTTGTGTCTCAATGAGCTTTGTACTGGTTTGACGAACTTATGAAACATCTAACAACGCGGTTTCTAAGACTCAAAACCAAGTTTCATGCAACATGAGTGCTTATAAGTGTCTCAATGACCTTTGTACAAGTTTGACAAACTTATGAAACATCTAACAACGATTTCTAGGACTCTAAACAAAGTTTCATGCAACATGAGTGCTTATAAGCGTCTCAATGAGCTTTGTACAAGTTTGATGAACTTATGAAACATCTAACAAAGCGTTTCTAGGACTCTAAACCAAGTTTCACGCAACATGAGTGCTTATAAGAGTCTCAATGAGCTTTGTACTAGTTTGACGAACTTATGAAACATCTAACAACGCAGTTTCTAGGACCCTAAACCAAGTTTCATGCAACATGAGTGCTTATAAGTGTCTCAATTAGCTTTGTACTTGTTTTACGAACTTATTAAACATCTAACAAAGCGTTTCTAGGACTCTAAATAAAGTTTCATGCAACATGAGTGCTTATAATTGTCTCAATGAGCTTTGTACAAGTTTGACGAACTTATGAAACATCTAACAACGCGTTTCTAGGACTCTAAACCAAGTTTCATGCAACATGAGTGCTTATAAGTGTATCATTGAGCTTTGTACTAGTTTGACGAACTTATGAAACATTTAACAATGCGTTTCTAGGACTATAAACCAAGTTTCATAAAACATGAGTGCTTATAAGTGTCTCAATGAGCTTTGTACAAGTT
This sequence comes from Cochlearia excelsa, assembly GCA_963556525.1. Classification (NCBI taxonomy): domain Eukaryota; kingdom Viridiplantae; phylum Streptophyta; class Magnoliopsida; order Brassicales; family Brassicaceae; genus Cochlearia; species Cochlearia excelsa. Next base: position 23,040,924 of record OY748329.1, on the reverse strand, counting down.
TGACGAACTTATGAAGCATCTAACTACGCGTTTCTAGGACTCTAAACCAAGTTTCATGCAACATGAGTGCTTATAATTTTCTCAATGAGCTTTGTACAAGTTTTACGAACTTATGAAACATCTAACAACGCGTTTCTAGGACTCTAAACCAAGTTTCGTTCAACATGAGTGCTTATAAGTGTCTCAATGAGCTTTGTACTAGTTTGACGAACTTATGAAACATCTAACAACACGTTTCTAGGACTCTAAACCAAGTTTCATGCAACACGAGTGCTTATAAGTGTTTCATTGAGCTTTGTACTAGTTTAACGAACTTATGAAACATTTAACAATGCGTTTTTAGGACTCTAAACCAAGTTTCATACAACATGAGTGCTTATAAGTGTCTCAATGAGCTTTGTACAAGTTTGACGAACTTATGAAACATCTAACAACGCGTTTCTAAGACTCTAAACCAATTTTCATGCAACATGAGTGCTTATAAGTGTCTCAATGAGCTTTGTACTAGTTTGACGAACTTATGAAACATCTAACAACGCGGTTTCTAGGACTCTAAACTAAGTTTCATGCAACATGAGTGCTTATAATTGTATCAATGAACTTTTGACTAGTTTGACGAATATATGAAACATCTAACAACGCGTTTCTAGGACTCTAAACCAAGTTTCATGCAACATGAGTGCTTATATGTGTCTCAATGAGCTTTTGACTAGTTTGACGAATATATAAAACATCTAACAACGCGGGTTCTAGGACTCTAAACCAAGTTTCATACAACATGAGTGCTTATAAGTGTCTCAATGAGCTTTGTACAAGTTTGACGAACTTATGAAACATCTAGCAACGCGTTTCTAGGACTCTAAACCAAGTTTCATGCAACATGAGTGTTTATATGTGTCTCAATGAGCGTTGTACTAGTTTGACGAACTTATGAAACATCTAACAACGCGGTTTCTAGGACTCTAAAAGAAGTTTCATGCAACACGAGTGCTTAGTTGTGTCTCAATGAGCTTTGTACTGGTTTGACGAACTTATGAAACATCTAACAACGCGTATTCTAAGACTCTAAACCAAGTTTCATGCAACATGAGTGCTTATAAGTGACTCAATGAGCTTTGTACTAGTTTGACGAACTTATGAAACATCTAACAACACGTTTCTAAGACTCTAAACAAAGTTTCATGCAACATGAGTGCTTATAAGCGTCTCAATGAGCTTTGTACAAGTTTTACGAACTTATGAAACATCTAACAAAGCGTTTCTAGGATTCTAAACCAAGGTTCATGCAACATGAGTGCTTATAAGTGTCTCAATGACCTTTGTACTAGTTTGACGAACTTATGAAACATCTAACAACGCAGTTTCTAGGACCCTAAACCAAGTTTCATGCAACATGAGTGCTTATAAGTGTCTCAATGAGCTTTGTACTTGTTTGACGAACTTATGAAACATCTAACAACGCGTTTCTAGGACTCTAAACCAAGTTTCATGCAACATGAGTGCTTATAATTGTCTCAATGAGCTTTGTACAAGTTTGACGAATTTATGAAACATCTAACAAAGCGTTTCTATGACTCTAAACAAAGTTTCGTTCAACATGAGTGCTTATAAGTGTCTCAATGAGCTTTGTACTAGTTTGGCGAACTTATGAAACATCTAACAACACGTTTCTAGGACTCTAAACCAAGTTTCATGCAACATGAGTGCTTATAAGTGTATCATTGAGCTTTGTACTAGTTTAACGAACTTATGAAACATTTAACAATGCGTTTCTAGGACTCTAAACCAAGTTTCATAAAACATGAGTGCTTATAAGTGTCTCAATGAGCTTTGTACAAGTTTGACGAACTTATGAAACATCTAACAAAGCGTTTCTAGGACTCTAAACCAATTTTCATGCAACATAAGTGCTTATAAGTGTCTCAATGAGCTTTGTACTAGTTTGACGAACTTATGAAACATCTAACAACACAGATTCTAAGACCCTAAACCAAGTTTCATGCAACATGAGTGCTTATAAGTGTCTCAATGAGCTTTGTACTTGTTTGACGAACTTATGAAACAACTAACAACGCGTTTCTAGGACTCTAAACCAAGTTTCATGCAACATGAGTGCTTATAATTGTCTCAATGAGCTTTGTACAAGTTTGACGAACTTATGAAACATCTAACAACGGGTTTCTAGGACTCTAAACCAAGTTTCGTTCAACATGAGTGCTTATAAGTGTCTCAATGAGCTTTGCACTAGTTTGACGAACTTATGAAACATCTAACAACACGTTTGTAGGACTCTAAACCAAGTTTCATGCAACATGAGTGCTTATAAGTGTATAATTGAGCTTTGTACTAGTTTAACGAACTGATGAAACATTTAACAATGCGTTTCTAGGACTCTAAACCAAGTTTCATACAACATGAGTGCTTATAAGTGTCTCAATGAGCTTTGTACAAATTTGACGAACTTATGAAACATCTAACAACGCGTTTCTAAGACTCTAAACCAAGTTTCATGCAACATGAGTGCTTATAAGTGTCTCAATGAGCTTTGTACTAGTTTGACGAACTTATGAAACATCTAACAACGCGGTTTCTAGGACTCTAAACTATGTTTCATGCAACATGAGTGCTTATAAGTGTATCAATGATCTTTTGACTAGTTTGACGAATATATGAAACATCTAACAATGCGTTTCTAGGACTCTAAACCAAGTTTCATGCAACATGAGTGCTTATATGTGTCTCAATGAGCTTTGTACTAGTTTGACGAATATATGAAACATCTTCCAACGCGTTTATAGGACTCTAAACCAAGTTTCAAGCAACATGAGTGCTTATATGTGTCTCAATGAGCGTTGTACTAGTTTGACGAACTTATGAAACATCTAACAACGCGGTTTCTAGGACTCTAAACGAAGTTTCATGCAACACGAGTGCTTATTTGTGTCTCAATGAGCTTTGTACTGGTTTGACGAACTTATGAAACATCTAACAACGCGGTTTCTAAGACTCAAAACCAAGTTTCATGCAACATGAGTGTTTATAAGTGTCTCAATGACCTTTGTACAAGTTTGACAAACTTATGAAACATCTAACAACACATTTCTAGGACTCTAAACAAAGTTTCATGCAACATGAGTGCTTATAAGAGTCTCAATGAGCTTTGTACAAGTTTGATGAACTTATGAAACATCTAACAAAGCGTTTCTAGGACTCTAAACCACGTTTCACGCAACATGAGTGCTTATAAGAGTCTCAATGAGCTTTGTACTAGTTTGACGAACTTATGAAACATCTAACAACGCAGTTTCTAGGACCCTAAACCAAGTTTCATGCAACATGAGTGCTTATAAGTGTCTCAATTAGCTTTGTACTTGTTTTACGAACTTATTAAACATCTAACAACGCGTTTCTAGGACTCTAAATAAAGTTTCATGCAACATGAGTGCTTATAATTGTCTCAATGAGCTTTGTACAAGTTTGACGAACTTATGAAACATCTAACAACGCGTTTCTAGGACTCTAAACCAAGTTTCATGCAACATGAGTGCTTATAAGTGTATCATTGAGCTTTGTACTAGTTTGACGAACTTATGAAACATTTAACAATGCGTTTCTAGGACTATAAACCAAGTTTCATAAAACATGAGTGCTTATAAGTGTCTCAATGAGCTTTGTACAAGTTTGACGAACTTATGAAGCATCTAACTACGCGTTTCTAGGACTCTAAACCAAGTTTCATGCAACATGAGTGCTTATAATTTTCTCAATGAGCTTTGTACAAGTTTTACGAACTTATGAAACATCTAACAACGCGTTTCTAGGACTCTAAACCAAGTTTCGTTCAACATGAGTGCTTATAAGTGTCTCAATGAGCTTTGTACTAGTTTGACGAACTTATGAAACATCTAACAACACGTTTCTAGGACTCTAAACCAAGTTTCATGCAACACGAGTGCTTATAAGTGTTTCATTGAGCTTTGTACTAGTTTAACGAACTTATGAAACATTTAACAATGCGTTTTTAGGACTCTAAACCAAGTTTCATACAACATGAGTGCTTATAAGTGTCTCAATGAGCTTTGTACAAGTTTGACGAACTTATGAAACATCTAACAACGCGTTTCTAAGACTCTAAACCAATTTTCATGCAACATGAGTGCTTATAAGTGTCTCAATGAGCTTTGTACTAGTTTGACGAACTTATGAAACATCTAACAACGCGGTTTCTAGGACTCTAAACTAAGTTTCATGCAACATGAGTGCTTATAATTGTATCAATGAACTTTTGACTAGTTTGACGAATATATGAAACATCTAACAACGCGTTTCTAGGACTCTAAACCAAGTTTCATGCAACATGAGTGCTTATATGTGTCTCAATGAGCGTTGTACTAGTTTGACGAACTTATGAAACATCTAACAACGCGGTTTCTAGGACTCTAAACGAAGTTTCATGCAACACGAGTGCTTATTTGTGTCTCAATGAGATTTGTACTGGTTTGACGAACTTATGAAACATCTAACAACGCAGTTTCTAAGACTCTAAACCAAGTTTCATGCAATATGAGTGCTTATAAGTGTCTCAATGACCTTTGTACAAGTTTGACAAACTTATTAAACATCTAACAACGCATTTCTAGGACTCTAAACAATGTTTCATGCAACATGAGTGCTTATAAGTGTCTCAATGAGCTTTGTACTAGTTTGACGAACTTATGAAACATCTAACAACGTGGTTTCTAGGACTCTAAATTATGTTTCATGCAACATGAGTGCATATAAGTGTATCAATGAGCTTTTGACTAGTTTGACGAATATATGAAACATCTAACAACGCGTTTCTAGGACTCTAAACCAAGTTTCATGCAACATGAGTGCTTATATGTGTTTCAATGAGCTTTGTACTAGTTTGACGAATATATGAAACATCTAACAACGCGTTTCTAGGACTCTAAACCAAGTTTCAAGCAACATAAGTGATTATATGTGTCTCAATGAGCGTTGTACTAGTTTGACGAACTTATGAAACATCTAACAACGCGGTTTCTAGGACTCTAAACGAAGTTTCATGCAACACGAGTGCTTATTTGTGTCTCAATGAGCTTTGTACTGGTTTGACTAACTTATGAAACATCTAATAACGTGGTTTCTAAGACTCTAAACCAAGTTTCATGCAACATGAGTGCTTATAAGTGTCTCAATGACCTTTGTACAAGTTTGACAAACTTATGAAACATCTAACAACGCATTTCTAGGACTCTAAACAAAGTTTCATGCAACATGAGTGTTTATAAGCGTCTCAATGAGCTTTGTACAAGTTTGATGAACTTATGAAACATCTAACAAAGCGTTTCTAGGACTCTAAACCAAGTTTCACGCAACATGAGTGCTTATAAGAGTCTCAATGAGCTTTGTACTAGTTTGACGAACTTATGAAACATCTAACAACGCAGTTTCTAGGACCCTAAACCAAGTTTCATGCAACATGAGTGCTTATAAGTGTCTCAATTAGCTTTGTACTTGTTTGACGAACTTATGAAACATCTAACAACGTGTTTCTAGGACTCTAAACACAGTTTCATGCAACATGAGTGCTTATAATTGTCTCAATGAGCTTTGTACAAGTTTGACGAACTTATGAAACATCTAACAACGCGTTTCTAGGACTCTAAACCAAGTTTCATGCAACATGAGTGCTTATAAGTGTATCATTGAGCTTTGTACTAGTTTTACGAACTTATGAAACATTTAACAATGCGTTTCTAGGACTAGAAACCAAGTTTCATAAAACATGAGTGCTTATAAGTGTCTCAATGAGCTTTGTACAAGTTTGACGAACTTATGAAGCATCTAACTACGCGTTTCTAGGACTCTAAACCAAGTTTCATGCAACATGAGTGCTTATAATTGTATCAATGAGCTTTTGACTAGTTTGACGAATATATGAAACTTCTAACAACGCGTTTCTAGGACTCTAAACCAAGTTTCATGCAACATGAGTGCTTATATGTGTCTCAATGAGCGTTGTACTAGTTTGACGAACTTATGAAACATCTAACAACGCGGTTTCTAGGACTCTAAACGAAGTTTCATGCAACACGAGTGCTTATTTGTGTCTCAATGAGATTTGTACTGGTTTGACGAACTTATGAAACATCTAACAACGCGGTTTCTAAGACTCTAAACCAAGTTTCATGCAACATGAGTGCTTATAAGTGTCTCAATGATCTTTGTACAAGTTTGACAAACTTATTAAACATCTAACAACGCATTTCTACGACTCTAAACAATGTTTCATGCAACATGAGTGCTTATAAGTGTCTCAATGAGCTTTGTACTAGTTTGACGAACTTATGAAACATCTAACAACGTGGTTTCTAGGACTCTAAACTATGTTTCATGCAACATGAGTGCATATAAATGTATCAATGAGCTTTTGACTAGTTTGACGAATATATGAAACATCTAACAACGCGTTTCTAGGACTCTAAACCAAGTTTCATGCAACATGAGTGCTTATATGTGTTTCAATGAGCTTTGTACTAGTTTGACGAATATATGAAACATCTAACAACGCGTTTCTAGGACTCTAAACCAAGTTTCAAGCAACATGAGTGATTATATGTGTCTCAATGAGCGTTGTACTAGTTTGACGAACTTATGAAACATCTAACAACGCGGTGTCTAGGACTCTAAACGAAGTTTCATGCAACACGAGTGCTTATTTGTGTCTCAATGAGCTTTGTACTGGTTTGACTAACTTATGAAACATCTAATAACGCGGTTTCTAAGACTCTAAACCAAGTTTCATGCAACATGAGTGCTTATAAGTGTCTCAATGACCTTTGTACAAGTTTGACAAACTTATGAAACATCTAACAACGCATTTCTAGGACTCTAAACAAAGTTTCATGCAACATGAGTGTTTATAAGCGTCTCAATGAGCTTTGTACAAGTTTGATGAACTTATGAAACATCTAACAAAGCGTTTCTAGGACTCTAAACCAAGTTTCACGCAACATGAGTGCTTATAAGAGTCTCAATGAGCTTTGTACTAGTTTGACGAACTTATGAAACATCTAACAACGCAGTTTCTAGGACCCTAAACCAAGTTTCATGCAACATGAGTGCTTATAAGTGTCTCAATTAGCTTTGTACTTGTTTGACGAACTTATGAAACATCTAACAACGTGTTTCTAGGACTCTAAACACAGTTTCATGCAACATGAGTGCTTATAATTGTCTCAATGAGCTTTGTACAAGTTTGACGAACTTATGAAACATCTAACAACGCGTTTCTAGGACTCTAAACCAAGTTTCATGCAACATGAGTGCTTATAAGTGTATCATTGAGCTTTGTACTAGTTTTACGAACTTATGAAACATTTAACAATGCGTTTCTAGGACTAGAAACCAAGTTTCATAAAACATGAGTGCTTATAAGTGTCTCAATGAGCTTTGTACAAGTTTGACGAACTTATGAAGCATCTAACTACGCGTTTCTAGGACTCTAAACCAAGTTTCATGCAACATGAGTGCTTATAATTTTCTCAATGAGCTTTGTACAAGTTTTACGAACTTATGAAACATCTAACAACGCGTTTCTAGGACTCTAAACCAAGTTTCGTTCAACATGAGTGCTTATAAGTGTCTCAATGAGCTTTGTACTAGTTTGACGAACTTATGAAACATCTAACAACACGTTTCTAGGACTCTAAACCAAGTTTCATGCAACACGAGTGCTTATAAGTGTTTCATTGAGCTTTGTACTAGTTTAACGAACTTATGAAACATTTAACAATGCGTTTCTAGGACTCTAAACCAAGTTTCATACAACATGAGTGCTTATAAGTGTCTCAATGAGCTTTGTACAAGTTTGACGAACTTATGAAACATCTAACAACGCGTTTCTAAGACTCTAAACCAATTTTCATGCAACATGAGTGCTTATAAGTGTCTCAATGAGCTTTGTACTAGTTTGACGAACTTATGAAACATCTAACAACGCGGTTTCTAGGACTCTAAACTAAGTTTCATGCAACATGAGTGCTTATAATTGTATCAATGAGCTTTTGACTAGTTTGACGAATATATGAAACATCTAACAACGCGTTTCTAGGACTCTAAACCAAGTTTCATGCAACATGAGTGCTTATATGTGTCTCAATGAGCGTTGTACTAGTTTGACGAACTTATGAAACATCTAACAACGCGGTTTCTAGGACTCTAAACGAAGTTTCATGCAACACGAGTGCTTATTTGTGTCTCAATGAGATTTGTACTGGTTTGACGAACTTATGAAACATCTATCAACGCGGTTTCTAAGACTCTAAACCAAGTTTCATGCAACATGAGTGCTTATAAGTGTCTCAATGACCTTTGTACAAGTTTGACAAACTTATGAAACATCTAACAACGCATTTCTAGGACTCTAAACAATGTTTCATGCAACATGAGTGCTTATAAGTGTCTCAATGAGCTTTGTACTAGTTTGACGAACTTATGAAACATCTAACAACGTGGTTTCTAGGACTCTAAACTATGTTTCATGCAACATGAGTGCATATAAGTGTATCAATGAGCTTTTGACTAGTTTGACGAATATATGAAACATCTAACAACGCGTTTCTAGGACTCTAAACCAAGTTTCATGCAACATGAGTGCTTATAAGTGTCTCAATGAGCTTTGTACTAGTTTGACGAACTTATGAAACATCTAACAACGCGGTTTCTAAGAATCTAAACCAAGTTTCATGCAACATGAGTGCTTATAAGTGTTTCAATGAGCTTTGTACAAGTTTGACAAACTTCTGAAACATCTAACAACGCATTTCTATGACTCTAAAGAAAGTTTCATGCAACATGAGTGCTTATAAGTGATATGATCTTGGCCAGCAATGGAACTAAAGACATGGAGGAGGTTGAACCAAAGGAAGATGAAGCTGAAGAAAGAACCATGGAGCAGCTAGAACGTGAGGAAACAAGGAACAAAGACTTGAGCGTATCAATTGGTCCAATGACTAGATCAAGACAAGCCATATTTCATCAAGCACTACACCAACTTCTCTACACTATCCATGGCAGTCTAGTGTATGCTAATCCAACCACATTGGTTGTGATACAAGCTACCTAGACATTCATCAAAAGAGGTGTTGTGACTCGCGCTCTTTTCCTTGGTTTGGTTTTGTACCATTGGGTTTTCCAAACAAGGTTTTTAATGAGGCTTGTCCACAACACTTATACATTTGCCACTTGGTGAAGTTTAGGCCCATTTCTATCTTAGTTTTTGAATTTAAACCTTGGTCTTGGATTATATTTCCAAGGCAGCTTTCGTTTTTATTAGTTTCTCTTTTTCCAAGGAGTTGTGCATGTACAACCTCCTTCTCTTTATAATATGGACGAAAATCTATCAATAAGATCATCAAACACTTTTCTAAAACTTAAGAACTCTCTCTTGAATCTTGTTTGATCATTGTTTGTCTTGTTCTTGGTCGAATTCGTTTCTGCGTCTACAAGCAATCTTCGGTAGTCTAAGAGTCTTTCCGAACCTCTTAGAAGTATCAATTCAATCCACTTCGTGTTACCATCATCACAATCATTGGAGAATCATTCAGGGACGAGATCCTTATTCTTAGGGTCGTATTATGTGGTATCAGAGCAGATCTCCATCAACATGTTGTGTTTTTCTTATTCTGTAGTATTTGACTTTTCAGATTCTTAAATCATATATGTTTTAAAGTTTTAATCTTGTTAAAATAATGTTTATAAAGGTCGAATCTACTTAGAACAAGTGTTAAATTGCTAGATAACTTGATTTGAATCACGAAATTACAAGAGAAAGAAATTAGGGTTCATGATAAAACTGTTGGAATTTGAATCAATTTCTTTTGCTTTCTGTTATAGTGTGTTTCTGTGAATCTCTTTACTTGTTTAGTGTTTGAATTTGACCAGGAACCATGGAAGAAGAAAGCAACGAGCCCAATGAAGCGAATAAACTTCTACTTGACGCTTTGAATGCTCGTATGACTTCTTTAATGGATCAGAGACTGGAGAGCTTCATGGCTGAACATTCAGATCGTGTTAGACCCAGAAGGAATGCTAACCAATCAGCAACAGAAAGTTACTACAACCATTCAAACCGATCTAGTGGATCTAGAAGAAGGCGGCAAGACAGAGGAGATAAAACACAAACCAATGACTCTCTGGGTGGTTTAAAGCTTAAGATTCCTGAGTTTAGAGGGACTGCTGATCCTGAAGAGTATCTAGAGTGGGAAAAGAAGATTGAACTTGTTTTCAATTGTAGAAACTACACCATAGAGTACAAACTAAAGCTTGCACCTACTTAGTTTAAAGACTATGCTTTGAGTTGGTGGGATAACTTGGTTACTACAAGAAGAAGAACATGAGATTTTCCTATTGAGACATGGAATCAGATGAAGATAATCATTAGGAAGAGATTTGTGCCAAGCCATTATCATAGAGAACTGCATTTCAAACTCAGAACCTTGTCCCGAGGAAGTAGGTCTGTTGAAGAGTATTACAAGTAGTTGGAGACTCTTATGTTAAGAGCTGATATTCAAGAAGATAGAGAAGCAACAATGTCTAGATTCATGGGAGGGCTGAACAGAGATATCATTGACAGACTAGAAGTTCATCATTACTTGGAGATGGAAGAACTTCTCCACAAGGCAATCATGTTTGAAAATCAAATCAAACGAAAGGGTTATAAGACTAGCTACGGGTCCAGCAAACCAAGCTACCAGAGAGATGATAAGCCAAAGGATGCTAAAGTGTTTTTCAAACCAAAGATAGAAGAACAAAGTGCGAAAGGAAAAGAAGCAACTACTACCTCTAGAGCCCGAGACATTCAATGCTACACTTGTAAAGGATATGGTCATTATGCCAGCACTTGTACCAAGAAACGAGCGATAATCATTAGAGAAAATTGAGAGGTGGAATTCAAAGGAGAGTTGATTGATTTAGAAGAAGAAGAAAGACTGGAAATGCCACTCCAAGGAGAGTTACTTGTTGCAAGAAGAGCATTGAACCTACAAACCAAGACTGTTGGGGATGAGCAAAGAGAAAATCTAATTCATACTCGTTGTTTGGTTCAAGACAAGGTTTGTAGCTTAGTGATAGATGGAGGAAGTTGTACCAATGCTGCAAGTGAAACCATGGTAGAAAAACTTGGTCTGAAACTCATAAAAAGACAATACCCTATAAGTTACAATGGCTTAATGATGAAGGGGAACTAGAAGTGAAGCACCAAGTTAAGGTACCATTGTCTATTGGGAAATATGAGGATGAAATATTGTGTGATGTATTACCAATGGATGCTGGGCACATACTTCTTTGGAGACCTTGGCAATCTGATAGAAGAACCATTCATGATGGATTCACAAACAGATACTCATTTGAATTCAAGGGTAAGAAGACCGTTTTGGCTCCTTTGACTCCTCAAGAAATTCATCTAGATCAGCAATCTTTGAAGAAAAATAAAGAGACATCAAAATCAAAAGCCAAACAGCCTGCTAATCTATTACTTCATCCTGAGGGAAGTTCTTTACCCCACTTACTATTTGTTTTCAAGGAATGTTTGAACATAACCAAACCAATGCAGGACCTTCCTACCAAAATACAATCTCTTTTGCAGGAGTTCAAAGATATTTTTCCAGAAGAAGCTCCACAAGGACTTCCACCAATAAGAGGAATAGAGCATCAAATCGATTTAATTCTCGGCGCTTCACTTCCAAACAAGCCAGCCTATAGGACTAATCCATTGGAGACCAAAGAGCTTCAACAACAGGTCACTGAACTTATGGAGAAAGGTCATATCCGTGAGAGTATGAGTCCATGTGCAGTTCCAGTTTTGCTTGTACCAAAGAAAGATGGGAGCTGGAGAATGTGTGTTGATTGCAGAGCCATCAACAATATCATGTAAAGTATCGACACCCTATTCCTAGATTAGATGACATGCTTGATGAATTACATGGTTCTAGCATCTTTTCTAAGGTTGATTTGAAAAGTGGGTATCATCAGATTAGAATGAAGGAGGGTGATGAATGGAAAACTGCATTTAAAACAAAACAAGGGTTATGGAAAACTGCATTTAAAACAAAACAAGGGTTATATGAATGGTTAGTAATGCTATTTGGGCTGACTAATGCACCTAGCACTTTCATGAGGCTAATGAACCATGTTCTTAGATCATTCATAGGTCATTTTGTTGTAGTTTACTTTGATGACATTCTGATCTATAGTAAGAACTTAGATGAACATGTTGAACATCTTAGAAAGGTTTTAGAAGTGCTTAGAAAAGAATCTTTGTTTGCTAATTTGAAGAAATGCACTTTTGGGGCAGATAACCTTGTCTTTTTAGGCTTTGTTGTTAGTACAGATGGAATCAAAGTTGATGAAGAAAAGGTCAAGGCTATTAGAGAATGGCCAAGTCCGAGAACCGTTGGAGAAGTGAGAAGTTTTGATGGCTTAGCTGGGTTCTACAGAAGATTTGTTAAGGATTTTAGTACCTTGGTTGCACCCCTCACGAAGTAATCAAGAAAAAAGTAGGGTTCAAGTGGGAACAAGCACAAGAAGAAGCATTCCAAGCCTTGAAAGAAAAGCTCACAAACTCACCAATCTTGTCTCTTCCTGATTTTTCTAAAACATTTGAAATAGAATGTGATGCATCTGGTGTTGGTATAGGTGTTGTGCTTATGCAGGAGAAGAAACCTATTGATTTCTTTAGTGAAAATCTAGGAGGAGCTACTCTGAATTATCCAACATATGACAAAGAACTCTATGCACTTGTAAGGGCACTACAAACATGGCAACACTATCTCTCGGCCCCAAGGAGTTTGTTATCCACACAGATCATGAGTCTCTCAAGCACCTCAAAGGACAACAGAAACTGAACAAGAGGCATGCTAGATGGATTGAATTCATTGAGACATTTCTCTATGCGATAAAGTACAAGAAAGGTAAGGAAAACATAGTGGCTGATGCACTATCTCGAAGGTATGTTCTCTTGTCCACTCTTGAAACTAAATTACTTGGCTTTGAACAAATCAAAAACTTTTACACCACTGATTCTGATTTTAAAGAAATATATGCTTCTTGTGAGAAGTTTGGACGTGGTAAGTATTTCAAGAATGATGGATTTCTCTTCTTTGAAAATAGACTATGCGGACCTAACTCTTCTTTGAGAGATTTGTTTGTCAAAGAAGCTCATGCAGGTGGACTTATGGGATATCTAACAACGCGGTTTCTAAGACTCTAAACCAAGTTTCATGCAACATGAGTGCTTATAAGTGTCTCAATGGGCTTTGTACTAGTTTGACGAACTTATGAAACATCTAACAACACGTTTCTAGGACTCTAAACAAAGTTTCATGCAACGTGAGTGCTTATAAGTGTCTCAATGAGCTTTGTACTAGTTTGACGAACTTATGAAACATCTAACAACGCAGTTTCTAGGACCCTAAACCAAGTTTCATGCAACATGAGTGCTTATAAGTGTCTCAATGAGCTTTGTACTTGTTTGACGAACTTATGAAACATCTAACAACGCGGTTTCTAGGACTCTAAACTAAGTTTCATGCAACATGAGTGCTTATAAGTGTCTCAATGAGCTTTTGACTAGTTTGACGAATATATGAAACATCTAACAACGCGGGTTCTAGGACTCTAAATCAAGTTTTATACAACATGAGTGCTTACAAGTGTCTCAATGAGCTTTGTACAAGTTTGACGAACGTATGAAACATCTAACAACGCGTTTCTAAGACTCTAAACCAAGTTTCATGCAACATTAGTGCTTATATGTGTCTCAATGAGCGTTGTACTGGTTTGAAAAACTTATGAAACATCTAACAACGCAGTTTCTAGGACTCTAAACGAAGTTTCATGCAACACGAGTGCTTATTTGTGTCTCAATGAGCTTTGTACTGGTTTGACGAACTTATGAAACATCTAACAACGCGGTTTCTAAGACTCTAAACCAAGTTTCGTTCAACATGAGTGCTTATAAGTGTCTCAATGAGCTTTGTACAAGTTTGACAAACTTATGAAACATCTAACAACGCATTTCTAGGACTCTAAACAAAGTTTCATGCAACATGAGTGCTTATAAGCGTCTCAATGAGCTTTGTACAAGTTTGACGAACTTATGAAACATCTAACAAAGCGTTTCTAGGACTCTAAACCAAGTTTCATGCAACATGAGTGCTTATAAGTGTCTCAATGAGCTTTGTACTAGTTTGACGAACTTATGAAACATCGAACAACGCGTTTCTAGGACTCTAAACCAAGTTTCGTTCAACATGAGTGCTTATAAGTGTCTCAATGAGCTTTGTACTAGTTTGACGAACTTATGAAACATCTAACTACACGTTTCTAGGACTCTAAACCAAGTTTCATGCAACATGAGTGCTTATAAGTGTCTCAATGAGCTTTGTACTAGTTTGACGAACTTATGAAACATCTAACAACACGTTTCTAGGACTCTAAACCAAGTTTCATGCACCATGAGTGCTTATAAGTGTCTCAATGAGCTTTGTACTAGTTTGACGAACTTATGAAACATCGAACAACGCGTTTCTAGGACTCTAAACCAAGTTTCATGAAACATGAGTGCTTATAAGTGTCTAAATGAGCTTTGTACAAGTTTGACAAACTTATGAAACATCTAACAACGCGTTTCTAGGACTCTAAACCAAGTTTCGTTCATCATGAGTGCTTATAAGTGTCTCAATGAGCTTTGTACTAGTTTGACGAACTTATGAAACATCTAACAACACGTTTCTAGGACTCTAAACCAAGTTTCATGCAACATGAGTGCTTATAAGTGTATCATTGAGCATTGTACTAGTTTAACGAACTTATGAAACATTTAACAATGCGTTTCTAAGACTCTAAACCAAGTTTCATACAACATGGGTGCTTATAAGTGTATCAATGAGCTTTGTACTAGTTTGACGAACTTATGAAACATCTAACAACACATTTCTAGGACTCTAAACCAAGTTTCATACAACATGAGTGCTTATAAGTGTATCATTGCGCTTTGTACAAGTTTGACGAACTTATTAAACATCTAACAACGCGTTTCTAGGACTCTAAACCAAGTTTCGTTCAACATGAGTGCTTATAAGTGTCTCAATGAGCTTTGTACTAGTTTGACGAACTTATGAAACATCTAACAATGCGGGTTCTAAGACTCTAAACCAAGTTTCATACAACATGAGTGCTTATAAGTGTCTCAATGAGCTTTGTACAAGTTCGACGAACTTATAAAAAATCTAACAACGCGTTTCTAGGACTCTAAACCAAGTTTCATGCAACATGAGTGTTTATATGCGTCTTAATGAGCGTTGTACTAGTTTGAAAAACTTATGAAACATCTAACAACGCATTTCTAGGACTCTAAACAAAGTTTCATGCAACACGAGTGCTTATAAGCGTCTCAATGAGCTTTGTACAAGTTTGACGAACTTATGAAATATCTAACAACGCGGTTTCTAAGACTCTAAACCAAGTTTCATGCAACATGAGTGCTTATAAGTGTCTCAATGGGCTTTGTACTAGTTTGACGAACTTGTGAAACATCTAACAACACGTTTCTAGGACTCTAAACAAAGTTTCATGCAACGTGAGTGCTTATAAGTGTCTCAATGATCTTTGTACTAGTTTGACGAACTTATGAAACATCTAACAACGCAGTTTCTAGGACCCTAAACCAAGTTTCATGCAACATGAGTGCTTATAAGTGTCTCAATGAGCTTTGTACTTGTTTGACGAACTTATGAAACATCTAACAACGCGGTTTCTAGGACTCTAAACTAAGTTTCATGCAACATGAGTGCTTATAAGTGTCTCAATGAGCTTTTGACTAGTTTGACGAATATATGAAACATCTAACAACGCGGGTTCTAGGACTCTAAATCAAGTTTTATACAACATGAGTGCTTACAAGTGTCTCAATGAGCTTTGTACAAGTTTGACGAACTTATGAAACATCTAACAACGCGTTTCTAGGACTCTAAACCAAGTTTCATGCAACATTAGTGCTTATATGTGTCTCAATGAGCGTTGTACTGGTTTGAAAAACTTATGAAACATCTAACAACGCAGTTTCTAGGACTCTAAATGAAGTTTCATGCAACACGAGTGCTTATTTGTGTCTCAATGAGCTTTGTACTGGTTTGACGAACTTATGAAACATCTAACAACGCGGTTTCTAAGACTCTAAACCAAGTTTCATGCAACATGAGTGCTTATAAGTGTCTCAATGAGCTTTGTACAAGGTTGACAAACTTATGAAACATCTAACAACGCATTTCTAGGACTCTAAACAAAGTTTCATGCAACATGAGTGCTTATAAGCGTCTCAATGAGCTTTGTACAAGTTTGACGAACTTATGAAACATCTAACAAAGCGTTTCTAGGATTCTAAACCAAGTTTCATGCAACATGAGTGCTTATAAGTGTCTCAATGAGCTTTGTACTAGTTTGACGAACTTATGAAACATCGAACAACGCGTTTCTAGGACTCTAATCCAAGTTTCGTTCAACATGAGTGCTTATAAGTGTCTCAATGAGCTTTGTACTAGTTTGACGAACTTATGAAACATCTAACAACACGTTTCTAGGACTCTAAACCAAGTTTCATGCAACATGAGTGCTTATAAGTGTCTCAATGAGCTTTGTACTAGTTTGACGAACTTATGAAACATCTAACAACACGTTTCTAGGACTCTAAACCAAGTTTCATGCACCATGAGTGCTTATAAGTGTCTCAATGAGCTTTGTACTAGTTTGACGAACTTATGAAACATCGAACAACGCGTTTCTAGGACTCTAAACCAAGTTTCATGAAACATGAGTGCTTATAAGTGTCTAAATGAGCTTTGTACAAGTTTGACAAACTTATGAAACATCTAACAACGCGTTTCTAGGACTCTAAACCAAGTTTCGTTCAACATGAGTGCTTATAAGTGTCTCAATGAGCTTTGTACTAGTTTGACGAACTTATGAAACATCTAACAACACGTTTCTAGGACTCTAAACCAAGTTTCATGCAACATGAGTGCTTATAAGTGTATCATTGAGCATTGTACTAGTTTAACGAACTTATGAAACATTTAACAATGCGTTTCAAAGACTCTAAACCAAGTTTCATACAACATGGTTGCTTATAAGTGTATCAATGAGCTTTGTACTAGTTTGACGAACTTATGAAACATCTAACAACACATTTCTAGGACTCTAAACCAAGTTTCATGCAACATGAGTGCTTATAAGTGTATCATTGCGCTTTGTACAAGTTTGACGAACTTATTAAACATCTAACAACGCGTTTCTAGGACTCTAAACCAAGTTTCGTTCAACATGAGTGCTTATAAGTGTCTCAATGATCTTTTGACTAGTTTGACGAATATATGAAACATCTAACAATGCGGGTTCTAAGACTCTAAACCAAGTTTCATACAACATGAGTGCTTATAAGTGTCTCAATGAGCTTTGTACAAGTTTGACGAACTTATAAAAAATCTAACAACGCGTTTCTAGGACTCTAAACCAAGTTTCATGCAACATGAGTGTTTATATGCGTCTTAATGAGCGTTGTACTAGTTTGAAAAACTTATGAAACATCTAACAACGCATTTCTAGGACTCTAAACAAAGTTTCATGCAACACGAGTGCTTATAAGCGTCTCAATGAGCTTTGTACAAGTTTGACGAACTTATGAAATATCTAACAACGCGGTTTCTAAGACTCTAAACCAAGTTTCATGCAACATTAGTGCTTATAAGTGTCTCAATGGGCTTTGTACTAGTTTGACGAACTTATGAAACATCTAACAACACGTTTCTAGGACTCTAAACAAAGTTTCATGCAACGTGAGTGCTTATAAGTGTCTCAATGATCTTTGTACTAGTTTGACGAACTTATGAAACATCTAACAACGCAGTTTCTAGGACCCTAAACCAAGTTTCATGCAACATGAGTGCTTATAAGTGTCTCAATGAGCTTTGTACTTTTTTGACGAACTTATGAAACATCTAACAACGCGGTTTCTAGGACTCTAAACTAAGTTTCATGCAACATGAGTGCTTATAAGTGTCTCAATGAGCTTTTGACTAGTTTGACGAATATATGAAACATCTAACAACGCGGGTTCTAGGACTCTAAATCAAGTTTTATACAACATGAGTGCTTACAAGTGTCTCAATGAGCTTTGTACAAGTTTGACGAACTTATGAAACATCTAACAACGCGTTTCTAGGACTCTAAACCAAGTTTCATGCAACATTAGTGCTTATATGTGTCTCAATGAGCGTTGTCCTGGTTTGAAAAACTTATGAAACATCAAACAACGCAGTTTCTAGGACTCTAAATGAAGTTTCATGCAACACGAGTGATTATTTGTGTCTCAATGAGCTTTGTACTGGTTTGACGAACTTATGAAACATCTAACAACGCAGTTTCTAAGACTCTAAACCAAGTTTCATGCAACATGAGTGCTTATAAGTGTCTCAATGAGCTTTGTACAAGTTTGACAAACTTATGAAACATCTAACAACGCATTTCTAGGACTCTAAACAAAGTTTCATGCAACATGAGTGCTTATAAGCGTCTCAATGAGCTTTGTACAAGTTTGACGAACTTATGAAACATCTAACAATGCGTTTCTAGGACTCTAAACCAAGTTTCATGCAACATGAGTGCTTATAAGTGTCTCAATGAGCTTTGTACTAGTTTGACGAACTTAAGAAACATCGAACAACGCGTTTCTAGGACTCTAAACCAAGTTTCGTTCAACATGAGTGCTTATAAGTGTCTCAATGAGCTTTGTACTAGTTTGACGAACTTATGAAACATCTAACAACACGTTTCTAGTACTCTAAACCAAGTTTCATGCAACATGAGTGCTTATAAGTGTCTCAATGAGCTTTGTACTAGTTTGACGAACTTTTGAAACATCTAACAACACGTTACTAGGACTCTAAACCAAGTTTCATGCACCATGAGTGCTTATAAGTGTCTCAATGAGCTTTGTACTAGTTTGACGAACTTATGAAACATCGAACAACGCGTTTCTAGGACTCTAAACCAAGTTTCATGAAACATGAGTGCTTATAAGTGTCTAAATGAGGTTTGTACAAGTTTGACAAACTTATGAAACATCTAACAACGCGTTTCTAGGACTCTAAACCAAGTTTCGTTCAACATGAGTGCTTATAAGTGTCTCAATGAGCTTTGTACTAGTTTGACGAACTTATGAAACATCTAACAACACGTTTCTAGGACTCTAAACCAAGTTTCATGCAACATGAGTGCTTATAAGTGTATCATTGAGCATTGTACTAGTTTAACGAACTTATGAAACATTTAACAATGCGTTTCTAAGACTCTAAACCAAGTTTCATACAACATGGGTGCTTATAAGTGTATCAATGAGCTTTGTACTAGTTTGACGAACTTATGAAACATCTAACAACACATTTCTAGGACTCTAAACCAAGTTTCATGCAACATGAGTGCTTATAAGTGTATCATTGCGCTTTGTACAAGTTTGACGAACTTATTAAACATCTAACAACGCGTTTCTAGGACTCTAAACCAAGTTTCGTTCAACATGAGTGCTTATAAGTGTCTCAATGAGCTTTGTACTAGTTTGACGAACTTATGAAACATCTAACAACACGTTTCTAGGACTCTAAACCAAGTTTCATGCAACATGAGTGCTTATAAGTGTATCATTGAGCTTTGTACTAGTTTGACGAACTTATGAAACATTTAACAATGCGTTTCTAGGACTCTAAACCAAGTTTCATACAACATGAGTGCTTATAAGTGTCTCAATGAGCTTTGTACAAGTTTGACGAACTTATGAAACATTTAACAACGCGTTTCTAGGACTCTAAACCAAGTTTCATGCAACATGAGTGCTTATAAGTGTCTCAATGAGCTTTGTAATAGTTTGACGAACTTATGAAACATCTAACAACGCGGTTTATAGGACTCTAAACTAAGTTTCATGCAACATGAGTGCTTATAAGTGTCTCAATGAGCTTTTGACTAGTTTGACGAATATATGAAACATCTAACAACGCGGGTTCTAGGACTCTAAACCAAGTTTCATACAACATGAGTGCTTATAAGTGTCTCAATGAGCTTTGTAAAAGTTTGACAAACTTATAAAACATCTAACAACGCGTTTCTAGGACTCTAAACCAAGTTTCATACAACATGAGTGCTTATAAGTGTCTCAATGAGCTTTGTAAAAGTTTGACGAACTTATGAAACATCTAACAACGCGGTTTCTAGGACTCTAAACGAAGTTTCATGCAACACGAGTGCTTATTTGTGTCTCAATGAGCTTTGTACTGGTTTGACGAACTTATGAAATATCTAACAACGCGGTTTCTAAGCCTCTAAACCAAGTTTTATGCAACATGAGTGCTGATAAGTGTCTCAATGAGCTTTGTATTAGTTTGACGAACTTATGAAACATCTAACAACACGTTTCTAGGACTCTAAACAAAGTTTCATGCAACATGAGTGCTTATAAGCGTCTCAATGAGCTTTGTACAAGTTTGACAAACTTATGAAACATCTAACAAAGCGTTTCTAGGACTCTAAACCAAGTTTCATGCAACATGAGTTCTTATAAGTGTCTCAATGAGCTTTGTACTAGTTTGACGAACTTATGAAACATCTAACAACGCAGTTTCTAGGACCCTAAACCAAGTTTCATGCAACATGAGTGCTTATAAGTGTCTCAATGAGCTTTGAACTTGTTTGACGAACTTATGAAACATCTAACAACGCGTTTCTAGGACTCTAAACCAAGTTTCACGCAACATGAGTGCTTGTAATTGTCTCAATGAGCTTTGTACAAGTTTGACGAACTTATGAAACATCTAACAACGCGTTTCTAGGACTCTAAACCAAGTTTCGTTCAACATGAGTGCTTATAAGTGTCTCAATGATCTTTGTACTAGTTTGACGAACTTATGAAACATTTAACAACACGTTTCTAGGACTCTAAACCAAGTTTCATGCAACATGAGTGCTTATAAGTGTATCATTGAGCTTTGTACTAGTTTAACGAACTTATGAAACATTTAACAATGCGTTTCTAGGACTCTAAACCAAGTTTCATACAACATGAGTGCTTATAAGTGTCTCAATGAGCTTTGTACTAGTTTGACGAACTTATGAAACATCTAACAACACGTTTCTAAGACTCTAAACCAAGTTTCATGCAACATGAGTGCTTATAAGTGTATCATTGAGCTTTGTACAAGTTTGACGAACTTATGAAACATCTAACAACGCGTTTCTAGGACTCTAAACAAAGTTTCGTTCAACATGAGTGCTTATAAGTGTCTCAATGAGCTTTGTACTAGTTTGACGAACTTATGAAACATCTAACAACACGTTTCTAGGACTCTAAACCAAGTTTCATGCAACATGAGTGCTTATAAGTTTATCATTAAGCTTTGTACTAGTTTGACGAACTTATGAAACATTTAACAATGCGTTTCTAGGACTCTAAACCAAGTTTCATACAACATGAGTGCTTATAAGTTTCTCAATGAGCTTTGTACAAGTTTGACGAACTTATGAAACATCTAACAACGCGTTTCTAGGACTCTAAACCAAGTTTCATGCAACATGAGTGCTTATATGTGTCTCAATGAGCGTTGTACTTGTTTGACGAACTTATGAAACATCTAACAACGCGGTTTCTAGGACTCTAAACGAAGTTTCATGCAACACGAGTGCTTATTTGTGTCTCAATGAGTTTTGTATTGGTTTGACGAACTTATGAAACATCTAACAATGCATTTCTAGGACTCTAAAGAAAGTTTCATGCAACATGAGTGCTTATAAGCGTCTCAATGAGCTTTGTACAAGTTTGACGAACTTATGAAACATCTAACAAAGCGTTTCTAGGTCTCTAAACCAAGTTTCATGCAACATGAGTGCTTATAACTGTCTCAATGAGCTTTGTACTAGTTTGACGAACTTATGAAACATCTAACAACGCAGTTTCTAGGACCCTAAACCAAGTTTCATGCAACATGAGTGCTTATAAGTGTCTCAATGAGCTTTGTACTTGTTGGACGAACATATGAAACATCTAACAACGCGTTTCTAGGACTCTAAACCAAGTTTCATGCAACATGAGTGCTTATAATTGTCTCAATTAGCTTTGTACAAGTTTGACGAACTTATGAAACATCTAACAACGCGTTTCTAGGACTCTAAACCAAGTTTCGTTCAACATGAGTGCTTATAAGTGTCTCAATGAGCTTTGTACTAGTTTGACGAATTTACGAAACATCTAACAACACGTTTCTAGGACTCTAAACCAAGTTTCATGCAACATGAGTGCTTATAAGTGTATCATTGAGCTTTGTACAAGTTTGACGAACTTATGAAACATCTAACAACGCGTTTCTAGGACTCTAAACCAAGTTTCGTTCAACATGAGTGCTTATAAGTGTCTCAATGAGCTTTGTACTAGTTTGACGAACTTATGAAACATCTAACAACACGTTTCTAGGACTCTAAACCAAGTTTCATGCAACATGAGTGCTTATAAGTGTATCATTAAGCTTTGTACTAGTTTGACGAACTTATGAAACATTTAACAATGCGTTTCTAGGACTCTAAACCAAGTTTCATACAACATGAGTGCTTATAAGTGTCTCAATGAGCTTTGTACAAGTTTGACGAACTTATGAAACATCTAACAACGCGTTTCTAGGACTCTAAACCAAGTTTCATGCAACATGAGTGCTTATATGTGTCTCAATGAGCGTTGTACTTGTTTGAGGAACTTATGAAATATCTAACAACGCGGTTTCTAGGACTCTAAACGAAGTTTCTTGCAATACGAGTGCTTATTTGTGTCTCAATGAGCTTTGTATTGGTTTGACGAACTTATGAAACATCTAACAACGCGGTTTCTAAGACTCTAAACCAGGTTTCATGCAACATGAGTGCTTATGAGTGTCTCAATGAGCTTTGTACAAGTTTGACAAACTTATGAAACATCTAACAACGCATTTCTAGGACTCTAAAGAAAGTTTCATGCAACATGAGTGCTTATAAGCGTCTCAGTGATCTTTGTACAAGTTTGACGAACTTATGAAACATCTAACAAAGCGTTTCTAGGACTCTAAACCAAGTTTCATACAACATGAGTGCTTATAAGTGTCTCAATGAGCTTTGTACAAGTTTGACGAACTTATGAAACATTTAACAACGCGTTTCTATGACTCTAAACCAAGTTTCATGCAACATGAGTGCTTATAAGTGTCTCAATGAGCTTTGTACTAGTTTGACGATGTTATGAAACATCTAACAACGCGGTTTCTAGGACTCTAAACTAAGTTTCATGCAACATGAGCGTTTATAAGTGTCTCAATGAGCTATTGACTAGTTTGACGAATATATGAAACATCTAACAACGCGGGTTCTAGGACTCTAAACCAAGTTTCATGCAACATGAGTGCTTATAAGCGTCTCAATGAGCTTTGTACAAGTTTGACGAACTTATGAAACATCTAACAAAGCGTTTCTAGGACTCTAAACCAAGTTTCTTGCAACATGAGTGCTTATAAGTGTCTCAATGAGCTTTGTACTAGTTTGACAAACTTATGAAACATTTAACAATGCATTTCTAGGACGCTAAACCAAGTTTCATACAACATGAGTGCTTATAAGTGTCTCAATGAGCTTTGTACTAGTTTGACAAACTTATGAAACATCTAACAACGCGTTTCTAGGACTCTAAACCAAGTTTCATGCAACATGAGTGCTTATAAGTGTATCATTGAGCTTTGTACTAGTTTGACGAACTTATGAAACATCGAACAACGCGTTTCTAGGACTCTAAACCAAGTTTCATGCAATATGAGTGCTAATAAGTGTCTAAATGAGCTGTGTACAAGATTGACGAACTTATGAAACATCTAACAACACGTTTCTAGGACTCTAAACCAAGATTAATGCAACATGAGTGCTTATATGTGTCTCAATGAGCGTTGTACTAGTTTGACGAACTTATGAAACATCTAACAACACGTTTCTAGGACTCTAAACCAAGTTTCATGCAACATGAGTTCTTATAAGTTTTTAAATGAGCTTTGTACAAGTTTGACGAACTTATGAAACATCTAACAACGCGTTTCTAGGACTCTAAACCAAGTTTCGTTCAACATGAGTGCTTATAAGTGTCTCAATGAGCTTTTGTACTAGTTTGACGAACTTATGAAACATCTAACAACATGTTTCTAGGACTCTAAACCAAGTTTCATGCAACATGAGTGCTTATAAGTGTCTCAATGAGCTTTGTACTAGTTTGACGAACTTATGAAACATCGAACAACGCGTTTCTAGGACTCTAAACCAAGTTTCATGCAACATGAGTGCTTATAAGTGTCTAAATGAGCTTTGTACAAGTTTGACGAACTTATGAAACATCTAACAACGCGTTTCTAGGACTCTAAACAAAGTTTCGTTCAACATGAGTGCTTATAAGTGTCTCAATGAGCTTTGTACTAGTTTGACGAACTTATGAAACATCTAACAACACGTTTCTAGGACTCTAAACCAAGTTTCATGCAACATGAGTGCTTATAAGTGTATCATTGAGCTTTGTACTAGTTTGACGAACTTATGAAACATTTAACAATCCGTTTCTAGGACTCTAAACCAAGTTTCATACAACATGAGTGCTTATAAGTGTCTCAATGAGCTTTGTACAAGTTTGACGAACTTATGAAACATTTAACAACGCGTTTCTAGGACTCTAAACCAAGTTTCATGCAACATGAGTGCTTATAAGTGTCTCAATGAGCTTTGTACTAGTTTGACGAACTTATGAAACATCTAACAACGCGGTTTCTAGGACTCTAAACTAAGTTTCATGGAACATGAGTGTTTATAAGTGTCTCAATGAGCTTTTGACTAGTTTGACGAATATATGAAACATCTAACAACGCGGGTTCTAGGACTCTAAACCAAGTTTCATACAACATGAGTGCTTATAAGTGTCTCAATGAGCTTTGTACAAGTTTGACGAACTTATGAAACATCTAACAACGCGTTTCTAGGACTCTAAACCAAGTTTCATGAAACATGAGTGTTTATATGTGTCTCAATGAGCGTTGTACTAGGTTGACGAACTTATGAAACATCTAACAACGCGGTTTCTAGGACTCTAAACGAAGTTTCATGCAACACGAGTGCTTATTTGTGTCTCAATGAGCTTTGTACTGGTTTGACGAACTTATGAAATATCTAACAACGCGGTTTCTAAGACTCTAAACCAAGTTTCATGCAACATGATCTGCTTATAAGTGTCTCAATGAGCTTTGTACTAGTTTGACGAACTTATGAAACATCTAACAACACGTTTCTAGGACTCTAAACAAAGTTTCATGTAACATGAGTGCTTATAAGGGTCTCAATGAGCTTTGTACAAGTTTGACGAACTTATGAAACATCTAACAAAGCGTTTCTAGGACTCTAAACCAAGTTTCATGCAACATGAGTGCTTATAAGTCTCTCAATGAGCTTTGTACTAGTTTGACGAACTTCTGAAACATCTAACAACGCAGTTTCTATGACCCTAAACCAAGTTTCATGCAACATGGGTGCTTATAAGTGTCTCAATGAGCTTTGTACTTGTTTGACGAACTTATGAAACATATAACAACGTGTTTCTAGGACTCTAAACCAAGTTTCATGCAACATGAGTGTTTATATGTGTCTCAATGAGCGTTGTACTAGTTTGACGAACTTATGAAACATCTAACAACGCGGTTTCTAGGACTCTAAACGGACTTTCATGCAACACGAGTGCTTATTTGTGTCTCAATGAGCTTTGTACTGGTTTGACGAACTTATGAAATATCTAACAACGCGGTTTCTAAGACTCTAAACCAAGTTTCATGCAACATGAGTGCTTATAAGTGTCTCAATGACCTTTGTACTAGTTTGACGAACTTATGAAACATCTAACAACACGTTTCTAGGACTCTAAACAAAGTTTCATGTAACATGAGTGCTTATAAGCGTCTCAATGAGCTTTGTACAAGTTTGACGAACTTATGAAACATCTAACAAAGCGTTTCTAGGACTCTAAACCAAGTTTCATGCAACATGAGTGCTTATAAGTGTCTCAATGAGCTTTGTACTAGTTTGACGAACTTCCGAAACATCTAACAACGCAGTTTCTAGGACCCTAAACCAAGTTTCATGCAACATGAGTGCTTATAAGTGTCTCAATGAGCTTTGTACTTGTTTGACGAACTTATGAAACATCTAACAACGCGTTTCTAGGACTCTAAACCAAGTTTCATGCAACATGAGTGCTTATAATTGTCTCAATGAGCTTTGTACTAGTTTGACGAACTTATGAAACATCTAACAACACGTTTCTAGGACTCTAAACCAAGTTTCATGCAACATGAGTCCTTATAAGTGTATCATTGAGCTTTGTACTAGTTTAACGAACTTATGAAACATTTAACAATGCGTTTCTAGGACTCTAAACCAAGTTTCATACAACATGAGTGCTTATAAGTGTCTCAATGAGTTGTGTACAAGTTTGACGAACTTATGAAACATCTAACAACGCGTTTCTAGGACTCTAAACCAAGATTCATGCAACATGAGTGCTTATATGTGTCTCAATGAGCGTTGTACTAGTTTGACGAATTTATGAAACATCTAACAACGCGGTTTCTAGGACTCTAAACGAAGTTTCATGCAACATGAGTGCTTATTTGTGTCTCAATGAGCTTTGTACTGGTTTGACGAACTTATGAAACATCTAACAACGCATTTCTAGGACTCTAAAGAAAGTTTCATGCAACATGAGTGCTTATAAGCGTCTCAATGAGCTTTGTACAAGTTTGACGAACTTATGAAACATCTAACAAAGCGTTTCTATGACTCTAAACCAAGTTTCATGCAACATGAGTGCTTATAAGTGTCTCAATGAGCTTTGTACTAGTTTGACGAACTTATGAAACATCGAACAACACGTTTCTAGGACTCTAAACCAAGTTTCATGCAACATGAGTGCTTATAAGTGTCTAAATGAGCTTTGTACAAGTTTGACGAACTTATTGTTGGAAAATAACACTATGGAGGAGGAGATTGTGTGGAAGATTCGATGAGATTAAGTGTTTCGAGAGTTTGAGAGATTTGGTAACAAGTATATTGTGAAAGTTTCTTTTAGATTAGAGAAGAGGCTATTAGCCAACTTCGAGATTTACAAGGTTTCATACATGGTTTATATAGAGATAGAGAGAGAGGAGAGACAAGTTTAAACATTCAAAAATGTGTGGTTGAGATGATAGAGCCGTTAGATCTTCTTTTGATTGTGACCATTGGATGAGATTTTGTCATCTTGTGATTTGTCCATTTGTGCTTCATTTGAATTTGAATCTTGGCTCCTCTTTGACTTGTTGACTTGGCTCTTCCTTTGCTCCCCAAGATCGCACAAGATTTGCACAACCCGGATTTTACACGTCTCGGGAATTTCGTAGCACGGATTTTGCACGGCACGGAAACTTCGTAGCACGGATTTTGCACGGCCCGGAAACTTCGTAGCACGGATTTTGCACGAACTCAAATCCGTCCTTGGCACGGCTTTTGAGGTCTTTTCAAAGTGCACAATATTTGCACATTTTGATAATGTGCACAATATTTGCACGGACGTCCGGTTTGGTCATCCTCACCATTTGGATGTCGTCTTGACAAAACCCTTGAACGTCTAAACCTTCTTCTTCTCCTATTTATCTTGAACTCTTCTTTACTCTTGCCTTCTAATGTACTCTTCCTCCTTCCGTGTCTTTGACATAATGCCTTAGCGGTTAATCATTAGTCTTAACACTCCCCCTCAAGCTTAGCCCAATGAAATGGCTAAGATTGGACATTGCTAAACAAACCTCATTAAAACCTTAAACGGGAAAACCTCTTGGGATAAAACCGCCTTTAAGGGAAAAAGAGTGTAAGTCTTTGCCATTAGGGGCCTTCTTTCTTGTGAGCATGTTTTCGGTCTTCTTCTTTGGACTTGACCTTGCTCGCTTCTTTGGAACTCCCCCTTAAGCCTTTACCATCTTGGTTTTAGTCCTTAAGGGTTTATTTATCATCCCCAACAAGCTTATTTGGTCTCGGCTTGGTTGGGTTTCCTTATACAATCTTTTGTTTTGGGAAGTTGTTGCATTCTCCCTTGGTTGAAGTCGGAACCTTCTTGGTCTTTCTCTCCTTTGATTCATCATCACGGCTTTGTTCTTCACAAGCTTCAATGTGTGATGTATGGATTTTGGCCGAAACTTTTGGTTCCCTTTGTCCTTCTCTTGGTTTCTCCTTTGTGGCTTTCCTCTTGTCTTTGGTCTTTCAATCTTTGAACCTTCAAGAGATTCAAATGAATTAAGACTTAGTCAAGACATATAGAAATGCAAACTAAGAAATTATGATCAATAGATTAAGCATTCTAAGAAAGTGATTGATCATAAGCTAAGAAACAAGATTATGGGATATGGCTCTAGACTTATGATTCTATTAAGTATAACAAAGAGTAAGGTTTAGAGGTAGCCTTTAGTTCGTAGTGGTTTGATGCTCTCTTGTAGTTGCATTTCGGTTTGGGCTTTGGCTTCTTCATGAAGTCTTTTGCTTTATCCCTTGTGCAATTGGAACAAGCTTGAGCCGAGGTGATGGCTTGCCCTTTGCGGATGCTTTGGTCATTTCATGAGAATTTGACTCGGTCTTGTTCTTGCTAGGATACTTGACCGCGTCAATGATGGATGAGTCTCTTTCTTCAAGAGCTCGTTTTGGTTTGAATCTCTTTCTTCAAGAGTTTCTTCTTTGAGAATGGATCGGCCTTTCCTTTTGTAGAGGTTTGACCGAGTTGTGATGATAGGATGAGTTGAGTTGGTCTTAATCTTTGATGGATCTTTGACCAATTGTTGATGAGCCTTGTCCTTGCTAGGGACTTTGGTCGGGTGATGACCTTGTCTTTGCTAAGGACTTTGGTCGAGTGATGGTCTTGTCTTTGCTAAGGACTTTGACCGATTGGTGATGGCCTTGTCTTTGCTAGGGACTTTGGCCGATTGGTGATATAGTGAGAGCTCTTGACATCATGAAGATACTTTAGCATTCTTCAAGTTTTCTTAGCCGGATTGGGTTTCTTCTTTTCTTCTTTGTTGAGTCTTTTTCTTCATGAGTTCTTTGAGTTTAGGCTTTACATCTAGGTAGATGTTTGGCCGGATGTAGCAAGTAGCTTGGCCTTGGCATTTGCAAATGCTTAGCCGAATGGTTGATCTCCATCTTGAGATTGAGCTTCTTTCTTCAAGAACACTCCTTGTAACCGAAAGTTTGTTGAGCTTCTTTCTTCAAGAACACTCCTTGTAACCGTAACTTGGCCTTGGCATCTTCTTGACGTTTGGCCGAATGTTTGTTGAGCTTCTTTCTTCTAGAACACTCTTTGGATCTCCATTATAATCATGAAGATGATGTAAATCTTTTCTCCCCCCTCATGATTAAGATGGGATACTCCTTAGTTGGTTTTCCCTTCACGGCTTCACAAGCTTAGTGTGAAGGTTTCTCATCTCTCTTTTGGAACTTTCCTTTGACACTCTAATGTATCCCCTTTCTGCTCTTTCTTTAAAAATGGTTGTTGTTTCTATCAATGCTTAGTGGTTCTTCATTGTGATCTCTTATAGTCTTTGGTATGATGATCCTACATCATCACAAAAACAAAATTGATTTAAGTACAATTATTACCGGCATGATTAGCAACTTAAATTTGATTACAAATGCTTAAATACTAACAACAAGTACAAGGTAAGATTACAATGAAGAGCTTAAGCCCGAGAATAATATTGCATCTAATGAAAAGTTCAAGTTCTAGCTTTTAAGATTAGCATGTATGAGTACTTAAGCCAAGAGTGAACTAAGCATAAATGGATTTAAACAATAACTCTTATGAACACTCAATAACTCAAGCAATATCTTAAATACAAATTAAAGAGAAAGGGATTTAGCAATGGCCTTTTTAGGATTAGTCCTTGATTAGATGGTCATATGGGAAAGTCATTGCACTCTTAGAGCACCTTAATTGGTTAGTCTATGATTGACTTTATGACTTTCCTTATGAAATGCTCTTGATAGCTTAATACCTACACATGAAACAAGGTTTATAAACAAGAGTCTTTTGACAGTGGCTCCTTGCCATAAGACTTTTAAAATGGGACATGGCCTTAAAAATTTAAAATCGGACCATGCCTTTAAACAATCAAAGATTCACCGTGACTTTAGTTGCCTTCATGGCGAGTCACTCCTCTCGGATCATAAACTTAGGTGCACTAAGGCGGTTTATGATCCTAATGATTAGATCATCAAGGCTTATATATCTTATTTAGATATCATAAGTTAGAATCATTTCTCCATGTGTTAAGGAATTGGATTCCACATGACCTTTAAAGGCTTTAGTCCTTTAGTAAGTCATGGATCGCTTCCTATACACATGTTAACCGAGGAAGCATTGGATTCAACAAGCTCACATGTGTTTAAACACTTAGTGAGTCTCGGTTCTCTTTCCTCTAAGGAGCTTTGGAATCCCTAAGACCTTAATTGCTTAATCACAAGCGGGTCTTTGGTTCCTACTCTTTGTGTAACAAGAATGAGACCCAAACCTCTTCACCAAACAAGGACTAGTGATTTGAGTCTTTTAGCAAGCAAAGACCTTGACTTTGTAATGGGATATAAAGGAGATAATGAGTATAAAGCTTAAGCCGAATCCTTAAAGATCTTTAGGACTCAATGTCTCATATGAGAACATCCATTAGATATACTAATGAGGCTACTACTAATCTCTTTATTTCCCTTTTGTTTACACAATCGCCACTACTAATCTTAGTCTTGGATTTGAAATTCAAACACGCATGAGCACATACTAAATTCTTTTGAAATTACATGCTCATGAACTTTTAAAAGTAAAAAGAGGAGGTTATGGATTCAACTATCTTGTATTCTCATAAGAGACACAAGAAAGGTTCTCATACTTTTAGCTCACAAGTCTCAAGCTTTGAGCTTTGAGGTTCTTGTTCATTGCTTAATGCCTTAGTATAGTCGGATTTGGATTCATCAAGGTTCCCTTGGACTCATATGAGTGGGGAAACCATGGTTCTCATCCTCTTGCTTTCGGCCTTACAAAGATGAAGGATTACTTCAAAGAAAACTCGGATGCAACATAAAGCTTTAGAACCACGTTCAAACCTTATGCGTCGCTTTGAATTTGAAGTAATTACCTTCGGATTTGGATACAACACGTTATCGCTCATGGCGAATCATGGGTCTCATCCTTTTATCTTTGTATCTTAAGAAAAGCATAGAGTTTCGGATTCAACAAGCCATTGTTCTTAAAGAATCAATAAACAAGGTTCTCTAACTCTTTAGCTCACAAGTTTCAAGCTTTATGCTTTAAATACTTGGTCATTGCCTAATGCCTAAGTTAGATGGATTTGGATTCATCAAAGTCTCTTTTAAACTCATAAGAGTGAGGAAACAATGGTTCTCATCCACAACTTTCGGCCTAAACAAAGATCTTAAAGAACAACTCAACCAAAAACATCATGTAGCTAGATTTTCAATCTATGCTCACTATGATTCGGTTTTGATTGGAATGTTCTTGAAAGGAACTTGGATTCAACATGTATCTTCACTCATTAAGAGACAAAGAATCATGGTTCTCTTCCTAAGAGGAGCATTGATTCACCAAGATCTTAAGGGTTTTAACCACTCGGATCTTGGTCATTCTTTTCCTCCTCTAGATCTTTGTGTTTATAAGCAAGAAATAAGAAGAAAAAGGTTAAAGATTAGCGGAAGCAACTTACCTAGGTCATCAAGAGCTGATGCTCTGATACCATGTTTGAAAATAACACTATGGAGGAGGAGATTGTGTGGAAGATTCGGTGAGATTAAGTGTTTAGAGAGTTTGAGAGATTTGGTAACAAGTATATTGTGAAAGTTTCTTTTAGATTAGAGAAGAGGCTATTAGCCAACTTAGAGATTTACAAGGTTTCATACATGGTTTATATAGAGATAGAGAGAGAGGAGAGACAAGTTTAAACATTCAAAAATGTGTGGTTGAGATGATAGAGCCGTTAGATCTTCTTTTGATTGTGACCATTGGATGAGATTTTGTCATCTTGTGATTTGTCCATTTGTGCTTCATTTGAATTTGAATCTTGGCTCCTCTTTGACTTGTTGACTTGGCTCTTCCTTTGACTCGCCAAGATCGCACAAGATTTGCACAACCCGGATTTTACACGTCTCGGGAATTTCGTAGCACGGATTTTGCACGGCCCGCCCCCGGAAACTTCGTAGCACGGATTTTGCACGAACTCAAATCCGTCCTTGGCACGGCTTTCGAGGTCTTTTCAAAGTGCACAATATTTGCACATTTTGATAATGTGCACAATATTTGCACGGACGTCCGGTTTGGTCATCCTCACCATTTGGATGTCGTCTTGACAAAACCCTTGAACGTCTAGACCTTCTTCTTCTCCTCTTTATCTTGAACTCTTCTTTACTCTTGCCTTATAATGTACTCTTCCTCCTTCCGTGTCTTTGACATAATGCCTTAGCGGTTAATCATTAGTCTTAACAATTATGAAACATCTAACAACGCGTTTGTAGGACTCTAAACCAAGTTTCATGCAACATGAGTGCTTATAAGTGTATCATTGAGCTTTATACTAGTTTTACGAACATATGAAACATCTAACAACGCGGTTTCTTGGACTCTAAACTACGTTTCATGCAACATGAGTGTTTATAAGTGTCTCAATGAGCTTTTGACTAGTTTTACGAACATATGAAACATCAAACAACGCGGGTTCTAGGACTCTAAACCAAGTTTCATACAACATGAGTGCTTATAAGTGTCTCAATGAGCTGTGTACAAGTTTGACGAACTTATGAAACATCTAACAACGCGTTTCTAGGACTCTAAACCAAGTTTCATGCAACATGAGTGCTTATAAGTGTCTCAATGAGCTTTGTACTAGTTTGACGAACTTATGAAACATTTAACAATGCATTTCTAGGACGCTAAACCAAGTTTCATACAACATAAGTGCTTATAAGTGTCTCAATGAGCTTTGTACTAGTTTGACGAACTTATGAAACATCTAACAACCCGTTTCTAGGACTCTAAACCAAGTTTCATGCAACATGAGTCCTTATAAGTGTCTCAATGAGCTTTGTACTAGATTGACGAACTTATGAAACATCGAACAACGCGTTTCTAGGACTCTAAACCAAGTTTCATGCAACATGAGCGCTTATAAGTGTCTAAATGAGCTTTGTAAAAGTTTGACGAACTTATGAAACATCTAACAACGCGTTTCTAGGACTCTAAACCAAATTTCGTTCAACATGAGTGCTTATAAGTGTCTCAATGAGCTTTGTACTAGTTTGACGAACTTATGAAACATCTAACAACCCGTTTCTAGGACTCTAAACCAAGTTTCATGCAACATGAGTGCTTATAAGTGTCTAAATGAGCTTTGTACAAGTTTGACGAACTTATGAAACATCTAACAACGCGTTTCTAGGACTCTAAACCAAGTTTCGTTCAACATGAGTGCTTATAAGTGTCTCAATGAGATTTTTACTAGTTTGACGAACTTATGAAACATCTAACAACACGTTTCTAGGACTCTAAACCAAGTTTCATGCAACATGAGTGCTTATAAGTGTATCATTGAGCTTTGTACTAGTTTGACGAACTTATGTAACATTTAACAATGCGTTTCTAGGACTCTAAACCACGTTTCATACAACAGGAGTGCTTATAAGTGTCTCAATGATCTTTGTAAAAGTTTGACGAACTTATGAAACATTTAACAACGCGTTTCTAGGACTCTAAACCAAGTTTCATACAACATGAGTGCTTATAAGTGTCTCAATGAGCTTTGTACAAGTTTGACGAACTTATGAAACATCTAACAACGCGTTTCTAGGACTCCAAAACAAGTTTCATGCAACATGAGTGCTTATAAGTGTCTCAATGAAACTTCTAACAACACGTTTCTAGGACTCTAAACAAAGTTTCATGCAACATGAGTGCTTATAAGCGTCTGAATGAGCTTTGTACAAGTTTGACGAACTTATGAAACATCTAACAAAGCGTTTCTAGGACTCTAAACCAAGTTTCATGCAACATGAGTGCTTATAAGTGTCTCAATGAGCTTTGTACTAGTTAGACGAACTTATGAAACATCTAACAACGCAGTTTCTAGGACCCTAAACCAAGTTTCCTGCAACATGAGTGCTTATAAGTGTCTCAATGAGCTTTGTACTTGTTTGACGAACTTATGAAACATCTAACAACGCGTTTCTAGGACTCTAAACCAAGTTTCATGCAACATGAGTGCTTATAATTGTCTCAATGAGCTTTGTACAAGTTTGACGAACTTATGAAACATCTAACAACGCGTTTCTAGGACATTAAACCAAGTTTTGTTCAACATGAGTGCTTATAACTGTCTCAATGAGCTTTGTACTAGTTTGAAGAACTTATGAAACATCTAACAACACGTTTCTAGGACTCTAAACCAAGTTTCATGCAACATGAGTGCTTATAAGTGTATCATTAAGCTTTGTACTAGTTTAACGAACTTATGAAACACTTAACAATGCGTTTCTAGGACTCTAAACCAATTTTCATACAACATGAGTGCTTATAAGTGTCTCAATGAGCTTTGTACAAGTTTGAAGAACTTATGAAACATCTAACAACGCGTTTCTAAGACTCTAAACCAATTTTCATGCAACATGAGTGCTTATAAGTGACTCAATGAGCTTTGTACTAGTTTGACGAACTTATGAAACATCTAACAACGCGGTTTCTAGGACTCTAAACTAAGTTTCATGCAACATGAGTGCTTATAAGTGTCTCAATGAGCTTTTGACTAGTTTGACGAACTTATGAAACATCTAACAACGCGGTTTCTAGGACTCTAAACGAAGTTTCATGCAACACGAGTGCTTATTTGTGTCTCAATGAGCTTTGTACTGGTTTGACGAACTTATGAAACATCTAACAACGCGGTTTCTAAGACTCTAAACCAAGTTTCATGCAACATGAGTGCTTATAAGTGTCTCAATGAGCTTTGTACAAGTTTGACAAACTTATGAAACATCTAACAACCCATTTCTAGGACTCTAACAAAGTTTCATGCAACATGAGTGCTTATAAGCATCTCAATGAGCTTTGTACAAGTTTGATGAACTTATGAAACATCTAACAAAGCGTTTCTAGGACTCTAAACCAAGTTTCATGCAACATGAGTGCTTATAAGTGTCTCAATGAGCTTTGTACTAGTTTGACGAACTTATGAAACATCTAACAACGCAGTTTCTAGGACCCTAAACCAAGTTTCATGCAACATGAGTGCTAATAAGTGTCGCAATGAGCTTTGTACTTGTTTGACGAACTTATGAAACTTCTAACAACGCGTTTCTAGGACTCTAAACCAAGTTTCATGCAACATGAGTGCTTATAAGTGTATCATTAAGCTTTGTACTAGTTTAACGAACTTATGAAACATTTAACAATGCGTTTCTAGGACTCTAAACCAAGTTTCATACAACATGAGTGCTTATAAGTGTCTCAATGAGCTTTGTACAAGTTTGACGAACTTATGAAACATCTAACAACGCGTTTCTAAGACTCTAAACCAAGTTTCATGCAACATGAGTGCTTATAAGTGACTCAATGAGCTTTGTACTAGTTTGACGAACTTATGAAACATCTAACAACGCGGTTTCTAGGACTCTAAACTAAGTTTCATGCAACATGAGTGCTTATAAGTGTCTCAATGATCTTTTGCCTAGTTTGACGAACTTATGAAACATCTAACAACGCGGTTTCTAGGACTCTAAACGAAGTTTCATGCAACACGAGTGCTTATTTGTGTCTCAATGAGCTTTGTACTGGTTTGACGAACTTGTGAAACATCTAACAACGCGGTTTCTAAGACTCTAAACCAAGTTTCATGCAACATGAGTGCTTATAAGTGTCTCAAAGAGCTTTGTACAAGTTTGACAAACTTATGAAACATCTAACAACGCATTTCTAGGACTCTAAACAAAGTTTCATGCAACATGAGTGCTTATAAGCGTCTCAATGAGCTTTGTACAAGTTTGACGAACATATGAAACATCTAACAAAGCGTTTCTAGGACTCTAAACCAAGTTTCATGCAACATGAGTGCTTATAAGTGTCTCAATGAGCTTTGTACTAGTTTGACGAACTTATGAAACATCTAACACTACGTTTCTAGGCCTCTAAACTAAGTTTCATGCAACATGAGTGTTTATAAGTGTCTCAATGAGTTTTGTACAAGTTTGACGAACTTATGAAACATCTAACAACGCGTTTCTAGGACTCTAAACCAAGTTTCATGCAACATGAGTGCTTATAAGTGTCTCAATGAGCTTTGTACTTGTTTGACGAACTTATGAAACATCTAACAACGTGTTTCTAGGACTCTAAACCAAGTTTCATGCAACATGAGTGCTTATAATTGTCTCAATGAGCTTTGTACAAGTTTGAAGAACTTATGAAACATCTAACAACGCGTTTCTAGGACTCTAAACCAAGTTTTGTTCAAAATGAGTTCTTATAAGTGTCTCAATGAGCTTTGTACTAGTTTGACGAACTTATGAAACATCTAACAACACGTTTCTAGGACCCTAAACCAAGTTTCATGCAACATGAGTGCTTATAAGTGTATCATTGAGCTTTATACTAGTTTGATGAACTTATGAAACATCTAACAACGCGGTTTCTAGGACTCTAAACTAAGTTTCATGCAACATGAGTGCTTATAAGTGTCTCAATGAGCTTTTGACTAGTTTGACGAACATATGAAACATCTAACAACGCGGGTTCTAGGACTCCAAACCTAGTTTCATACAACATGAGTGCTTATAAGTGTCTCAATGAGCTGTGTACAAGTTTGACGAACTTATGAAACATCTAACAACGCGTTTCTAGGACTCTAAACCAAGTTTCATGCAACATGACTGCTTATAATTGTCTCAATGAGCTTCGTACAAGTTTGACGAACTTATGAAACATCTAACAACGCGTTTCTAGGACTCTAAACCAAGCTTCGTTCAATATGTGTTCTTATAAGTGTCTCAATGAGCTTTGTACTAGTTTGACGAACTTATGAAACATCTAACAACACGTTTCTAGGACTCTAAACCAAGTTTCATGCAACATGAGTGCTTATAAGCGTCTCAATGAGCTTTGTACAAGTTTGACGAACTTATGAAACATCTAACAAAGCGTTTCTAGGACTCTAAACCAAGTTTCATGCAACATGAGTGCTTATAAGTGTCTCAATGAGCTTTGTACTAGTTTGACGAATTTATGAAACATCGAACAACGCGTTTCTAGGACTCTAAACCAAGTTTCATGCAACATGAGTGCTTATAAGTGTCTAAATGAGCTTTGTACAAGTTTGACGAACTTATGAAACATCTAACAACGCGTTTCTAGGACTCTAAACCAAGTTTCATGCAACATGAGTGCTTATAATTGTCTCAATGAGTTTTGTACAAGTTTGACGAACTTATGAAACATCTAACAACGCGTTTCTAGGACTTTAAACCAAGTTTCGTTCAACATGAGTGCTTATAAGTGTCTCAATGAGCTTTGTACTAGTTTGACGAACTTATGAAACATCTAACAACACGTTTCTAGGACTCTAAACCAAGTTTCATGCAACATGAGTGCTTATAATTGTATCATTGAGCTTTGTACTAGTTTGACGAACTTATGAAACATTTAACAATGCATTTCTAGGACTCTAAACCAAGTTTCATACATGATGAGTGCTTATAAGTGTCTCAATGAGCTTTGTACAAGTTTGACGAACTTATGAAACATCTAACAAAGCGTTTCTAGGACTCTAAACCAAGTTTCATGCAACATGAGTGCTTATAAGTGTCTCAATGAGCTTTGTACTAGTTTGACGAACTTATGAAACATCTAACAACACGTTTCTAGGACTCTAAACCAAGTTTCATGAAACATGAGTGCTTATAATTGTATCATTGAGCTTTGTAATAGTTTGACAAACTTATGAAACATTTAACAATGCGTCTCTAGGACTCTAAACCAAGTTTCATACAACATGAGTGCTTATAAGTGTCTCAATGAGCTTTGTACAAGTTTGACGAACTTATGAAACATCTAACAACGCGTTTCTAGGACTCTAAATCAAGTTTCATGCAACATGAGTGCTTATATGTGTCTCAATGAGCGTTGTACTAGTTTGACGAATTTATGAAACATCTAACAACGCTGTTTCTAGGACTCTAAACGAAGTTTCATGCAACACGAGTGCTTATTTGTGTCTCAATGAGCTTTTTACTGGTTTGACGAACTTATGAAACATCTAACAACGCGGTTTCTAAGACTCTAAACTAAGTTTCATGCAACATGAGTGCTTATAAGTGTCTCAATGAGCTTTGTACAAGTTTGACAAACTTATGAAACATCTAACAACGCATTTTTAGGACTCTAAAGAAAGTTTCATGCAACATGAGGGCTTATAAGCGTCTCAATGAGCTTTGTACAAGTTTGACGAACTTATGAAACATCTAACAAAGAGTTTCTAGGACTCTAAACCAAGTTTCATGCAACATGAGTGCTTATAAGTGTCTCAATGAGATTTGTACAAGTTTGACGAACTTATGAAACATCTAACAAAGCGTTTCTAGGACTCTAAACCAAGATTCATGCAACATGAGTTCTTATAAGTGTCTCAATGAGCTTTGTACTAGTTTGACGAACTTATGAAACATCTAACAACACGTTTCTAGGACTCTAAACCAAGTTTCATGAAACATGAGTGCTTATAATTGTATCATTGAGCTTTGTAATAGTTTGACAAACTTATGAAACATTTAACAATGCGTCTCTAGGACTCTAAACCAAGTTTCATACAACATGAGTGCTTATAAGTGTCTCAATGAGCTTTGTACAAGTTTGACGAACTTATGAAACATCTAACAACGCGTTTCTAGGACTCTAAACCAAGTTTCATGCAACATGAGTGCTTATATGTGTCTCAATGAGCGTTGTACTAGTTTGACGAATTTATGAAACATCTAACAACGCTGTTTCTAGGACTCTAAACGAAGTTTCATGCAACACGAGTGCTTATTTGTGTCTCAATGAGCTTTTTACTGGTTTGACGAACTTATGAAACATCTAACAACGCGGTTTCTAAGACTCTAAACCAAGTTTCATGCAACATGAGTGCTTATAAGTGTCTCAATGAGCTTTGTACAAGTTTGACAAACTTATGAAACATCTAACAACGCATTTTTAGGACTCTAAAGAAAGTTTCATGCAACATGAGTGCTTATAAGCGTCTCAATGAGCTTTGTACAAGTTTGACGAACTTATGAAACATCTAACAAAGAGTTTCTAGGACTCTAAACCAAGTTTCGTTCAACATGAGTGCTAATAAGTGTCTCAATGAGCTTTGTACTAGTTTGACGAACTTATGAAACATCTAACAACACGTTTCTAGGACTCTAAACCAAGTGTCATGCAACATGAGTGCTTATAAGTGTATCATTGAGCTTTATACTAGTTTGACGAACTTATGAAACATCTAACAACGCGGTTTCTAGGACTCTAAACTAAGTTTCATGCAACATGAGTGCTTATAAGTGTCTCAATGAGCTTTTGACGAACATATGAAACATCTAACAACGCGGGTTCTAGGACTCTAAACTAAGTTTCATACAACATGAGTGCATATAAGTGTCTCAATGAGCTGTGTACAAGTTTGACGAACTTATGAAACATCTAACAACGCGTTCCTAGGACTCTAAACCAAGTTTCATGCAACATGAGTGCTTATAAGCGTCTCAATGAGCTTTTTACAAGTTTGACGAACTTATGAAACATCTAACAAAGCGTTTCTAGGACTCTAAACCAAGTTTCATGCAACATGAGTGCTTATAAGTGTCTCAATGAGCTTTGTACTAGTTTGACGAACTTATGAAACATCGAACAACGCGTTTCTAGGACTCTAAACCAAGTTTCATGCAACATTAGTGCTTATAAGTGTCTAAATGAGCTTTGTACAAGTTTGACGAACTTATGAAACATCTAACAACGCGTTTTTAGGACTCTAAACCAAGTTTCGTTCAACATGAGTGCTTATAAGTGTCTCAATGAGCTTTGTACTAGTTTGACAAACTTATGAAACATCTAACAACGCATTTCTAGGACTCTAAACAAAGTTTCATGCAACATGAGTGCTTATAAGCGTCTCAATGAGCTGTGTACAAGTTAGATGAACTTATGAAACATCTAACAACGCGTTTCTAGGACTCTAAACCAAGTTTCATGCAACATGAGTGCTTATAATTGGCTCAATGAGCTTTGTACAAGTTTGACGAACTTATGAAACATCTAACAACGCGTTTCTAGGACTCTAAACCAAGTTTCGTTCAACATGAGTGCTTATAAGAGTCTCAATGAGCTTTGTACTAGTTTGACGAACTTATGAAACATCTAACAACCCGTTTCTAGGACTCTAAACCAAGTTTCATGCAACATGAGTGCTTATAATTGTATCATTGAGCTTTGTACTAGTTTGACGAACTTATGAAACATTTAACAATGCGTTTCTAGGACTCTAAACCAAGTTTCATACAACATGAGTGCTTATAAGTGTCTCAATGAGCTTTGTACAAGTTTGACGAACTTATGAAACATCTAACAAAGCGTTTCTAGGACTCTAAACCAAGTTTCATGCAACATGAGTGCTTATAAGTGTCTCAATGAGTTTTGTACTAGTTTGACGAACTTATGAAACATCGAACAACGCGTTTCTAGGACTCTAAACCAAGTTTCATACAACACGAGTGCTTATTTGTGTCTCAATGAGCTTTGTACTAGTTTGACGAACTTATGAAACATCTAACAACGCGGTTTCTAAGACTCTAAACCAAGTTTCATGCAACATGAGTGCTTATCAGTGTCTCAATGAGCTTTGTACAAGTTTGACAAACTTATGAAACATCTAACAACGCATTTCTAGGACTCTAAACAAAGTTTCATGCAACATGAGTGCTTATAAGCGTCTCAATGAGCTTTGTACAAGTTTGACGAACTTATGAAACATCTAACAAAGCGTTTCTAGGACTCTAAACCAAGTTTCATGCAACATGAGTGCTTATAAGTGTCTCAATGAGCTTTGTATTAATTTGACGAACTTATGAAACATCTAACAACGCAGTTTCTAGGACCCTAAACCAAGTTTCATGCAACATGAGTGCTTATAAGTGTCTCAATGAGCTTTGTACTTGTTTGACGAACTTATGAAACATCTAACAACGCGTTTCTAGGACTCTAAACCAAGTTGTGTCTCAATGAGCTTTGTACTAGTTTGACGAACTTATGAAACATCTAACAACACGTTTCTAGGACTCTAAACCAAGTTTCATGCAACATGAGTGCTTATAATTGTATCATTGAGCTTTGTACTTGTTTGACGAACTTATGAAACATTTAACAATGCATTTCTAGGACTCTAAACCAAGTTTCATACAACATGAGTGCTTATAAGTGTCTCAATGAGCTTTGTACAAGTTTGACGAACTTATGAAACATCTAACAACGCGTTTCTAGGTCTCTAAACCAAGTTTCATGCAACATGAGTGCTTATATGTGTCTCAATGAGCTTTGTACTAGTTTGACGAACTTATGAAACATCTACCAACGCGGTTTCTAGGACTCTAAACGAAGTTTCATGCAACACGAGTGCTTATTTGTGTCTCAATGAGCTTTTTACTGGTTTGACGAACTTATGAAACATCTAACAACGCGGTTTCTAAGACTCTAAACCAAGTTTCATGCAACATGAGTGCTTATAAGTGTCTCAATGAGCTTTGTACAAGTTTGACAAACTTATGAAACATCTAACAACGCATTTCTAGGACTCTAAAGAAAGTTTCATGCAACATGAGTGCTTATAAGCGTCTCAATGAGCTTTGTACAAGTTTGACGAACTTATGAAACATCTAACAAAGCGTTTCTAGGACTCTAAACCAAGTTTCATGCAACATGAGTGCTTATAAGTGTCTCAATGAGCTTTGTACTAGTTTGACGAACTTATGAAACATCGAACAACGCGTTTCTAGGACTCTAAACCAAGTTTCATGCAACATGAGTGCTTATAAGTGTCTAAATGAGCTTTGTACAAGTTTGACGAACTTATGAAACATCTAACAACAAGTTTCGTTCAACATGAGTGCTTATAAGTGTCTCAATGAGCTTTGTACTAGTTTGACGAACTTATGAAACATCTAACAACACGTTTCTAGGACTCTAAACCAAGTTTCATGCAACATGAGTGCTTATAAGTGTATCATTGAGCTTTATACTAGTTTGACGAACTTATGATGTTAGATTTTGATAAGATTTAAGTGTGTTTAAGTGTTTGTGTTCTTGAGTTCTATGAAGAACATCAAGATCAAGAGGGAGAGAGTAATGAGTGAGAGAGTTTGATTCTAATTAGTTTCATTAAGATTGGATAATATGTGGTTTACAAAGAGAGGAGTATAAATAAA
The DNA here is from genome assembly GCA_963556525.1 of Cochlearia excelsa. Classification (NCBI taxonomy): domain Eukaryota; kingdom Viridiplantae; phylum Streptophyta; class Magnoliopsida; order Brassicales; family Brassicaceae; genus Cochlearia; species Cochlearia excelsa. Next base: position 22,998,213 of record OY748329.1, on the reverse strand, counting down.
CAATAAACAATGTCGCCTAGAAATGGTATCTTGGGAAAATCCCAAATCAGTCCACATCTCCACGGTTAGCCGCACCACCCGTCACTATCACTCTTGTAGCCGCGCCTTCTTAAGGCAACCCGTGAGTGTACGGCCGAGTTGGCTACACGCGCCCTTAAGGCGCACATGTGACTTTTTCCAACGGCTCTCTTGACAACGGTCTTATTGTTTCTAGATCCTTCCTTTTGTAACGGTAACTATGTTAAGAGAATACTTTGGCCAATGCTTGGTCCACAAGTATGGGCACTTATCTTAATAGACAATGTATCCGGATAAGCGCCTTAGTCTCTTTAATACTCCCCCGCAAGCTTAGCCTAGTGGAATGGCTAAGCTTGGAACCCGTATGACCTTGCCTCGTGAAAACCTTGGTGAGAAAACCACTTGGGATAAAACTCACCTAAGGGAAAAGAGTACAAGACCATACGGTTAGGGACTTAGGCGTTGAGAGCCCGGATGAGTCCAAGTCTTGGTAGAATGGACTCACACACTTTCAAGCTTGCAGACTTGGTGAAGATGTGCGCGAGTTGATCTTGACTCTTCGTGTAGCAAGGTAGAATAGTGCCCTTGACCATTTGCTCTCTAACCTTGTGACAATCCACCTGTGTGTTTAGTCCTCTCATGGAAGACCGATTTTGTTGCTATGTGGATGGCCGCTTGATTATCACAATGCATGGTCATTGGTGCTTCAATCTTGAGTCCCAAATCTCCTAGCAAGTTCTTTAGCCACATGAGTTCTTGAGTCAACTTCCTCATGGCTCTATACTCGGCTTCGGCGGTTGAGCAAGATACTATCTTTTGCTTCTTTGTCTTCCATGTGACAAGGTTGCCACCAATGAAAGTGCAATAGCCGGTGGGTGAATCCCCGGCGTAGTCCGCGTCACAATACCCAATGAACTCCGTGTTCTTGTTGCAACCCATCCAAATACCCAAACTCGAGGTTCCTTTAAGATAACCCAAGATCCTCATGATCATGTTCCAATGGTGTTGCTTCGGCTTTTGCATGTGTTGGGAGACTTGGTTCACGACAAAGCATAGGTCCGGTCTAGTGATCATCAAGTAGATGAGTTTACCTACTAGCCGTCTATAGAGCATTGGGTCTTGGTATGGTTGATCATCCTCACTTCCTTCTTGATTGGTCTTGTAGCCGTCTTCAAGAGGAGTCTTAGCCACCTTTGTACCTATCGTATCGACAACACTTAAAAGATCATGGGTGTACTTCCTTTGGGAAAGAAATAGACCTTCTTTAGATCTACAAACTTCAATCCCAAGGAAGTACTTAAGAAATCCTAGGTCCTTAATGTCAAATTTAGATTTAAGGAAAGATTTAGTTTCTTGAATACCTCCCTTGTTGTTTCCGGAGATGATGATGTCGTCTACGTACACTACTACCACTACTATACCTTCTTGGTTTTGTAGGGTAAAGAAAGTATGCTCTGCTTGTGATCTCTTGAATCCTTTTGCCATCAATGTTGAGCTAAGCTTGTGATAACAAGCTCTCGGTGATTGCTTGAGTCCGTAGATGGCTTTTCTTAACCGTAGAACTTTCCCGGGAGTGATTTCTAGGCCGGGTGGTGGAGTCATGTAGAATTCCTCTTCAAGCTCTCCTTGTAGAAAGGCATTCTTCACATCCATTTGAAAGAGATCCCATGATAGGTTAGTGGCAAGTGATAAGATTACCCGAACCGTGTGAAGTTTTGCAACCGGGGCAAATGTGTCTAGGTAGTCCTCTCCATACGTTTGAGTAAAGCCTCTTGCTACCAATCTTTCCTTGTGTCTTTCTATCTCTCCATTGCTTAGATATTTGATGGTGAAGACATACCTTGAGCTCACGGCCTTCTTCCCTTTTGGTAGATTGGTTTCATAGAAAGTTTCATTGTCTTCCATGGCCTTGTTCTCGACTTCCACCGCTTTAACCCAAACTTCCTCCTTCATTGCCTCTTCATAAGTCCTTGGAATAACTTGTTGATCCATCGAGGTGGTAAAGGCTTTGTGTTCCTTTGGAAAGCTTGCATGAGAACACACATCTTGAGTAGGATGTGCCTCGACCTTGTTATTAAAGTACACCCTTGTGTTGACCCAATTGGATGGATGCCTCTTAACTCTAGTGCTCCCTCTTAGAACCAGCGGCTCTTCTTCTTGGGACACATCTTGGTCATGAACTTCTTGATCATGACTTTGATCACTTTGTTGTTGAGTATGCGTCTCGGTTGAGGCTTGTGGTTCTTCTTGACCATTTGACTCTCCCCCGGACGTAGTTGGTTCTTGAGTACCGGCTTGCTCATTGTTCTCCCCCTCATGATCAAGGTGGGTCTCTTGAGTTGGTTCCTCACTTCTTGTTTCTTCATGACTATCGATACCAAGATTCCTCATCAAGTTCCTAAGACTTGTAGCTCTATCCATAACAACTTCGGGTAAGTCCTTTACATTCTCCCAATTGTTTTCCTTGTAATAGCTTTGTCCTTCTAGAAACTTGACCTCTCTTGATACCAATACCCTTCTTGTTTCGGGTACATAGCATTTATACCCCTTTTGAGTGTTTGAGTAGCCAATGAACATAGCCTTTGTGCTTTTGGCTTCTAGCTTGTTCCTTTGCTCACTAGGTACAAACACATAGCACACACAACCGAACACTCTTAGATGGTTAATAAAAGGATTAGTCTTGTTCAATACCTTGAATGGAGATTCATTTTTCAAGACTTGTGTTGGTGTGCGGTTGATAAGATAGCATGACGTGAGAACCCCATCAGACCAAAACCTCTTAGGTATGTTCATGTGGAACATCATGGACCGTGTCACTTCTATTAAGTGCTGGTTTTTCCTTTCGGCTACACCATTTTGTTGTGGTGTGTATGGGCATGTGGTTTGATGGAGGATCCCATGCTTGGCTATGTGTTCCTTAAATGCTCTACTTGTGTATTCTCCACCATTGTCGGACCTAAAAGTCTTAATCTTGACATTATAGTGGTTAGTCACATAGTTTTGAAAATTTTGAAAAGCTTCTAATACCCTATCTTTTGTTTGTAAAAGGGTGACCCAAGTGTATTTAGAACTTTCATCTATGAATGTGACAAAATATGAGTGGTTGTCCCTAGATTTACAAGGAGATGACCATACATCCGAATGCACAAGTTCAAAAGGTTTGTAAGTCATGTTTGATTTTTGAAAAACGGTTCGGCAATGTTTACCTAAGATACATGCTTCACAAGTTTCATGATTAAACTTAACATTAGGCAAAATGGTTTTCAAAGCATTTAAATGAGGATGACCAAGTCTATAATGCCAAATAACATTGTTTACTTCGGATAAAACCGTTTTAAAAGCATGACAAAATAAAGCATTAGAAGTTTTAAAGGAGTTTTTCTCTAGGACATAGAGATCGCCTCTTGTGATCCCTTTTCCCACAATCCTTTTACTCTCAATATCCTGAAAAATCACATCATTAGGACCAAAGATAACATTGCAATTTAAATCACAAGCTATTTGTTTAACGGATAAAAGATTAGATGTGAAACTAGGCATGTAAAGGGCCTTAGATTCTTTATCAAATAGCTTAAGGTTTCCTAATCCTTCTATAGGTATTTTACTCCCATTTGCAATAATTACATTCCCTAGAGCCGGTTCTATGTTACTAATCAAGTCAAGGTAACTAATCATGTGATGAGAAGCACCAGAATCAATAACAATAGGTTTACTAAGCTCTTTATCAAGAATGTTAGCACTAAGGGAGTAAAAGGGGGTTTTACCAATACCGGAGCCTTTTAAAGCTTTGAGAAGGGCATCAAGATCGGATCTCAAGGAACCATGGCCGAACTCTCCTCTTCCTTGTTGCTCCGGTTTGACCCACTTGTACTCGGACTGCTCATGGTGTCATCGTTGGAGAAGTGAGCCTTGACGTCCTTGAACTTAGCCGGCTTGAGATGAGGTTGGAGGATCCAACACTTGTCCTTGGTATGTCCCTTCTTCTTGCAGTGGTAACAAAGCAAGGACCTCCTTTCTTCATAGGTTCTTGAAGAGGATTTGAATTCTACCTTGTTGGCCGAGACCAACACCTTCTTGCTATCAAATAGATCTATGGACCCTTGTTCCCTTTGCAATTGAGAGCACACTTCTTCGAGGTTTGGTAAGATGTCCGAGCGTAGAAGATGCTTGATGATGTCCTTGTAGCTACCGTTGAGAGTTAGGAGCAATCCAAAGACTTTGTCTTGTTCCCTTCTTTCGTTTAAGACTCTAGGCTCCACGGTGCTTGGTCGGAGCATCTCTAGCTCGGCCCATAGAGATCTAAACCTCCCAAAATGTTTGGTGAACTCGATATCTTCTTGATTAAGGTCATTGATTGCCTTCTTAACTTCATACACTCGGCTTAGATTGGAGACGTTGCCATAGACGGTTTGTAGAGTATCCCACAATTCCTTAGCGCTTTCACAATATGAATAGGCTTCTAGGATGGAGGGTTCAAGGGATCCTTGGATGATTCCAAGAACCTTTTGGTCTAGTTGAAACCAATTCTCATCATCGTTGGTAAGCTCATTGTTGAACTCGATAGGAGCTTCTTGCCGTGTGAGAATGTGGTTCCAATAACCGCGGCCACAAAGGGCTAACTTCATGGTTCTAGCCCATAGAAGATAGTTTATGCCTTAAAGAGTAACCGGGCAGAGATTCTTCTTTTGTTCTTTGTCCTCCATGGTTTACCGCTTGGTTTGAAGGAGAAAAGTCTTGTCTCGGATAAATCTAGGATTCTGAAGACCAAAGATGATACGTTTCTTCAAGATCTAGACTTTAGAACCAAAAGTGTCATGTTTTGTTGAGTGTGGACGAAAACCGAGGCTAGCCGAGCACCGGGAATCGTTGGTACCGAGAATAGCCGAGAGTAATCGAGCACCGAGAGTTTTGTTACCGGGCGCCGGAAAAGCCCGATAATTTTGTTTACCGGGCACCGAAAAAGACTGATAGTTTTGTTTACCGGGCGCCGAAAACGCCGAGCGCCGAGAATGCCCGAGCGCCGAGGAGAATGAAAGCGGAAGCGAGATTAGGTTCCAGAGCAAGGTTGCTCTGATACCATGTTAGATTTTGATAAGATTTAAGTGTGTTTAAGTGTTTGTGTTCTTGAGTTCTATGAAGAACATCAAGAAGAAGAGAGAGAGAGTAATGAGAGAGAGAGAGTTTGATTCGAATTAGTTTCATTAAGATTGGATAATATGTGGTTTACAAAGAGAGGAGTATAAATAAACAATAAACAATGTCGCCTAGAAATGGTATCTTGGGAATATCCAAAATCAGTCCACATCTCCACGTTTAGCCGCGCCACCCGTCACTATCACTCTTGTAGCCGCGCCTTCTTAAGGCAACCCGTGAGTGTACGACCGAGTTGGCTACACGCTCCCTTAAGGCGCACATGTGACTTTGCCCAACGGCTCTCTTGGCAACGGTCTTATTGTTTCTAGATCCTTCCTTTTGTAACGGTAACTATGTTAAGAGAATACTTTGGCCAATGCTTGGTCCACAAGTATGGGCACTTATCTTAATGGACAATGTATCCGTATAAGCGCCTTAGTCTCTTTTATATATGAAACATCTAACAACGCGGTTTCTAGGACTCTAAACTAAGTTTCATGCAACATGAGTGCTTATAAGTGTCTCAATGAGCTTTTGACTAATTTGACGAACATATGAAACATCTAACAACGCGGGTTCTAAGACTCTAAACCAAGTTTCATACAACATGAGTGCTTATAAGAGTCTCAATGAGTTGTGTATAAGTTTGACGAACTTATGAAACATCTAACACCGCTTTTCTAGGACTCTAAACCAAGTTTCATGCAACATTGGTGCTTATAAGTGTCTCAATGAGCTTTGTACTAGTTTGACGAACTTATGAAACATTTAATAATGCATTTCTAGGACGCTAAACCAAGTTTCATACAACATGAGTGCTTATAAGTGTCTCAATGAGCTTTGTACTAGTTTGACGAACTTATGAAACATCTAACAACGCGTTTCTAGGACTCTAAACCAAGTTTCATGCAACATGAGTGCTTATAAGTGTCTCAATGAGCTTTGTACTAGTTTGACGAACTTATGAAACATCGAACAACGAGTTTCTAGGACTCTAAACCAAGTTTCATGCAACATGAGTGCTTATAAGTGTCTAAATGAACTTTGTACAATTTTGACGAACTTATGAAACATCTAACAACGCGTTTCTAGGACTCTAAACCAAGTTTCGTTCAACATGAGTGCTTATAAGTGTCTCAATGAGCTTTGTACTAGTTTGACGAACTTATGAAACATCTAACAACACGTTTCTAGGACTCTACACCAAGTTTCATGCAACATGAGTGCTTATAAGTGTCTAAATGAGCTTTGTACAAGTTTGACGAACTTATGAAACATCTAACAATGCGTTTCTAAGACTCTAAACCAAGTTTCATGCAACATGAGTGCTTATAAGTGTATCAATGAGCTTTGTACTAGTTTGACGAACTTATGAAACATCTAACAACGCGGTTTCTAGGACTCTAAACTAAGTTTCATGCAACATGAGTGCTTATAAGTGTATTAATGAGCTTTTGACTAGTTTGACGAATATATGAAACATCTAACAACGCGTTTCTAGGACTCTAAACCAAGTTTCATGCAAGATGAGTGTTTATATGTGTCTTAATGAGCGTTGTACTAGTTTGACGAACTTATGAAACATCTAACAACGCGGTTTCTAGGACTCTAAACGAAGTTTCATGCAACACGAGTGCTTAGTTGTGTCTCAATGATCTTTGTACTGGTTTGACGAACTTATGAAACATCTAACAACGCGGTTTCTAAGACTCTAAACCAAGTTTCATGCAACATGAGTGCTTATAAGTGTCTCAATGAGCTTTGTACTAGTTTGACGAACTTATGAAACATCTAACAACACAGTTCTAGGACTCTAAACAAAGTTTCATACAACATGAGTGCTTATAAGCGTCTCAATGAGCTTTGTACAAGTTTTACTAACTTATGAAACATCTAACAAAGCGTTTCTAGGACTCTAAACCAAGTTTCATGCAACATGAGTGCTTATAAGTGTCTCAATGAGCTTTGCACTAGTTTGACGAACCTATGAAACATCTAACAACGCAGTTTCTAGGACCCTAAACCAAGTTTCATGCAACATGAGTGCTTATAAGTGTCTCAATGAGCTTTGTACTTGTTTGACGAACTTATGAAACATCTAACAACGCGTTTCTAGGACTCTAAACCAATTTTCATGCAACATGAGTGCTTATAATTGTCTCAATGAGCTTTGTACAAGTTTGACGAACTTATGAAACATCTTACAACGCGTTTCTATGACTCTAAACCAAGTTTCGTTCAACATGAGTGCTTATAAGTGTATCATTGAGCTTTGTACTAGTTTGAAGAACTTATGAAACATTTAACAATGCGTTTCTAGAACTCTAAACCAAGTTTCATACAACATGAGTGCTTATAAGTGTCTCAATGAGCTTTGTACAAGTTTGACGAACTTATGAAACATCTAACTACGCGTTTCTAGGACTCTAAACCAATTAAGTTTCATGCAACATGAGTGCTTATAAGTGTCTCAATGAGCTTTGTACTAGTTTGACAAACTTATGAAACATCGAACAACGCATTTCTAGGACTCTAAACCAAGTTTCATGCAACATGAGTGCTTATAAGTGTCTAAATGAGCTTTGTACAAGTTTGACGAACTTATGAAACATCTAACAACACGTTTCTAAGACTCTAAACAAAGTTTCATGCAACATGAGTGCTTATAAGCGTCTCAATGAGCTTTGTACAAGTTTTACGAACTTATGAAACATCTAACAAAGCGTTTCTAGGATTCTAAACCAAGGTTCATGCAACATGAGTGCTTATAAGTGTCTCAATGAGCTTTGTACTAGTTTGACGAACTTATGAAACATCTAACAACGCAGTTTCTAGGACCCTAAACCAAGTTTCATGCAACATGAGTGCTTATAAGTGTCTCAATGAGCTTTGTACTTGTTTGACGAACTTATGAAACATCTAACAACGCGTTTCTAGGACTCTAAACCAAGTTTCATGCAACATGAGTGCTTATAATTGTCTCAATGAGCTTTGTACAAGTTTGACGAATTTATGAAACATCTAACAAAGCGTTTCTATGACTCTAAACAAAGTTTCGTTCAACATGAGTGCTTATAAGTGTGTCAATGAGCTTTGTACTAGTTTGGCGAACTTATGAAACATCTAACAACACGTTTCTAGGACTCTAAACCAAGTTTCATGCAACATGAGTGCTTATAAGTGTATCATTGAGCTTTGTACTAGTTTAACGAACTTATGAAACATTTAACAATGCGTTTCTAGGACTCTAAACCAAGTTTCATAAAACATGAGTGCTTATAAGTGTCTCAATGAGCTTTGTACAAGTTTGACGAACTTATGAAACATCTAACAAAGCGTTTCTAGGACTCTAAACCAATTTTCATGCAACATAAGTGCTTATAAGTGTCTCAATGAGCTTTGTACTAGTTTGACGAACTTATGAAACATCTAACAACACAGATTCTAAGACCCTAAACCAAGTTTCATGCAACATGAATGCTTATAAGTGTCTCAATGAGCTTTGTACTTGTTTGACGAACTTATGAAACAACTAACAACGCGTTTCTAGGACTCTAAACCAAGTTTCATGCAACATGAGTGCTTATAATTGTCTCAATGAGCTTTGTACAAGTTTGACGAACTTATGAAACATTTAACAATGTGTTTCTAGGACTCTAAACCAAGTTTCATACAACATGAGTGCTTATAAGTGTCTCAATGAGTTTTGTACAAGTTTGACGAACTTATGAAACATTTAACAACGCTTTTCTAGGACTCTAAACCAAGTTTCATGCAACATGAGTGCTTATAAGTGTCTCAATGAGCTTTGTACTAGTTTGACGAACTTATGAAACACCTAACAACGCGGTTTCTAGGACTCTAAACTAAGTTTCATGCAACATGAGTGCTTATAAGTGTCTCAATGAGCTTTTGACTAGTTTGACGAATATATAAAACATCTAACAACGCGGGTTCTAGGACTCTAAACCAAGTTTCATACAACATGAGTGCTTATAAGTGTCTCAATGAGCTTTGTACAAGTTTGACGAGCTTATGAAACATCTAGCAACGCGTTTCTAGGACTCTAAACCAAGTTTCATGCAACATGAGTGTTTATATGTGTCTCAATGAGCGTTGTACTAGTTTGACGAACTTATGAAACATCTAACAACGCGGTTTCTAGGAATCTAAACGAAGTTTCATGCAACACGAGTGCTTAGTTCTGTCTCAATGAGCTTTGTACTGGTTTGACGAACTTATGAAACATCTAACAACGCGTTTTCTAAGACTCTAAACCAAGTTTCATGCAACATGAGTGCTTATAAGTGACTCAATGAACTTTGTACTAGTTTGACGAACTTATGAAACATCTAACAACACGTTCATAAGACTCTAAACAAAGTTTCATGCAACATGAGTGCTTATAAGCGTCTCCATGAGCTTTGTACAAGTTTTACGAACTTATGAAACATCTAACAACGCAGTTTCTAGGACCCTAAACCAAGTTTCATGCAACATGAGTGCTTATAAGTGTCTCAATGAGCTTTGTACTTGTTTGACGAACTTATGAAACATCTAACAACGCGTTTCTAGGACTCTAAACCAAGTTTCATGCAACATGAGTGCTTATAATTGTCTCAATGAGCTTTGTACAAGTTTGACGAATTTATGAAACATCTAACAAAGCGTTTATATGACTCTAAACAAAGTTTCGTTCAACATGAGTGCTTATAAGTGTCTCAATGAGCTTTGCACTAGTTTGACGAACTTATGAAACATCTAACAACACGTTTGTAGGACTCTAAACCAAGTTTCATGCAACATGAGTGCTTATAAGTGTATAATTGAGCTTTGTACTAGTTTAACGAACTGATGAAACATTTAACAATGCGTTTCTAGGACTCTAAATTAAGTTTCATACATCATGAGTGCTTATAAGTGTCTCAATGAGCTTTGTACAAATTTGACGAACTTATGAAACATCTAACAACGCGTTTCTAAGACTCTAAACCAAGTTTCATGCAACATGAGTGCTTATAAGTGTATAATTGAGCTTTGTACTAGTTTGACGAACTTATGAAACATCTAACAACGCGGTTTCTAGGACTCTAAACTATGTATCATGCAACATGAGTGCTTATAAGTGTATCAATGAGCTTTTGACTAGTTTGACGAATATATGAAACATCTAACAACGCGTTTCTAGGACTCTAAACCAAGTTTCATGCAACATGAGTGCTTATATGTGTCTCAATGAGCTTTGTACTAGTTTGACGAATATATGAAACATCTTCCAACGCGTTTATACGACTCTAAACCAAGTTTCAAGCAACATGAGTGCTTATATGTGTCTCAATGAGCGTTGTACTAGTTTGACGAACTTATGAAACATCTAACAACGCGGTTTCTAGGACTCTAAACGAAGTTTCATGCAACACGAGTGCTTATTTGTGTCTCAATGAGCTTTGTACTGGTTTGACGAACTTATGAAACATCTAACAACGCGGTTTCTAAGACTCAAAACCAAGTTTCATGCAACATGAGTGCTTATAAGTGTCTCAATGACCTTTGTACAAGTTTGACAAACTTATGAAACATCTAACAACGCATTTCTAGGACTCTAAACAAAGTTTCATGCAACATGAGTGCTTATAAGCGTCTCAATGAGCTTTGTACAAGTTTGATGAACTTATGAAACATCTAACAAAGCGTTTCTAGGACTCTAAACCAAGTTTCACGCAACATGAGTGCTTATAAGAGTCTCAATGAGCTTTGTACTAGTTTGACGAACTTATGAAACATCTAACAACGCAGTTTCTAGGACCCTAAACCAAGTTTCATGCAACATGAGTGCTTATAAGTGTCTCAATTAGCTTTGTACTTGTTTTACGAACTTATGAAACATCTAACAACGCGTTTCTAGGACTCTAAACAAAGTTTCATGCAACATGAGTGCTTATAATTGTCTCAATGAGCTTTGTACAAGTTTGACGAACTTATGAAACATCTAACAACGCGTTTCTAGGACTCTAAACCAAGTTTTATGCAACATGAGTGCTTATAAGTGTATCATTGAGCTTTGTACAAGTTTGACGAACTTATGAAACATTTAACAATGCGTTTCTAGGACTATAAACCAAGTTTCATAAAACATGAGTGCTTATAAGTGTCTCAATGAGCTTTGTACAAGTTTGACGAACTTATGAAGCATCTAACTACGCGTTTCTAGGACTCTAAACCAAGTTTCATGCAACATGAGTGCTTATAATTTTCTCAATGAGCTTTGTACAAGTTTTACGAACTTATGAAACATCTAACAACGCGTTTCTAGGACTCTAAACCAAGTTTCGTTCAACATGAGTGCTTATAAGTGTCTCAATGAGCTTTGTACTAGTTTGACGAACTTATGAAACATCTAACAACACGTTTCTAGGACTCTAAACCAAGTTTCATGCAACACGAGTGCTTATAAGTGTTTCATTGAGCTTTGTACTAGTTTAACGAACTTATGAAACATTTAACAATGCGTTTTTAGGACTCTAAACCAAGTTTCATACAACATGAGTGCTTATAAGTGTCTCAATGAGCTTTGTACAAGTTTGACGAACTTATGAAACATCTAACAACGCGTTTCTAAGACTCTAAACCAATTTTCATGCAACATGAGTGCTTATAAGTGTCTCAATGAGCTTTGTACTAGTTTGACGAACTTATGAAACATCTAACAACGCGGTTTCTAGGACTCTAAACTAAGTTTCATGCAACATGAGTGCTTATAATTGTATCAATGAGCTTTTGACTAGTTTGACGAATATATGAAACATCTAACAACGCGTTTCTAGGACTCTAAACCAAGTTTCATGCAACATGAGTGCTTATATGTGTCTCAATGAGCGTTGTACTAGTTTGACGAACTTATGAAACATCTAACAACGCGGTTTCTAGGACTCTAAACGAAGTTCATGCGACACGAGTGCTTATTTGTGTCTCAATGAGATTTGTACTGGTTTGACGAACTTATGAAACATCTAACAACGCGGTTTCTAAGACTCTAAACCAATTTTCATGCAACATGAGTGCTTATAAGTGTCTCAATGACCTTTGTACAAGTTTGACAAACTTATTAAACATCTAACAACGCATTTCTAGGACTCTAAACAATGTTTCATGCAACATGAGTGCTTATAAGTGTCTCAATGAGCTTTGTACTAGTTTGACGAACTTATGAAACATCTAACAACGTGGTTTCTAGGACTCTAAACTATGTTTCATGCAACATGAGTGCATATAAGTGTATCAATGAGCTTTTGACTAGTTTGACGAGTATATGAAACATCTAACAACGCGTTTCTAGGACTCTAAACCAAGTTTCATGCAACATGAGTGCTTATATGTGTTTCAATGAGCTTTGTACTAGTTTGACGAATATATGAAATATCTAACAACGCGTTTCTAGGACTCTAAACCAAGTTTCAAGCAACATGAGTGATTATATGTGTCTCAATGAGCGTTGTACTAGTTTGACGAACTTATGAAACATCTAACAACGCGGTTTCTAGGACTCTAAACGAAGTTTCATGCAACACGAGTGCTTATTTGTGTCTCAATGAGCTTTGTACTGGTTTGACTAACTTATGAAACATCTAATAACGCGGTTTCTAAGACTCTAAACCAAGTTTCATGCAACATGAGTGCTTATAAGTGTCTCAATGACCTTTGTACAAGTTTGACAAACTTATGAAACATCTAACAACGCATTTCTAGGACTCTAAACAAAGTTTCATGCAACATGAGTGTTTATAAGCGTCTCAATGAGCTTTGTACAAGTTTGATGAACTTATGAAACATCTAACAAAGCGTTTCTAGGACTCTAAACCAAGTTTCACGCAACATGAGTGCTTATAAGAGTCTCAATGAGCTTTGTACTAGTTTGACGAACTTATGAAACATCTAACAACGCAGTTTCTAGGACCCTAAACCAAGTTTCATGCAACATGAGTGCTTATAAGTGTCTCAATTAGCATTGTACTTGTTTGACGAACTTATGAAACATCTAACAACGCGTTTCTAGGACTCTAAACACAGTTTCATGCAACATGAATGCTTATAATTGTCTCAATGAGCTTTGTACAAGTTTGACGAACTTATGAAACATCTAACAACGCGTTTCTAGGACTCTAAACCAAGTTTCATGCAACATGAGTGCTTATAAGTGTATCATTGAGCTTTGTACTAGTTTTACGAACTTATGAAACATTTAACAATGCGTTTCTAGGACTAGAAACCAAGTTTCATAAAACATGAGTGCTTATAAGTGTCTCAATGAGCTTTGTACAAGTTTGACGAACTTATGAAGCATCTAACTACGCGTTTCTAGGACTCTAAACCAAGTTTCATGCAACATGAGTGCTTATAATTTTCTCAATGAGCTTTGTACAAGTTTTACGAACTTATGAAACATCTAACAACGCGTTTCTAGGACTCTAAACCAAGTTTCGTTCAACATGAGTGCTTATAAGTGTCTCAATGAGCTTTGTACTAGTTTGACGAACTTATGAAACATGTAACAACACGTTTCTAGGACTCTAAACCAAGTTTCATGCAACACGAGTGCTTATAAGTGTTTCATTGAGCTTTGTACTAGTTTAACGAACTTATGAAACATTTAACAATGCGTTTCTAGGACTCTAAACCAAGTTTCATACAACATGAGTGCTTATAAGTGTCTCAATGAGCTTTGTACAAGTTTGACGAACTTATGAAACATCTAACAACGCGTTTCTAAGACTCTAAACCAATTTTCATGCAACATGAGTGCTTATAAGTGTCTCAATGAGCTTTGTACTAGTTTGACGAACTTATGAAACATCTAACAACGCGGTTTGTAGGACTCTAAACTAAGTTTCATGCAACATGAGTGCTTATAATTGTATCAATGAGCTTTTGACTAGTTTGACGAATATATGAAACATCTAACAACGCGTTTCTAGGACTCTAAACCAAGTTTCATGCAACATGAGTGCTTATATGTGTCTCAATGAGCGTTGTACTAGTTTGACGAACTTATGAAACATCTAACAACGCGGTTTCTAGGACTCTAAACGAAGTTTCATGCAACACGAGTGCTTATTTGTGTCTCAATGAGATTTGTACTGGTTTGACGAACTTATGAAACATCTAACAACGCGGTTTCTAAGACTCTAAACCAAGTTTCATGCAACATGAGTGCTTATAAGTGTCTCAATGACCTTTGTACAAGTTTGAAAAACTTATGAAACATCTAACAACGCATTTCTAGGACTCTAAACAATGTTTCATGCAACATGAGTGCTTATAAGTGTCTCAATGAGCTTTGTACTAGTTTGACGAACTTATGAAACATCTAACAACGTGGTTTCTAGGACTCTAAACTATGTTTCATGCAACATGAGTGCATATAAGTGTATCAATGAGCTTTTGACTAGTTTGACGAATATATGAAACATCTAACAACGCGTTTCTAGGACTCTAAACCAAGTTTCATGCAACATGAGTGCTTATAAGTGTCTCAATGAGCTTTGTACTAGTTTGACGAACTTATGAAACATCTAACAACGCGGTTTCTAAGAATCTAAACCAAGTTTCATGCAACATGAGTGCTTATAAGTGTCTCAATGAGCTTTGTACAAGTTTGACAAACTTCTGAAACATCTAACAACGCATTTCTAGGACTCTAAAGAAAGTTTCATGCAACATGAGTGCTTATAAGTGATATGATCTTGGCCAGCAATGGAACTAAAGACATGGAGGAGGTTGAACCAAAGGAAGATGAAGCTGAAGAAAGAACCATGGAGCAGCTAGAACGTGAGGAAACAAGGAACAAAGACTTGAGCGTATCAATTGGTCCAATGACTAGCTCAAGACAAGCCATATTTCATCAAGCACTACACCAACTTCTCTACACTATCCAGGGCAGTCTAGTGTATGCTAATCCAACCACATTGGTTGTGATACAAGCTACCTAGACATTCATCAAAAGAGGTGTTGTGACTCGCGCTCTTTTCCTTGGTTTGGTTTTGTACCATTGGGTTTTCCAAACAAGGTTTTTAATGAGGCTTGTCCACAACACTTATACATTTGCCACTTGGTGAAGTTTAGGCCCATTTCTATCTTAGTTTTTGAATTTAAACCTTGGTCTTGGATTATATTTCCAAGGCAGTTTCTGTTTTTATTAGTTTCTCTTTTTCCAAGGAGTTGTGCATGTACAACCTCCTTCTCTTTATAATATGGACGAAAATCTATCAATAAGATCATCAAACACTTTTCTAAAACTTAAGAACTCTCTCTTGAATCTTGTTTGATCATTGTTTGTCTTGTTCTTGGTCAGAATTCGTTTCTGCATCTACAAGCAATCTTCGGTAGTCTAAGAGTCTTTCCGAACCTCTTAGAAGTATCAATTCAATCCACTTCGTGTTACCATCATCACAATCATTGGAGAATCATTCAGGGACGAGATCCTTATTCTTAGGGTCGTATTATGTGGTATCAGAGCAGATCTCCATCAACATGTTGTGTTTTTCTTATTATGTAGTATTTGACTTTTCAGATTCTTAAATCATATATGTTTTAAAGTTTTAATCTTGTTAAAATTATGTTTATAAAGGTCGAATCTACTTAGAACAAGTGTTAAATTGCTAGATAACTTGATTTGAATCACGAAATTACAAGAGAAAAAGATTAGGGTTCATGATAAAACTGTTGGAATTTGAATCAATTTCTTTTGCTTTCTGTTATAGTGTGTTTCTGTGAATCTCTTTACTTGTTTAGTGTTTGAATTTGACCAGGAACCATGGAAGAAGAAAGCAACGAGCCCAATGAAGCGAATAAACTTCTACTTGACGCTTTGAATGCTCGTATGACTTCTTTAATGGATCAGAGACTGGAGAGCTTCATGGCTGAACATTCAGATCGTGTTAGACCCAGAAGGAATGCTAACCAATCAGCAACAGAAAGTTACTACAACCATTCAAACCGATCTAGTGGATCTAGAAGAAGGCGACAAGACAGAGGAGATAAAACACAAACCAATGACTCTCTTGGTGGTTTAAAGCTTAAGATTCCTGAGTTTAGAGGGACTGCTGATCCTGATGAGTATCTAGAGTGGGAAAAGAAGATTGAACTTGTTTTCAATTGTAGAAACTACACCATAGAGTACAAACTAAAGCTTGCACCTACTTAGTTTAAAGACTATGCTTTGAGTTGGTGGGATAACTTGGTTACTACAAGAAGAAGAACATGAGATTTTCCTATTGAGACATGGAATCAGATGAAGATAATCATTAGGAAGAGATTTGTGCCAAGCCATTATCATAGAGAACCGCATTTCAAACTCGGAACCTTGTCCCGAGGAAGTAGGTCTCGTTGAAGAGTATTACAAGTAGATGGAGACTCTTATGTTAAGAGCTGATATTCAAGAAGATAGAGAAGCAACAATGTCTAGATTCATGGGAGGGCTGAACAGAGATATCATTGACAGACTAGAAGTTCATCATTACTTGGAGATGGAAGAACTTCTCCACAAGGCAATCATGTTTGAAAATCAAATCAAACGAAAGGGTTATAAGACTAGCTACGGGTCCAGCAAACCAAGGTACCAGAGAGATGATAAGCCAAAGGATGCTAAAGTTTTTTTCAAACCAAAGATAGAAGAACAAAGTGCGAAAGGAAAAGAAGCAACTACTACCTCTAGAGCCCGAGACATTCAATGATACACTTGTAAAGGATATGGTCATTATGCCAGCACTTGTACCAAGAAACGAGCGATAATCATTAGAGAAAATGGAGAGGTGGAATTCAAAGGAGAGTTGATTGATTTAGAAGAAGAAGAAGAAGAAAGACTGGAAATGCCACTCCAAGGAGAGTTACTTGTTGCAAGAAGAGCATTGAACCTACAAACCAAGACTGTTGGGGATGAGCAAAGAGAAAATCTAATTCATACTCGTTGTTTGGTTCAAGACAAGGTTTGTAGCTTAGTGATAGACGGAGGAAGTTGTACCAATGCTGCAAGTGAAACCATGGTAGAAAAACTTGGTCTGAAACTCATAAAAAGACAATACCCTATAAGTTACAATGGCTTAATGATGAAGGGGAACTAGAAGTGAAGCACCAAGTTAAGGTACCATTGTCTATTGGGAAATATGAGGATGAAATATTGTGTGATGTATTACCAATGGATGTTGGGCACATACTTCTTGGGAGACCTTGGCAATCTGATAGAAGAACCATTCATGATGGATTCACAAACAGATACTCATTTGAATTCAAGGGTAAGAAGACCGTTTTGGCTCCTTTGACTCCTCAAGAAGTTCATCTAGATCAGCAATCTTTGAAGAAAAATAAAGAGACATCAAAATCAAAAGCCAAACAGCCTGCTAATCTATTACTTCATCCTGAGGGAAGTTCTTTACCCCACTTACTATTTGTTTTCAAGGAATGTTTGAACATAACCAAACCAATGCAGGACCTTCCTACCAAAATACAATCTCTTTTGCAGGAGTTCAAAGATATTTTTCCAGAAGAAGCTCCACAAGGACTTCCACCAATAAGAGGAATAGAGCATCAAATCGATTTAATTCCCGGCGCTTCACTTCCAAACAAGCCAGCCTATAGGACTAATCCATTGGAGACCAAAGAGCTTCAACAACAGGTCACTGAACTTATGGAGAAAGGTCATATCCGTGAGAGTATGAGTCCATGTGCAGTTCCAGTTTTGCTTGTACCAAAGAAAGATGGGAGCTGGAGAATGTGTGTTGATTGCAGAGCCATCAACAATATCACTGTAAAGTATCGACACCCTATTCCTAGATTAGATGACATGCTTGATGAATTACATGGTTCTAGCATCTTTTCTAAGGTTGATTTGAAAAGTGGGTATCATCAGATTAGAATGAAGGAGGGTGATGAATGGAAAACTGCATTTAAAACAAAACAAGGGTTATGGAAAACTGCATTTAAAACAAAACAAGGGTTATATGAATGGTTAGTAATGCTATTTGGGCTGACTAATGCACCTAGCACTTTCATGAGGCTAATGAACCATGTTCTTAGATCATTCATAGGTCATTTTGTTGTAGTTTACTTTGATGACATTCTGATCTATAGTAAGAACTTAGATGAACATGTTGAACATCTTAGAAAGGTTTTAGAAGTGCTTAGAAAAGAATCTTTGTTTGCTAATTTGAAGAAATGCACTTTTGGGGCAGATAACCTTGTCTTTTTAGGCTTTGTTCTTAGTACAGATGGAATCAAAGTTGATGAAGAAAAGGTCAAGGCTATTAGAGAATGGCCAAGTCCGAGAACCGTTGGAGAAGTGAGAAGTTTTGATGGCTTAGCTGGGTTCTACAGAAGATTTGTTAAGGATTTTAGTACCTTGGTTGCACCCCTCACAGAAGTAATCAAGAAAAAAGTAGGGTTCAAGTGGGAACAAGCACAAGAAGAAGCATTCCAAGCCTTGAAAGAAAAGCTCACAAACTCACCAATCTTGTCTCTTCCTGATTTTTCTAAAACATTTGAAATAGAATGTGATGCATCTGGTGTTGGTATAGGTGTTGTGCTTATGCAGGAGAAGAAACCTATTGATTTCTTTAGTGAAAATCTAGGAGGAGCTACTCTGAATTATCCAACATATGACAAAGAACTCTATGCACTTGTAAGGGCACTACAAACATGGCAACACTATCTCTGGCCCCAAGGAGTTTGTTATCCACACAGATCATGAGTCTCTCAAGCACCTCAAAGGACAACAGAAACTGAACAAGAGGCATGCTAGATGGATTGAATTCATTGAGACATTTCTCTATGCGATAAAGTACAAGAAAGGTAAGGAAAACATAGTGGCTGATGCACTATCTCGAAGGTATGTTCTCTTGTCCACTCTTGAAACTAAATTACTTGGCTTTGAACAAATCAAAAACTTATACACCACTGATTCTGATTTTAAAGAAATATATGCTTCTTGTGAGAAGTTTGGACGTGGTAAGTATTTCAAGAATGATGGATTTCTCTTCTTTGAAAATAGACTATGCGGACCTAACTCTTCTTTGAGAGATTTGTTTGTCAAAGAAGCTCATGCAGGTGGACTTATGGGACATTTTGGGGTAGCCAAGACTATTAGTGTGATACAAGAGCACTTCTTTTGGCCACATATGAGAAGACATGTAGAAAAAGCTTGTGAAAGATGTATCACTTGCAAACAGGCTAAGTCCAAAGTCCAAAACCACGGTCTGTATACTCCTTTACCCATTCCTTTGCATCCATGGCATTATATTTCAATGGATTTTGTTGTTGGGTTACCTAGAACTAAAAGTGGAAAAGATTCTGTTTTTGTAGTTGTTGATAGGTTTTCTAAAATGGCTCATTTCATTCCATGCCATAAGACTGATGATGCTGTGTATGTTGCTAATTTGTTCTTTAAAGAGATTGTTAGAATTCATGGAATGCCTAGGACAATTGTTTCTGATAGGAACACAAAGTTTCTTAGTTTCTTTTGGAAAACTTTATGGTCAAAACTAGGAACTAAATTGTGTTTCTCTACTACTTGTCATCCACAATCTGATGGACAAACTGAAGTTGTCAATAGAACTTTATCTACTTTGTTGCGTGCATTGATTAAAAAGAACCTTAAAACTTGGGAAGAATGTTTTCCACATGTAGAATTTACTTATAATCATGCTAAACATTCTGCATATAAGTTCTCTCCATTTGAAATTGTTTATGGGTTTAAACCATTATCACCTTTGGATTTAATGCCTTTACCTTTGAGTGAAAGAGTTAGTCTAGATGAGAAAAAGAAAGCTGAACTTGTCAAGCAGATACATGAGAAGGCCCGAATCAATATAGAGAATAAGACCAAACTCTATGCCAAGCAAGCCAACAAAGGAAGAAAGGAAATGATTTTTGAGGAAGGAGACTTAGATTGGATTCACTTAAGGAATGACAGATTTCCGAATGAGAGAAAATCCAAGCTAATGCCTAGACTAGATGGTCCCTTCAAAGTCATCAAGAAGATAAACAACAACGCTTATCAACTGGATCTCCAAGGTAAGTACAATGTAAGTTCAAGCTTAAATGTTACTGATTTGATTCCTTATTGTGCAGAGGAAACGGATTTGGATTTGAGGTCAAATCCTTCACAAGTGGGAGAGGATGATATGATCTTGGCCAGCAATGGAACTAAAGACATGGAGGAGCTTGAACCAAAGGAAGATGAAGCTGAAGAAAGAACCATGGAGCAGCTAGAACGTGAGGAAACAAGGAACAAAGACATAAGCGTATCAATTGGTCCAATGACTAGATCAAGACAAGCCATATTTCATCAAGCACTACACCAACTTCTCTACACTATCCAGGGCAGTCTAGTGTATGCTAATCCAACCACATTGGTTGTGATACAAGCTACCTAGACATTCATCAAGAGAGGTGTTGTGACTCGCGCTCTTTTCCTTGGTTTGGTTTTGTCCCATTGGGTTTTCCAAACAAGGTTTTTAATGAGGATTGTCCACAACACTTATACATTTGCCTCTTGGTGAAGTTTATGCCCATTTCTATCTTAGTTTTTGAATTTAAACCTTGGTCTTGGATTATATTTCCAAGGCAGTTTATGTTTTTATTAGTTTCTCTTTTTCCAAGGAGTTGTGCATGTACAACCTCCTTCTCTTTATAATATGGACGAAAATCTATCAATAAGATCATCAAACACTTTTCTAAAACTTAAGAACTCTCTCTTGAATCTTGTTTGATCATTGTTTGTCATGTTCTTGGTCAGAATTCGTTTCTGCGTCTACAAGCAATCTTCGGTAGTCTAAGAGTCTTTCCGCACCTCTTAAGAAACATCTAAAAACGCATTTCTAGGACTCTAAAGAAAGTTTCATGCAACATGAGTGCTTATAAGCGTCTCAATGAGCTTTGTACAAGTTTGACGAACTTATGAAACATCTAACAACGCAGTTTCTAGGACCCTAAACCAAGTTTCATGCAACATGAGTGCTTATAAGTGTCTCAATGAGCTTTGTACTAGTTTGACGAACTTATGAAACATCTAACAACGCGGTTTCTAAGAATCTAAACCAAGTTTCATGCAACATGAGTGCTTATAAGTGTCTCAATGAGCTTTGTACAAGTTTGACAAACTTCTGAAACATCTAACAACGCATTTCTAGGACTCTAAAGAAAGTTTCATGCAACATGAGTGCTTATAAGTGATATGATCTTGGCCAGCAATGGAACTAAAGACATGGAGGAGGTTGAACCAAAGGAAGATGAAGCTGAAGAAAGAACCATGGAGCAGCTAGAACGTGAGGAAACAAGGAACAAAGACTTGAGCGTATCAATTGGTCCAATGACTAGCTCAAGACAAGCCATATTTCATCAAGCACTACACCAACTTCTCTACACTATCCAGGGCAGTCTAGTGTATGCTAATCCAACCACATTGGTTGTGATACAAGCTACCTAGACATTCATCAAAAGAGGTGTTGTGACTCGCGCTCTTTTTCTTGGTTTGGTTTTCTATGAAACATCTAACAATGCGTTTCTAGGACTCTAAACCAAGTTTCGTGCAACATGATTGCTTATAAGTGTCTCAATGAGCTTTTGACTAGTTTGACGAATATATGAAACATCTAACAATGCGGTTTCTAAGACTCTAAACGAAGTTTCATGCAACACAAGTGCTTATTTGTGTCTCAATGAGCTTTGTACTGGTTTGACGAACTTATGAAACATCTAACAACGCGGGTTCTAGGACTCTAAACCAAGTTTCATAAAACATGAGTGCTTATAAGTGTCTCAATGAGCTTTGTACAAGTTTGACGAACTTATGAAACATCTAACAACGCGTTTCTAGGACTCTAAACCAAGTTTCATGCAACATGAGTGCTTATAAGTGTCTCAATGAGCTTTGTACTTGTTTGACGAACTTATGAAACATCTAACAACGCGTTTCTAGGACTCTAAACCAAGTTTCATGCAACATGAGTGCTTATAATTGTCTCAATGAGCTTTGTACAAGTTTGACGAACTTATGAAACATCTAACAACGCGTTTCTAGGACTCTAAACCAAGTTTCGTTCAACATGAGTGCTTATAAGTGTCTCTATGAGCTTTTTACTAGTTTGACGAACTTATGAAACATCTAACAACACGTTTCTAGGACTCTAAACCAAGTTTCATGCAACATGAGTGCTTATAAGTGTATCATTGAGCTTTGTACTAGTTTGACGAACTTATGAAACATCTAACAACGCGGGTTCTAGGACTCTAAACCAAGTTTCATACAACATGAGTGCTTATAAGAGTCTCAATGAGCTTTGTACAAGTTTGACGAACTTATGAAACATCTAACAACGCGTTTCTAGGACTCTAAACCAAGTTTCATGCAACATGAGTGCTTATAAGTGTCTCAATGAGCTTTGTACTTGTTTGGCGAACTTATGAAACATCTAACATCGCGTTTCTAGGACTCTAAACCAAGTTTCATGAAACATGAGTGCTTATAATTGTCTCAATGAGCTTTGTACAAGTTTGGCGAACTTATGAAACATCTAACAACGCGTTTCTAGGACTCTAAACCAAGTTTCGTTCAACATGAGTGCTTATAAGTGTCTCAATGAGCTTTGTACTAGTTTGACGAACTTATGAAACATCTAACAACACGTTTCTAGGACTCTAAACCAAGTTTCATGCAACATGAGTGCTTATATGTGTCTCAATAAGCTTTGTACAAGTTTGACAAACTTATGAAACATCTAACAACGCATTTCTAGGACTCTAAAGCAAGTTTCATACAACATGAGTGCTTATAAGTGTCTCAATGAGCTTTGTACAAGTTTGACGAACTTATGAAACATCTAACAACGCGTTTCTAGGACTCTAAACCGAGTTTCATGCAACATGAGTGCTTATAAGTGTCTCAATGAGCTTTGTACTTGTTTGACGAACTTATGAAACATCTAACAACGCGTTTCTAGGACTCTAAACCAAGTTTCATGCAACATGAGTGCTTATAATTTTCTCAATGAGCTTTGTACAAGTTTGACGAACTTATGAAACATCTAACAACGCGTTTCTAGGACTCTAAACCAAGTTTCGTTCAACATGAGTGCTTATAAGTGTCTCAATGAGCTTTGTACTAGTTTGACGAACTTATGAAACATCTAACAACACGTTTCTAGGACTTTAAACCAAGTTTCATGCAACATGAGTGCTTATAAGTGTATCATTGAGCTTTGTACTAGTTTGACGAACTTATGAAACATTTAACAATGCGTTTCTAGGACTCTAAACCAAGTTTCATACAACATGAGTGCTTATAAGTGTCTCAATGAGCTTTGTACAAGTTTGACGAACTTATGAAACATCTAACAACGCGTTTCTAGGACTCTAAACCAAGTTTCATGCAACATGAGTGCTTATATGTGTCTCAATGAGTGTTGTACTAGTTTGACGAACTTATGAAACAACTAACAACGCGGTTTCTAGGACTCTAAACGAAGTTTCATGCAACACGAGAGCTTATTTGTGTCTCAATGAGCTTTGTACTGGTTTGACGAACTTATGAAACATCTAACAACGCGGTTTATAAGACTCTAAACCAAGTTTCATGCAACATGAGTGCTTATAAGTGTCTCAATGAGCTTTGTACTTGTTTGACGAACTTATGAAACATCTAACAACGCGTTTCTAGGACTCTAAACCAAGTTTCATGCAACGAGTGCTTATAATTGTCTCAATGAGCTTTGTACAAGTTTGACGAACTTATGAAACATCTAACAACGCGTTTCTAGGACTCTAAACCAAGTTTCGTGCAACATGATTGCTTATAAGTGTCTCAATGAGCTTTTTGACTTGTTTGACGAATATATGAAACATCTAACAATGCGGTTTCTAAGACTCTAAACAAAGTTTCATGCAACACGAGTGCTTATTTGTGTCTCAATGAGCTTTGTACTGGTTTGACGAACTTTTGAAACATCTAACAACGCGGGTTCTAGGACTCTAAACCAAGTTTCATAAAACATGAGTGCTTATAAGTGTCTCAATGAGCTTTGTACAAGTTTGACGAACTTATGAAACATCTAACAACGCGTTTCTAGGACTCTAAACCAAGTTTCATGCAACATGAGTGCTTATAAGTGTCTCAATGAGCTTTGTACTTGTTTGACGAACTTATGAAACATCTAACAACGCGTTTCTAGGACTCTAAACCAAGTTTCATGCAACATGAGTGCTTATAATTGTCTCAATGAGCTTTGTACAAGTTTGACGAACTTATGAAACATCTAACAACGCGTTTCTAGGACTCTAAACCAAGTTTCCTTCAACATGAGTGCTTATAAGTGTCTGAATGAGCTTTGTACTAGTTTGACGAACTTATGAAACATCTAACAACACGTTTCTAGGAATCTAAACCAAATTTCATGCAACATGAGTGCTTATAAGTGTATCATTGAGCTTTGTACTAGTTTGACGAACTTATGAAATATCTAGCAACGCGGGTTCTAGGACTCTAAACCAAGTTTCATACAACATGAGTGTTTATAAGTGTCTCAATGAGCTTTGTACAAGTTTGACGAACTTATGAAACATCTAACAACGCGTTTCTAGGACTCTAAACCAAGTTTCATGCAACATGAGTGCTTATAAGTGTCTCAATGAGCTTTGTACTTGTTTGGCGAACTTATGAAACATCTAACATCGCGTTTCTAGGACTCTAAAACAAGTTTCCTGCAACATGAGTGCTTATAATTATCTCAATGAGCTTTGTACAAGTTTGACGAACTTATGAAACATCTAACAACGCGTTTCTAGGACTCTAAACCAAGTTTCGTTCAACATGAGTGCTTATAAGTGTCTCAATGAGCTTTGTACTAGTTTGACGAACTTATGAAACATCTAACAACACGTTTCTAGGACTCTAAACCAAGTTTCATGCAACATGAGTGCTTATATGTGTCTCAATAAGCTTTGTACAAGTTTGACAAACTTATGAAACATCTAACAACACATTTCTAGGACTCTAAAGCAAGTTTCATACAACATGAGTGCTTATAAGTGTCTCAATGAGCTTTGTACAAGTTTGACGAACTTATGAAACATCTAACAACGCGTTTCTAGGACTCTAAACCGAGTTTCATGCAACATGAGTGCTTATAAGTGTCTCAATGAGCTTTGTACTTGTTTGACGAACTTATGAAACATCTAACAACGCGTTTCTAGGACTCTAAACCAAGTTTCGTTCAACATGAGTGCTTATGAGTGTCTCAATTGTTAGAATAAAAGAGATTGATCCGAAAAAGGAAGAGAGAATTTTGTAGATTTGTATTGGGTGTTCTTATGTGTTCTTGAGAATAGAAACGGAGAATAGAGAGAATAGAGGTTTTAATCGACTTTCATTGTTAAAGATTCATAAAACTTGTCGTTACAAAAGTTACAAGGTAAAGTTTATATAAAGCAACAATATAGCCGTTAAAGGATAAGAAGAAGCGCATATTTTTGTTGACCGGATAAACTTGCGCCGTCCGCGGGGGAAGCACATTTTACCGAGCTTCACCGTACTGTTGTAAGGTAACTATCGGGCGCCGGAAATTCTTACCGAGCGCCTTATGTACCGCGGTACGGTAAATTTTGACACTTCGTGGAAATGCCTAGACGAGCCTCCATTTCCACTCGTCTACCTTTGCTTCTTCATGGTTACCTCTTGTAACATCCTTATACGTCTTGTGTTTGCCTTTACGAGCTAACCGTGCACTCCAAGTCTTGTAACCTTTGAACCGGACTAAATACCTTGATGAATGGTATTTGTCTTAACACTCCCCTCAAGCTTAGCCTAATGCAATGGCTAAGCTTGGAACCGCATACTTCACCTCGTTAAAACCTTCAAAGAGAAAACCACTTGGGATAAAACTCCTTGAAGGGAAAAGAGTATGAAGCATACGGTTAGGGTCTTCTAGCTTTTGATAACGGTGGTGAGTCCTAGCTTGGGTAGCACATACTCACACACTTTCAGACTTGCCACCTTGGTGAACACATCGGCCAGTTGATCTTGACTTCTTGTGTAGCAGGGAAGGATGGTTCCCTTTACCAGTTGCTCCCGGACCTTGTGGCAATCCATCTCTATATGCTTGGTCCTCTCATGAAACACAGAGTTTGATGCAATGTGGATAGCAGCCTTGTTGTCACAATGTATGGTGATTGGTTTCTTGATGTCTATCCCAAGATCTCCAAGCAGATTCTTCAACCACATGAGCTCTTGTGTGAGCTTTCTCATGGCTCTGTATTCGGACTCAGCACTTGAGCAAGACACAATCTTCTGCTTCTTGGTCTTCCATGTAACCAAGTTTCCTCCAATGAATGTGCAATATCCTGTGGTGGATCTCCTATCCTCCACATCCCCTGCATAATCAGCATCACAATAACCCACTATTTCTGTGTTCTGGTTCCTGCCCATCCAGATTCCTTGACTTGATGTTCCTCTCAGGTACTTGAGTATCCTTTCCACCATATTCCAATGATGTATCTTGGGGTTTTGCATATGTTGACTCACCTGATTCACAGCAAAACACAAGTCAGGTCTGGTTATGGTTAGGTAAATGAGCTTACCAGCTAGGCGTCTGTAGAGTCTTTGGTCTTTGAATGGTTGATCTTCAAGCTCCCCCTCTCTTATGACTTTGTAGCCATCTTGTAGTGGCGTCTTTGCTGCTTTGCCCACCATATGTCCTGTTTCATTTAGAAGATCTAAAGTATACTTTCTTTGGGACAGAAAGAGGCCTTCTTCAGACCTGCTTATCTCAATCCCAAGAAAGTATTTAATCTTCCCTAGATCTTTAATATCAAACACTGACTTAAGATAATCTTTTGTTTCAGCAATACCTACCTTGTTATCCCCAGAGATGACTATGTCATCCACGTAGATGAGGATAACTATTATACCTTCTCTGTTTTGTAGAGTAAAGAGGGTGTGTTCTGCTTGGCTCATCTTGATGTCAAGGTTGTGCTGAGCTTGTGGTACCATGCCCTTGGAGACTGCTTCAGTCCATAGATGACCTTTCTCAATCTCAAAACCTTTCCAGGAGTTATAAACCCTTCTAATCCTGGTGGTGGAGTCATGTAGACTTCTTCTTCTAGTTCCCCTTGAAGGAAGGCATTCTTCACATCCATTTGCCAAAGGTCCCAATCAAGGTTTAAAGCTAGAGAGAGTATAACTCTCACGGTATGTAACTTGGCAACATGAGCAAATGTGTCCAAGTAGTCTTCACCATAAGTCTGTGTAAACCCCCTTGCCACAAGTCTTGCCTTGTGTCTTTCAATGTCACCATTGCTCAGGTATTTGATGGTGAACACATATCTTGAGCTTACTGTCTTCTTCCCTTTAGGTAGGTCAGCTTCATCCCATGTGTGGTTACGCTCCATTGCTTGGTTCTCAGCTTTTACTGCATTGATCCATACTTCATGCTTAATAGCTTCTTCATAGGTTCTTGGAATCCAGTGTTGGTCTATTTTGGCAATGAAAACTTGGTGGTCTTTGGGAAAGTTGGCAATGGAACAAACAGCTTGAATTGGATGAGCTACATCATTGCTGTTGAAGTATACTCTGGTGTTCTTCCAATTTGAACTTGGTTGCTTAATCCTGGTACTTCTTCTTAGCACAATAGGAGCAGCTTGATCATGAACCTCTTGATGAACTGTCTCTTGAGTAGCTTGAGTCTCTTTTGGTTCTCCTGGATGCTCTTCATGAGTTTCAGGTTCTTCCCTTTGATCCTCATTGCCCCTTTGATCTTCATGAGGTTCTGGTGTATCATCATTGTTCCCCCCTTCATGATCAAGGTGGGAGTCTTGATGAGGTGTTTCTGCCCTTGTCTCTTCATTAACATTCAATCCCAGATTCTTCATCAAGTTTTTGAGGCTAGTAGCTCTATCTGTGGCAGCTTCACGTAGGTCTTTGACACTTTCCCATGTACTGTCTTCATAGTAGCTTTTTCCTTCAATAAACTGAACATCTCTTGAGACCAGGACATGTCTAGCTTCAGGGACATAACACTTATACCCTTTCTGTGTGCTTGAGTAGACAATAAACATGGCTTTTGTGCTCTTTGCATCCAGCTTGTTTCTTTGCTCTCCTGGCACAAACACAAAACACAAACAACCAAACACTCTTAGATGATTGATAAATGGTTTAGACTTATTCAATACCTGATAAGGAGATTGGTTTTCAAGAATCTGTGTTGGTGTTCTGTTTATAAGATAGCATGCTGTTGAGACAGCATCAGCCCAAAATCTCTTAGGCACATTCATATGGAACATCATGGATTGTTGAGCAGTATATGGGCAACTTGTTTGGTGAAGTATACCCTCATTGGCCATGTGTTCTTTGAATGCATTGCTTGTGTATTCCCCACCATTGTCTGATCTCAAACATTTTATCTTAGCATTGTATTGGTTAGTAATGTATGTTTCAAAAATTTTAAAAGCATCTAGCACCCTATCCTTAGATGGTAACAATGTAAGCCAAGTATATTTGGATTTTTCATCAATGAAAGTCACAAAATATGCTTGGTTTTCTCTAGACTTGGAAGGTGAGGACCAAACGTCTGAATGCACAAGATCAAAACAGTTTTCATAAAGAGTTTTAGAGTTTGAAAACATAGATTTGTGGTGCTTGCCCAAAATGCAAGACTCACACTTATTATGATCAAAAGAAACGTTTGGCAAAAGGGTTTTTAAAGCCTTAACATGAGGATGGCCTAATCTATAATGCCACAAAACATTATTAGCTTCTAACAAGACAGAATTGAAAGCGGAGTGATGATTAGAGCTTGACACTTCTTTGTCAAGTATGTAGAGGTCTCCCCTGGTATTTCCCTTTCCAATCACTTCCTTACTTTCAATATCATGAAAGATAACTTCATTAGGACTGAAAATCACATTGCAGTTTAGATCACAAGCAATCCGTTTAACAGAAATCAAATTGGAGGTAAAGCTAGGCATATATAAGGCTTGAGATTCTCTATTAAACACTCTAAGACTACCTAGACCTTTTACAGGAATCCTACTACCATTAGCAATGATAATATTTCCTAGAGCAGGCTTAACATTACTAATCAGGTTCTTGTTGCTAATCATGTGATGAGATGCTCCTGAATCAATAATAATAGGCCTAATAGGTTTTTCAATGTTATGAGCACTAAGGGAGTAAAAGGAGTCAATACCAGAGCCCTTAAGGGCTTTAATGAGTGCGTCTAGATCAGACTTCCTCACATACTCATCCGTGTAAGGCACCATAGCTGTGGACTCATCCTCTTTATCCTTGAGACTCATTGTGCTGGAGCTGCTTGGACCGGTTGCATCATCGTTGGAGAAGTTGGCCTTTGCATCTTTGAACTTGGCCGGCTTGAGATGTGGGTTAAGGATCCAGCATTTGTCCTTGGAGTGCCCCTTCTTCTTGCAGTGATCACACAAGAGACTCCTCCTGTCTTCATATGACTTGGTGGTTGGCTTGTAGGCAACCTTATTGGCAGTGACTAGCTCCTTCTTGTTGCCAAAAAGTTCTATGGATCCTTGCTCTCTTTGTAGCTGAGCACAAACTTCTTCAAGATTGGGAAGCTTGTCAGATCTCAACAGATGCTTGATCACATCCTTGTAGTTACCATTCAGCGTGAGTAACAAGCCAAAGACCTTGTCTTGCTCTCTCCTTTCATTGAGAACTTTTGGATCAATGGTACTTGGCCGCAACATCTCAAGCTCTGCCCACAAGCTCCTAAACCTTCCAAAATGCTTGGTGAATTCCATGTCTTCTTGATTAAGATCATTTATCACCTTCTTTACCTCATAGACCCGACTAAGATTGGATATGTTGCCATATACCGTTTGAAGCGTGTCCCATAAGTCTTTGGCTCTTTCACAGTAGGAGTAAGCCTCAAGGATAGCCGGATCAAGAGATCCTTGAATGATCCCTAAGACTTTCTGATCTTCTTGAAAACACTTACCCTCAGTAGTAAGGGAATCGCCTTCCGTGAGAGTAGAGTCCGAGATCGCCTCTTGAGATTTGAGAATATGGTTCCAAAGACCACGACCACATAAAGCGATCTTTACGGTCCTTGCCCATAGAAGGTAATTAATACCTTTTAACGTTACCGGACAAAGAATCTTCTTAGAGTGTTCCTTATCTTCCATGGTAAAGATGGTGTTTTTCTGCTTGAACCAAGGGAAAAACAGAGAGTATTAGTGTAGAAAAGCTCATATCTTTGATAGATCTAACCTCCAACATAAGAAAGCTTGAAGCTTTAAGGTAAATCCGAGATAAAGATAGCAACTTTATGGGATTTAGACTTAACAGAGGGAAAAAAAGCTTGAATCTTTGGGGTTGGATTCAAGTTTAAGATGGAAAAACTTCAGATCTATAAGATCTAAAGCTAGGAAACGAGAAAGTTTTGGACTTTTTGAGAAGTCTCCACGGAAAAGAAGAAAAATTGAAACTTTTGATGAAAACCGCGAAGAACAAGACCAAAGGAGAAGATTTTAGAATAGAAGATTAAGAAGTGGAGATTTGCGGAAGCTAAGAATAGGTTCAAGAGCAATATTGCTCTGATACCATGTTAGAATAAAAGAGATTGATCCGAAAAAGGAAGAGAGAATTTTGTAGATTTGTATTCGGTGTTCTTATGTGTTCTTGAGAATAGAAATGGAGAATAGAGAGAATAGAGGTTTTAATCGACTTTCATTGTTAAAGATTCATAAAACTTGTCGTTACAAAAGTTACAAGGTAAAGTTTATATAAAGCAACAATATAGCCGTTAAAGGATAAGAAGAAGCGCATATTTTTGTTGACCGGAAAAACTTGCGCCGTCCGCGGGGGAAGCGCATTTTACCGAGCTTCACCGTACTGCAGTAAGGTAACTATCGGGTGCCGAAAATTCTTACCGAGCGCCTTATGTACCGCGGTACGATAAATTTTGACACTTCGTGGAAATGCCTAGACGAGCCTCCATTTCCACTCGTCTACCTTTGCATCTTCATGGTTACCTCTAGTAACATCCTTATACGTCTTGTGTTTGCCTTTACGAGCTAACCGTGCACTCCAAGTCTTGTAACCTTTGAACCGGACTAAATACCTTGATGAATGGTATTAGTCTTAACATCAATGATCTTTGTACTAGTTTGACGAACTTATGAAACATCTAACAACACGTTTCTAGGACTCTAAACCAAGTTTCATGCAACATGAGTGCTTATAAGTGTATCATTGAGCTTTGTACTAGTTTGACGAACTTATGAAACATTTAACAATGCGTTTCTAGGACTCTAAACCAAGTTTCATACAACATGAGTGCTTATAAGTGTCTCAATGAGCTTTGTACAAGTTTGACGAACTTATGAAACATCTAACAACGCGTTTCTAGGACTCTAAACCAAGTTTCATGCAACATGAGTGCTTATATGTGTCTCAATGAGCGTTGTACTAGTTTGACGAACTTATGAAACATCTAACAACGCGGTTTCTAGGACTCTAAACGAAGTTTCATGCAACACGAGTGCTTATTATGTCTCAATGAGCTTTGTACTGGTTTGACGAACTTATGAAACATCTAACAACGCGGATTATAAGACTCTAAACCAAGTTTCATGCAACATGAGTGCTTATAAGTGTCTCAATGAGCTTTGTACAAGTTTTACAAACTTATGAAACATCAAACAACGCATTTCTAGGACTCTAAAGAAAGTTTCATGCAAAATGAGTGCTTATAAGCGTCTCAATGAGCTTTGTACAAGTTTGACGAACTTATGAAACATCTAACAAAGCGTTTCTAGGACTCTAAACCAAGTTTCATGCAACATGAGTGCTTATAAGTGTCTCAATGAGCTTTGTACTAGTTTGACGAACTTATGAAACATCGAACAACGCGTTTCTAGAACTCTAAACCAAGTTTTATGCAACATGAGTGCTTATTATTGTCTAAATGAGCTTTGTACAAGTTTGACGAACTTATGAAACATCTAACAACGCGTTTCTAGTTCTCTAAACTAAGTTTCGTTCAACATGAGTGCTTATAAGTGTCTCAATGAGCTTTGTACTAGTTTGACGAACTTATGAAACATCTAACAACACGTTTCTAGGACTCTAAACCAAGTTTCATGCAACATGAGTGCTTATAAGTGTATCATTGAGGTTTATACTAGTTTGACGAAATTATGAAACATCTAACAACGCAGTTTCTAGGACCCTAAACCAAGTTTCATGCAACATGTGTGCTTATAAGTGTCTCAATGAGCTTTGTACTTGTTTGACGAACTTATGAAACATCTAACAACGCGTTTCTAGGACTCTAAACCAAGTTTCATGCAACATGAGTGCTTATAAGTGTATCATTGAGGTTTATACTAGTTTGACGAACTTATGAAACATCTAACAACACAGTTTCTAGGACCCTAAACCAAGTTTCATGCAACATGAGTGTTTATAAGTGTCTCAATGAGCTTTGTACTTGTTTGACGAACTTATGAAACATCTAACAACGCGTTTCTAGGATTCTAAACCAAGTTTCATGCAACATGAGTGCTTATAAGTGTATCATTGAGCTTTTTACTAGTTTGACGAACTTATGAAATAATTAACAATGCGTTTCTAGGACTCTAACCCAAGTTTCATACAACATGAGTGCTTATAAGTGTCTCAATGAGTTTTGTACAAGTTTGACGAACTTATGAAACATCTAACTACGCGTTTCTAGGACTCAAAACCAAGTTTCATGCAACATGAGTGCTTATAAGTGTCTCAATGAGCTTTGTACTAGTTTGACGAACTTATGAAACATCTAACAACGCGGTTTCTAGGACTCTAAACTAAGTTTCATGCAACATGAGTGCTTATAAGTGTCTCAATGAGCTTTTGACTAGTTTGACGAATATATGAAACATCTAACAACGCGGGTTCTAGGACTCTAAACCAAGTTTCATACAACATTAGTGCTTATAAGTGTCTCAATGAGCTTTGTACAAGTTTGACGAACTTATGAAACATCTAACAACGCGTTTCTAGGACTCTAAACCAAGTTTCATGCAACATGAGTGCTTATATGTGTCTCAATGAGCGTTGTACTAGTTTGACGAACTTATGAAACATCTAACAACGCGGTTTCTAGGACTCTAAACGAAGTTTCATGCAACACGAGTGCTTATTTGTGTCTCAATGAGCTTTGTACTGGTTTGACGAACTTATGAAACATCTAACAACGCGGTTTCTAAGACTCTAAACCAAGTTTCATGCAACATGAGTGCTTATAAGTGTCTCAATGAGCTTTGTACAAGTTTGACAAACTTATGAAACATCTAACAACGCATTTCTAGGACTCTAAAGAAAGTTTCATGCAACATGAGTGCTTATAAGCGTCTCAATGAGCTTTGTACAAGTTTGACGAACTTATGAAACATCTAACAAAGCAGTTTCTAGGACCCTAAACCAAGTTTCATGCAACATGAGTGCTTATAAGTGTCTCAATGAGCTTTGTACTTGTTTGACGAACTTATGAAACATCTAACAACGCGTTTCTTGGACTCTAAACCAAGTTTCATGCAACGAGTGCTTATAATTGTCTCAATGAGCTTTGTACAAGTTTGACGAACTTATGAAACATCTAACAACGCGTTTCTAGGACTCTAAACCAAGTTTCGTGCAACATGAGTGCTTATAAGTGTCTCAATGAGCTTTTGACTAGTTTGACGAATATATGAAACATCTAACAACGCGTTTCTAGGACTCTAAACCAAGTTTCAAGCAATATGAGTGCTTATATGTGTCTCAATGAGCGTTGTACTAGTTTGACGAACTTATGAAACATCTAACAACGCGGTTTCTAGGACTCTAAACGAAGTTTCATGCAACACGAGTGCTTATTTGTGTCTCAATGAGCTTTGTACTGGTTTGATGAACTTATGAAACATCTAACAACGCGGGTTCTAGGACTCTAAACCAAGTTCCATATAACATGAGTGCTTATAAGTGTCTCAATGAGCTTTGTACAAGTTTGACGAACTTATGAAACATCTAACAACGCGTTTCTAGGACTCTAAACCAAGTTTCATGCAACATGAGTGCTTATAAGTGTCTCAATGAGCTTTGTACTTGTTTGACGAACTTAAGAAACATCTAACAACGCGTTTCTAGGACTCTAAACCAAGTTTCGTTCAACATGAGTGCTTATAAGTGTCTCAATGAGCTTTGTACAAGTTTGACGAACTTATGAAACATCTAACAACGTGTTTCTAGGACTCTAAACCAAGTTTCGTTCAACATGAGTGCTTATAAGTGTCTCAATGAGCTTTGTACTAGTTTGACGAACTTATGAAACATCTAACACCACATTTCTAGGACTCTAAACCAAGTTTCATGCAACATGAGTGCTTATAAGTGTATCATTGAGCTTTGTACTAGTTTGACGAACTTATGAAACAACTAACAACGCGGGTTCTAGGACTCTAAACCAACTTTCATACAACATGAGTGCTTATAAGTGTCTCAATGAGCTTTGTACAAGTTTGGCGAACTTATGAAACATCTAACAACGCGTTTCTAGGACTCTAAACCAAGTTTCATTCAACATGAGTGCTTATAAGTGTCTCAATGAGCTTTGTATTTGTTTGGCGAACTTATGAAACATCTAACAACGCTTTTCTAGGACTCTAAATTAAGTGTCATGCAACATGAGTTCTTATAATTGTCTCAATGAGCTTTTTACAAGTTTGACGAACTTATGAAACATCTAACAACGCGTTTCTAGGACTCTAAACCAAGTTTCGTTCAACATGAGTGCTTATAAGTGTCTCAATGAGCTTTGTACTTGTTTGAAGAACTTATGAAACATCTAACAACACGTTTCTAGGACTCTAAACCAAGTTTTATGCAACATGAGTGCTTATATGTGTCTCAATAAGCTTTGTACAAGTTTGACAAACTTATGAAACATCTAACAACGCATTTCTAGGACTCTGAAGCAAGTTTCATACAACATGAGTGCTTATTTGTGTCTCAATGAGCTTTGTACAAGTTTGACGAACTTATGAAACATCTAACAACGCGTTTCTAGGACTCTAAACCAAGTTTCATTCAACATGAGTGCTTATAAGTGTCTCAATGAGCTTTGTACTAGTTTGACGAACTTATGAAACATCTAACAACACGTTTCTAGGACTCTAAACCAAGTTTCATACAACATGACTGCTTATAAGTGTCTCAATGAGCTTTGTACAAGTTTGACGAACTTATGAAACATCTAACAACACGTTTCTAGGACTCTAAACCAAGTTTCATGCAACATGAGTGCTTATAAGTGTATCATTGAGCTTTGTACTAGTTTGACGAACTTATGAAACATTTAACAATGCGTTTCTAGGACTCTAAAACAAGTTTCATACAACATGAGTGCTTATAAGTGTCTCAATGAGCTTTGTACAAGTTTGACGAACTTATGAAACATCTAACAACGCGTTTCTAGGACTCTAAACCAAGTTTCATGCAACATGAGTGCTTATATGTGTCTCAATGAGCGTTGTACTAGTTTGACGAACTTATGAAACATCTAACAACGCGGGTTTTAGGACTCTAAACGAAGTTTCATGCAACACGAGTGCTTATTTTTGTCTCAATGAGCTTTGTACTGGTTTGACGAACTTATGAAACATCTAACAACGCGGTTTATAAGACTCTAAACCAAGTTTCATGCAACATGAGTGCTTATAAGTGTCACAATGAGCTTTGTACAAGTTTGACAAACTTATAAAACATCTAACAACGCATTTCTAGGACTCTAAAGAAAGTTTCATGCAACATGAGTGCTTATAAGCGTCTCAATGAGCTTTGTACAAGTTTGACGAAGTTATGAAACATCTAACAAAGCGTTTCTAGGACTCTAAACCAAGTTTCATGCAACATGAGTGCTTATAAGTGTCTCAATGAGCTTTGTACTAGTTTGACGAACTTATGAAACATCTAACACCGCGTTTCTAGAACTCTAAACCAACTTTCGTTCAACATGAGTGCTTATAAGTGTCTCAATGAGCTTTGTACTAGTTTGACGAACTTATGAAACATCTAACAACACGTTTCTAGGACTCTAAACCAAGTTTCATGCAACATGAGTGCTTATAAGTGTATCATTGAGCTTTATACTAGTTTGACGAACTTATGAAACATCTAACAACGCGGTTTCTAGGACTCTAAACTAAGTTTCATGAAACATGAGTGCTTATAAGTGTCTCAATGAGCTTTTGACTAGTTTGACGAACATATGAAACATCTAACAACGCGGGTTCTAGGACTTTAAATCAAGTTTCATACAACATGAGTGCTTATAATTGTCTCAATGAGCTGTGTACAAGTTTGACGAACTTATGAAACATCTAACAATGCGTTTCTAGGACTCTAAACCAAGTTTCATGCAACATGAGTGCTTATAAGTGTCTCAATGAGCTTTGTACTAGTTTGACTAACTTATGAAACATTTAACAATGCATTTCTAGGACGCTAAACCAAGTTTCATACAACATGAGTGCTTATAAGTGTCTCAATGAGCTTTGTACTAGTTTGACGAACTTATGAAACATCTAACAACGCGTTTCTAGGACTCTTAACCAAGTTTCATGCAACATGATTGCTTATAAGTGTCTCAATGAGCTTTGTACTAGTTTGACGAACTTATGAAGCATCGAACAACGCGTTTCTTGGACTCTAAACCAAGTTTCATGCAACATGAGTGCTTATAAGTGTCTAAATGAGCTTTGTAAAAGTTTGACGACCTTATGAAACATCTAACAACGCGTTTCTAGGACTCTAAACCAAGTTTCGTTCAACATGAGTGCTTATAAGTGTCTCAATGAGCTTTGTACTAGTTTGGCGAACTTATGAAACATCTAACAACACGCTTCTAGGACTCTAAACCAAGTTTCATGCAACATGAGTGCTTATAATTGTCGCAATGAGCTTTGTACTAGTTTTACGAACTTATGAAACATCGAACAACGCGGTTTCTAGGACTCTAAACCAAGTTTCATGCAACATGAGTGCTTATAAGTGTCTAAATGAGCTTTGTACAAGTTTGACGAACTTATGAAACATCTAACAACGCGTTTCTAGGACTCTAAACCAAGTTTCGTTCAACATGAGTGCTTATAAGTGTCTCAATGAGCTTTGTTCTAGTTTGACGAACTTATGAAACATCTAACAACACGTTTCTAGGACTCTAAACCAAGTTTCATGCAACATGAGTGCTTATAAGTGTCTAAATGAGCTTTGTAAAAGTTTGACGAACTTATGAAACATCTAACAACGCGTTTCTAGGACTCTAAACCAAGTTTCGTTCAACATGAGTGCTTATAAGTGTCTCAATGAGCTTTGTACTAGTTTGGCGAACTTATGAAACATCTAACAACACGCTTCTAGGACTCTAAACCAAGTTTCATGCAACATGAGTGCTTATAATTGTCTCAATGAGCTTTGTACTAGTTTTACGAACTTATGAAACATCGAACAACGCGGTTTCTAGGACTCTAAACCAAGTTTCATGCAACATGAGTGCTTATAAGTGTCTAAATGAGCTTTGTACAAGTTTGACGAACTTATGAAACATCTAACAACGCGTTTCTAGGACTCTAAACCAAGTTTCGTTCAACATGAGTGCTTATAAGTGTCTCAATGAGCTTTGTTCTAGTTTGACGAACTTATGAAACATCTAACAACACGTTTCTAGGACTCTAAACCAAGTTTCATGCAACATGAGTGCTTGTAAGTGTCTAAATGAGCTTTGTACAAGTTTGACGAACTTATGAAACATCTAACAACACGTTTCTAGGACTCTAAACCAAGTTTCGTTCAACATGAGTGCTTATAAGTGTCTCAATGAGCTTTGTAATAGTTTGACGAACTTATGAAACATCTAACAACACGCTTCTAGGACTCTAAACCAAGTTTCATGCAACATGAGTGCTTATAATTGTCTCAATGAGCTTTGTACTAGTTTGACGAACTTATGAAACATCGAACAACGCGTTTCTAGGACTCTAAACCAAGTTTCATGCAACATGAGTGCTTATAAGTGTCTAAATGAGCTTTGCACAAGTTTGACGAACTTATGAAACATCTAACAACGCGTTTCTAGGACTCTAAACCAAGTTTCGTTCAACATGAGTGCTTATAAGTGTCTCAATGAGCTTTGTACTAGTTTGACGAACTTATGAAACATCTAACAACGCGTTTCTAGGACTCTTAACCAAGTTTCATGCAGCATGAGTGCTTATAAGTGTCTCAATGAGCTTTGTACTAGTTTGACGAACTTATGAAACATTTAACA
Source organism: Cochlearia excelsa (assembly GCA_963556525.1). Lineage (NCBI taxonomy): Eukaryota > Viridiplantae > Streptophyta > Magnoliopsida > Brassicales > Brassicaceae > Cochlearia > Cochlearia excelsa. Next base: position 22,959,709 of record OY748329.1, on the reverse strand, counting down.
ACACGTTTCTAGGACTCTAAACCAAGTTTCATACAACATGAGTGCTTATAAGTGTCTCAATGAGCTTTGTACAAGTTTGACGAACTTATGAAACATCTAACAACGCGTTTCTAAGACTCTAAACCAAGTTTCATGCAACATGAGTGCTTATAAGTGTCTCAATGAGCTTTGTACTAGTTTGACGAACTTATGAAACATCTAACAACGCGGTTTCTAGGACTCTAAACTAAGTTTCATGCAACATGAGTGCTTATAAGTGTCTCAATGAGCTTTTGACTAGTTTGACGAATATATGAAACATCTAACAACGCGTTTCTAGGACTCTAAACCAAGTTTCATGCAACATGAGTGCTTATAAGTGTCTCAATGAGCTTTGTACTAGTTTGACGAACTTATGAAACATTTAACAATGCATTTCTAGGACGCTAAACCAAGTTTCATACAACATGAGTGCTTATAAGTGTCTCAATGAGCTTTGTACTAGTTTGACGAACTTATGAAACATCTAACAACGCGTTTCTAGGACTCTTAACCAAGTTTCATGCAACATGATTGCTTATAAGTGTCTCAATGAGCTTTGTACTAGTTTGACGAACTTATGAAACATCGAACAACGCGTTTCTAGGACTCTAAACCAAGTTTCATGCAACATGAGTGCTTATAAGTATCTAAATGAGCTTTGTACAAGTTTGACGAACTTATGAAACATCTAACAACGTGTTTCTAGGACTCTAAACCAAGTTTCGTTCAACATGAGTGCTTATAACTGTCTCAATGAGCTTTGTACTAATTTGACGAACTTATGAAACATCTAACAACACGTTTCTAGGACTCTAAACCAAGTTTCATGCAACATGAGTGCTTGTAAGTGTCTAAATGAGCTTTGTACAAGTTTGACGAACTTATGAAACATCTAACAACGCGTTTCTAGGACTCTAAACCAAGTTTCGTTCAACATGAGTGCTTATAAGTGTCTCAATGAGCTTTGTACTAGTTTGACGAACTTATGAAACATCTAACAACACGCTTCTAGGACTCTAAACCAAGTTTCATGCAACATGAGTGCTTATAATTGTCTCAATGAGCTTTGTACTAGTTTGACGAACTTATGAAACATCGAACAACGCGTTTCTAGGACTCTAAACCACGTTTTATGCAACATGAGTGCTTATAAGTGTCTAAATGAGCTTTGTACAAGTTTCACGAACTTATGAAACATCTAACAACGCGTTTCTAGGACTCTAAAACCAAGTTTCGTTCAACATGAGTGCTTATAAGTCTCTCAATGAGCTTTGTACTAGTTTGACGAACTTATGAAACATCTAACAACACGTTTCTAGGACTCTAAACCAAGTTTCATGCAACATGAGTGCTTGTAAGTGTCTAAATGAGCTTTGTACAAGTTTGACGAACATATGAAACATCTAACAACGCATTTCTAGGACTCTAAACCAAGTTTCGTTCAACATGAGTGCTTATAAGTGTCTCAATGAGCTTTGTACTAGTTTGACGAACTTATGAAACATTGAACAACGCGTTTCTAGGACTCTAAACCAAGTTTCATGCAACATGAGTGCTTATAAGTGTCTAAATGAGCTTTGTACAAGTTTGACGAACTTATGAAACATCTAACAACGCGTTTCTAGGACTCTAAACCAAGTTTCGTTCAACATGAGTGCTTATAAGTGTCTCAATGAGCTTTGTACTAGTTTGACGAACTTATGAAACATCTAACAACGCGTTTCTAGGACTCTTAACCAAGTTTCATGCAACATGAGTGCTTATAAGTGTCTAAATGAGCTTTGTACAAGTTTGACGAACTTATGAAACATCTAACAACGCGTTTCTAGGACTCTAAACCAAGTTTCGTTCAACATGAGTGCTTATAAGTGTCTCAATGAGCTTTGTACTAGTTTTACCAACTTATGAAACATTTAACAACACGTTTCTAGGACTCTAAACCAAGTTTCATACAACATGAGTGCTAATAAGTGTCTCAATGAGCTTTGTACAAGTTTGACGAACTTATGAAACATCTAACAACGCGTTTCTAGGACTCTAAACCAAGTTTCGTTCAGCATGAGTGCTTATAAGTGTCTCAATGAGCTTTGTACTAGTTTTACCAACTTATGAAACATCTAACAAAGCGTTTCTAGGACTCTAAACCAAGTTTCATGCAACATGAGTGCTTATAAGTGTCTCAATGAGCTTTGTACTAGTTTGACGAACTTATGAAACATCTAACAACGCGGTTTCTAGGACTCTAAACTAAGTTTCATGCAACATGAGTTCTTATAAGTGTCTCAATGAGATTTTGACTAGTTTGACGAATATATGAAACATCTAATAACGCGTTTCTAGGACTCTAAACCAAGTTTCATGCAACATGAGTGCTTATATGTGTCTCAATGAGGGTTGTACTAGTTTGACGAACTTATGAAACATCTAACAACGCGGTTTCTAGGACTCTAAACGAAGTTTCATGTAACACGAGTGCTTATTTGTGTCTCAATGAGCTTTGTACTGGTTTCACGAACTTATGAAACATCTAACAACGCGGTTTCTAAGATTCTAAACCAAGTTTCATGCAACATGAGTGCTTATAAGTGTCTCAATGAGCTTTGTAAAAGTTTGACAAACTTATGAAACATCTAACAACGCATTTCTAGGACTCTAAACAAAGTTTCATGCAACATGAGTGCTTATAAGCGTCTCAATGAGCTTTGTACAAGTTTGACGAACTTATGAAACATCTAACAAAGCGTTTCTAGGACTCTAAACCAAGTTTCATGCAACATGAGTGCTTATAAGTGTCTCAATGAGCTTTGTACTAGTTTGACGAACTTATGAAACATCAAACAACGCAGTTTCTAGGACCCTAAACCAAAGTTTCATGCAACATGAGTGCTTATAAGTGTCTCAATGAGCGTTGTACTTTTTGACAAACTTATGAAACATCTAACAACGCGTTTCTAGGACTCTAAACCAAGTTTCATGCAACATGAGTGCTTATAATTGTCTCAATGAGCTTTGTACAAGTTTGACGAACTTATGAAACATCTAACAACTCGTTTCTAGGACTCTAAACCAAGTTTCGTTCAACATGAGTGCTTCTAAGTGTCTCAATGAGCTTTGTACTAGTTTGACGAACTTATGAAACATCTAACAACACGTTTCTAGGACTCTAAACCAAGTTTCATGCAACATGAGTGCTTATAAGTGTATCATTGAGCTTTGTACTAGTTTGACGAACTTATGAAACATTTACCAATGCGTTTCTAGGACTCTAAACCAAGTTTCATACAACATGAGTGCTTATAAGTGTCTCAATGAGCTTTGTACAAGTTTGACGAACTTATGAAACATCTAACTACGCGTTTCTAGGACTCTAAACCAAGTTTCATGCAACATGAGTGCTTATAAGTGTCTCAATGAGTTTTGTACTAGTTTGACGAACTTATGAAACATCTAACAACGCGGTTTCTAGGACTCTAAACTAAGTTTCATGCAACATGAGTGCTTATAAGTGTCTCAATGAGCTTTTGACTAGTTTGACGAATATATGAAACATCTAACACCGCGTGTTCTAGGACTCTAAACGAAGTTTCATACAACATGAGTGCTTATAAGTGTCTCAATGAGCTTTGTAAAAGTTTGACGAACTTATGAAACATCTAACAACGCGTTTCTAGGACTCTAAACCAAGTTTCATGCAACATGAGTGCTTATATGTGTCTCAATGAGCGTTGTACTAGTTTGACGAACTTATGAAACATCTAACAACGCGGTTTCTAGGACTCTAAACGAAGTTTCATGCAACACGAGTGCTTATTTGTGTCTCAATGAGCTTTGTACTGGTTTGACGAACTTATGAAACATCGAACAACGCGTTTCTAAGACTTTAAACCAAGTTTCATGCAACATGAGTGCTTATAAGTGTCTCAATGAGCTTTGCACAAGTTTGACAAACTTATGAAACATCTAACAACGCATTTCTAGAACTCTAAAGAAAGTTTCATGCAACATGAGTGCTTATAAGCGTCTCAATGAGCTTTGTACAAGTTTGACGAACTTATGAAACATCTAAAAATGCGTTTCTAGGACTCTAAACCAAGTTTCATGCAACATGAGTGCTTATAAGTGTCTCAATGAGCTTTGTACTAGTTTGACGAACTTATGAAACATCTAACAACGCAGTTTCTAGGACCCTAAACCAAGTTTCATGCAACATGAGTGATTATAAGTGTCTCAATGAGCTTTGTACTTGTTTGACGAACTTATGAAACATCTAACAACGCGTTTCTAGGACTCTAAACCAAGTTTCATGAAACATGAGTGCTTATAATTGTCTCAATGAGCTTTGTACAAGTTTGACGAACTTATGAAACATCTAACTACGCGTTTCTAGGACTCTAAACCAAGTTTCATGCAACATGAGTGCTTATAAGCGTCTCAATGAGCTTTGTACAAGTTTGACGAACTTATGAAACATCTAACAAAGCGTTTCTAGGACTCTAAACCAAGTTTCATGCAACATGAGTGCTTATAAGTGTCTCAATGAGCTTTGTACTAGTTTGACGAACTTATGAAACATCTAACAACGCAGTTTCTAGGACCCTAAACCAAGTTTCATGCAACAAGAGTGATTATATGTGTCTCAATGAGCTTTGTACTTGTTTGACGAACTTATGAAACATCTAACAACGCGGTTCTAGGACTCTAAACCAAGTTTCATGCAACATGAGTTCTTATAAGTGTCTCAATGACCTTTTGACTAGTTTGACGAATATATGAAACATCTAACAACGCGGGTTCTAGGACTCTAAACAAAGTTTCATACAACATGAGTGCTTATAAGTGTCTCAATGAGCTTTGTACAAGTTTGACGAACTTATGAAACATCTAACAACGCGTTTCTAGGACTCTAAACCAAGTTTCATGCAACATGAGTGCTTATATGTGTCTCAATGAGCGTTGTACTAGTTTGACGAACTTATGAAACATCTAACAACGCGGTTTCTAGGACTCTAAACGAAGTTTAATGCAACACGAGTGCTTATTTGTGTCTCAATGAGCTTTGTACTGGTTTGACGAACTTATGAAACATCTAACAACGCGGTTTCTAAGACTCTAAACCAAGTTTCATGCAACATGAGTGCTTATAAGTGTCTCAATGAGCTTTGTACAAGTTTGACAAACTTATGAAACATCTAACAACGCGTTTCTAGGACTCTAAACCAAGTTTCATGCAACATGAGTGCTTATAAGTGTCTCAATGAGCTTTTGACTAGTTTGACGAATATATGAAACATCTAACAACCACTACTAAAAAAAATTCATATAGCCACGGTCGTATCGGTGGCTATAGTGTTAAATCCGTGGCTATACGCTCGTGACTAAAAAATTTCGTGGCAAACCGTGGCTAAATAGCCACGGATTTTTTCTATAGCCACCGATACGGTCGTGGCTATATGACTTTTTTTTAGTAGTGAACGCGGGTTCTTGGACTCTAAACCAAGTTTCATACAACATGAGTGCTTATAAGTGTCTCAATGAGCTTTGTACAAGTTTGACCAACTTATGAAACATCTAACAACGCGTTTCTAGGACACTAAACCAAGTTTCATGCAACATGAGTGCTTATATGTGTCTCAATGAGCTTTGTACTAGTTTGACGAACTTATGAAACATCTAACAACACGTTTGTAGGACTCTAAATCAAGTTTCATGCAACATGAGTGCTTAAAAGTGTATCATTGAGCTTTGTACTAGTTTGACGAGCTTATGAAACATTTAACAATGCGTTTCTAGGACTCTAAACCAAGTTTCATACAACATGAGTGCTTATAAGTGTCTCAATGAGCTTTGTACAAGTTTAAAGAACTTATGAAACATCTAACTACGCGTTTCTAGGACTCTAAACCAAGTTTCATGCAACATGAGTGCCTATAAGTATCTCAATGAGCTTTGTACTAGTTTGACGAACTTATGAAACATCTAACAACGCGGTTTCTATGACTCTAAACTATGTTTCATGCAACATGAGTGCTTGTAAGTGTCTCAATTGAGCTTTTGACTAGTTTGACGTTGATATGAAACATCTAACAACGCGGGTTCTAGGACTCTAAACCAAGTTTCATACAACATGAGTGCTTATAAGTGTCTCAATGAGCTTTGTACAAGTTTGACGAACTTATGAAACATCTAACAACGCGTTTCTAGGACTCTAAACCAAGTTTCATGCAACATGAGTGCTTATATGTGTCTCAATGAGCGTTGTACTAGTTTGACGAACTTATGAAACATCTAACACCGCGGTTTCTAGGACTCTAAACGAAGTTTCATGCAACACGAGTGCTTATAAGTATCTCAATGAGCTTTGTACTAGTTTGACGAACTTATGAAACATCTAACAACGTAGTTTTTAGGACCCTAAACCAAGTTTCATGCAACATGAGTGCTTATAAGTGTCTCAATGAGCTTTGTACTTGTTTGACGAACTTATGAAACATTTAACAACGCGTTTCTAGGACTCTAAACCAAGTTTCATGCAACATGAATGCTTATAAGTGTCTCAATGAGCTTTGTACTAGTTTGACGAACTTATGAAACATCTAACAACGCAGTTTCTAGGACTCTAAACTAAGTTTCATACAACATGAGTGCTTATAAGTGTCTCAATGAGCTTTGTACTAGTTTGACGAACTTATGAAACATCTAACAACGCGTTTCTAGGACTCTAAACCAAGTTTGATTCAACATGAGTGCTTATAAGTGTCTCAATGAGCTTTGTACAAGTTGTACGAACTTATGAAATTTCTAACAACTCGTTTCTAGGACTCTAAACCAAGTTTCATTCAACATGAGTGCTTATAAGTGTCTCAATGAGCTTTGTACTAGTTTTACGAACTTATGAAACATCTAACAATGTAGTTTCTAGGACCCTAAAACAAGTTTCATGCAACATGAGTGCTTATAAGTGTCTTAAGGAGCTTTGTACTTGTTTGACGAACTTATGAAACATCTAAAAACGCGTTTCTAGGACTCTAAACCAAGTTTCATGCAACATGAGTGCTTTTTTTTGTCTCAATGAGCTTTGTACAAGTTTGACGAACTTATGAAACATCTAACAACGCGTTTCTAGGACTCTAAACCAAGTTTCGTTCAACATGAGTGCTTATAAGTGTCTCAATGAGCTTTGTACTAGTTTGACGAACTTATGAAACATCTAACAACACGTTTCTAGGACTCTAAACCAAGTTTCATGCAACATGAGTGCTTATAAGTGTATCATTGAGCTTTGTACAAGTTTTACGAACTTATGAAACATCTAACAACTCGTTTATAGGACTCTAAACCACGTTTCATGCAACATGAGTGCTTATAAGTGTCTCAATGAGCTTTGTACTAGTTTGACGAAATTATGAAACATCTAACAACGCAATTTCTAGGACCCTAAACCAAGTTTCATGCAACATGAGTGCTTATAAGTGTCTCAATGAGCTTTGTACTTGTTTGACGAACATATGAAACATCTAACAACGCGTTTCTAGGACTCTAAACCAAGTTTCATGCAACATGAGTGCTTATAATTGTCTCAATGAGCTTTGTACAAGTTTGAAGAACTTATGAAACATCTAACAACGCGTTTCTAGGACTCTAAACCAAGTTTCGTTCAACATGAGTGCTTATAAGTGTCTCAATGAGCTTTGTACAAGTTTGACAAACTTATGAAACATTTAACAACGCATTTCTAGGACTCTAAACAAAGTTTCATGCAACATGAGTGCTTATAAGTGTCTCAATGAGCTTTGTACTAGTTTGACGAAATTATGAAACATTTAACAATGCATTTTTAGGACGCTAAACCAAGTTTCATACAACATGAGTGCTTATAAGTGTCTCAATGAGCTTTGTACTAGTTTGACGAACTTATGAAACATCTAACAACGCGTTTCTAGGACTCTAAACCAAGTTTGATTCAACATGAGTGCTTATAAGTGTCTCAATGAGCTTTGTACAAGTTGTACGAACTTATGAAATTTCTAACAACTCGTTTCTAGGACTCTAAACCAAGTTTCATGCAACATGAGTGCTTATAAGTGTCTCAATGAGCTTTGTACTAGTTTTACGAACTTATGAAACATCTAACAACGCAGTTTCTAAGACCCTAAAACAATTTTCATGCAACATGAGTGCTTATAAGTGTCTTAAGGAGCTTTGTACTTGTTTGACGAACTTATGAAACATCTAACAACGAGTTTCTAGGGCTCTAAACCAAGTTTCATGCAACATGAGTGCTTATAATTGTCTCAATGAGCTTTGTACAAGTTTGACGAACTGATGAAACATCTAACAACGCGTTTCTAGGACTCTAAACCAAGTTTCGTTCAACATGAGTGCTTATAAGTGTCTCAATGAGCTTTGTACTAGTTTGACGAACTTATGAAACATCTAACAACACGTTTCTAGGACTCTAAACCAAGTTTCATGCAACATGAGTGCTTATAAGTGTATCATTGAGTTTTGTACAAGTTTTACGAACTTATGAAACATCTAACAACTCGTTTATAGGACTCTAAACCACGTTTCATGCAACATGAGTGCTTATAATTGTCTCAATGAGCTTTGTACTAGTTTGACGAACTTATGAAACATCTAACAACACAATTTCTAGGACCCTAAACCAAGTTTCATGCAACATTAGTGCTTATAAGTGTCTCAATGAGCTTTGTACTTGTTTGACGAACTTATGAAAAATCTAACAACGCGTTTCTAGGACTCTAAACCAAGTTTCATGCATCATGAGTGCTTATAATTGTCTCAATGACCTTTGTACAAGTTTGAAGAACTTATGAAACATCTAACAACGCGTTTCTAGGACTCTAAACCAAGTTTCGTTCAACATGAGTCCTTATAAGTGTCTCAATGAGCTTTGTACAAGTTTGACAAACTTATGAAACATCTAACAACGCATTTCTAGGACTCTAAACAAAGTTTCATGCAACATGAGTGCTTATAAGCGTCTCAATGAGCTTTGTACAAGTTTGACGAACTTATGAAACATCTAACAAAGCGTTTCTAGGACTCTAAACCAAGTTTCATGCAACATGAGTGCTTATAAGTACTGTCTCAATGAGCTTTGTACTAGTTTGACGAACTTATGAAACATCTAACAACGCAGTTTCTAGGACCCTAAACCAAGTTTCATGCAATATGAGTGCTTATAAGTGTCTCAATGAGCTTTGTACTTGTTTGACGAACTTATGAAACATCTAACAACGCGTTTCGAGGACTCTAAACTAAGTTTCATGCAACATGAGTACTTATAAGTCAATGAGCTTTGTACTAGTTTGACGAACTTATGAAACATCTAACAACGCGGTTTCTAGGACTCTAAACCAAGTTTCATGCAACATGAGTGCTTATAATTGTCTCAATGAGCTTTGTACAAGTTTGACGAACTTATGAAACATCTAACAACGCGTTTCTAGGACTCTAAACCAAGTTTCGTTCAACATGAGTGCTTATAAGTGTCTCAATGAGCTTTGTACTAGTTTGACGAACTTATGAAACATCTAACAACACGTTTCTAGGACTCTAAACCAAGTTTCATGCAACATGAGTGCTTATAAGTGTATCATTGAGCTTTGTACTAGTTTGACGAACTTATGAAACATTTAACAATGCGTTTCTAGGACTCTAAACCAAGTTTCATACAACATGAGTGCTTATAAGTGTCTCAATGAGCTTTGTACAAGTTTGACGAACTTATGAAACATCTAACTACGCGTTTCTAGGACTCTAAACTAAGTTTCATGCAACATGAGTACTTATAAGTGTCTCAATGAGCTTTGTACTAGTTTGACGAACTTATGAAACATCTAACAACGCGGTTTCTATTAAGACTAATGATAACCTACAAAGGCATTAGATCAAGATACATCAAAGAAGGGAAAAGTATAGTTGAGGCGTGTAGTCGCCTACATCACAATGTAGTGAATATATATATAGTCGACTATATGACAATGTAGTCGACTATTGTAGTCGTTAGACCTATGGACCAATATAGTCGACTATATGACAATGTAGTCGACTATTGTAGCCGTTAGAGCTATGGACCAATGGACAAAGGAGTGTTCCCATTTTGAATTCTAGCCGTTGGAGACTTCCCTTGTTGCATCTTTTCTTTATTTAATTGTGATAAACTCTTGTAAAACCTTCAAGGAGTTGGTTACTCTTTCAATATTCTAAAAGACACTTTCTCTCACATACTCTCTCTTTCTAATCTCAAATACTCTCTCCATACACTCAAGAACAAAGCCTCACTAGCGTTGCTTCTATTCTCTCAAGATCCGAGCTTAACCAACTCGGATCTATACTCTAATCTCTCCAAAATCCAACATGGTATCAGAGCGAAGCTCTTGAGACCCATAGGTAAGTCGCTTCCGCCATTCTCCTCTCTTTAATTTGCTTATATACACAAGGATCTAGGGGAGAAGAGGAATGACCAAGATCCGCTTGTTTAAAGCACTAAGATCTTGGTGAATCAATTCTCCTCTTAGGAAGTGAACCATGATCTCTTTGTCTCTTAATGAGTAAAGAGACATGTTGAATCCAAGCTCCTTTCAAGAACAATTCAATCAAAACCGAATCATAGTGAGCATAAATCAATGGATTTAGCTACATGATGTTTTTGGTTGAGTTGTTCTTAAAGATCCTTGTTAGGCCGAAAGTTAGTGGATGAGAACCATTGCTCCCCTACTCTTATGAGTTCAAAAGGGACCTTGATGAATCCAAATCCATATAGCCTAGGCATTTAAGCAATGAACAAGTATTCAAAGCATCAAAAGCTTGAAACTTGGGAGCTAAAAGAGTTAGAGAACCTTGTTATTGTCTCTTTTGGGAACAAATAACTTGTTGAATCCAACACTCTATAGCTTTTATTTAGAAGCCGAAAGCATAGAGGATGAGAACCATGGATTCCCCACTCATATGAGTCTAAGGGAACCATGATGAATCCAAGACCATCTAAGCTTAGGCATTTTTAGACTATGAACAAGTATTCAAGAACAAAAATTGAAACTTGCGAGTCAAAAGGGTTTGTGAACCTTGTGTGCTCACTCTTAGGAGTCCAAAGCCGCTTGATGAATCCAAAACTCTTTCCTTTTTATGCTTCCAACAAGACCTTTGGAAAGTGAACCATGATCCGCTTAACTCTTAGTGAGTAAAGGACATGTTGAATCCAATTTCCTTGGTAAGTACAAGACAATCAAAACACAATCATTGTTAGCATAAATCAACAAGGTCTAGCTACATGATAGTTTTGGTTGTATTGTTCTTTAAGGTCATTGTCTAACCCAAGACTAATGGATGAGAACCATGGCTTCTAAAAGAACCTTGATGAATCCAATACCATGAAATTTTCGGTTAAAAGCATGTTCTTGAGCATATGATGTTTTTCAAAAGTTTTTAAAGAACATATGCTCATTTGGTCCGAATTTAAATCTCCAAGACTCAGATGTCATGTAGTCATATGACATAGTCGACTACATGTATCAACTACATTGTGATGTAGTCGACTATATGTTGCCAACGACTATACATCTAAGTCTTGTTTCTTGTTTCTTGTTTAAGTCTTTGAAAGATCTAGGATACAAGGTTCACTTATGTCTTTGTCTAAGACCAAATCACTAGTCCTTGTTTGGTGAAGTGGTTTGAATCTTGGTGAAATACTAAGTGATTTTAAAACCTTGGTTAATCCAAAAGATCTTCGGTTTAATAAAAAGGGTAAGGTATCAAGACCCGCTTGTGATAAAGCTTTTAAGGTCTTATGGTATCCAAAACTCTCTTAGAGGGAAGAGAACCAAGCATCCATAAGTGTTGATAAAACACCGAGAGCTTGATGAATCCTTCATAACCTCGTCTAACATGAATCCAAAAGAGAATTCATGACTACTTAAAAGGTGATACTTTGAGAGGTCATGATGAATCCAATTATGGACTTATGGGGAAATGATTCACTACATTAACATCTATATAAGGTGAAGATGGAATGATGATCTATGTTTGTTGTCATAAACCGCCTATGTGCATTTAAGTTTATGATACAAGATGAGTAACTAAGCTATGAAAGCATTTAAGTTACAATGAATCTTGTTGGTGTGTTTCTAAGACCAAGATCCGCCTTTGTGCACTTAAGATCATGGTCCCTTTAACTTCAAAATGGCAAGAAGCCATAAGCAAAAGACTCTTGTTGCTAAACCTTCTTCTTGTGTAGGTATTAAGCTATCAAGAGCATTTCATAAGGGAAGTCATAAACTCAATCATAGACTAACCAAATAAAGGTGATCTAAGAGTGTAATGACTCTCCCATATGACCATCTACTCGAGGACTTAACCGGAAAAAGGCCATTTCTAAACCCTCTTTACTCCCTTATTTATATTATTAGATACTTGTCTAAGTGTTCATGTGTGCTTGAAATTGTTATATGCCTTAGATCACTTAGAAATTTGTTTGTCAATTTCAAAACTATAAGACCAAAACTTGAACTTGTTGAGGTGCATACTATTATCGGGTTTAATCAAAAGACATAGGGAACATATTGAACTATTGTCTTAAACTCTCTCTTGCATTCTTGCTTGTACTTGTGAATGGTTAATCAATACTTTGTAAATTGTTACATGTTATTATCTTGTGCCGGTTAGTCATGAAACTAAGATCGATTTTGTGTCTTTGATATGATGTAGGATCATCGTGTCTACGGACTTTAAAAAGATCATCATGAAAGCCCCTAAGCATAAAGAGGTAACAAGGAAGTGTTAAAGAGAAGATGAGTAAAGAGAAGAATGAAAGAAGCCATGAAGGTATCCAAAGGATTGATGAGAATCCTTTCTCATGAAGCTTGTGAAGAACAAAGCCGAGAAAGGAGAATAGTTCATGCCTTCCATCTTAATCATGAAGGGGGAGAAGAAGTGTTAAATCACACAACTCTTCATGATCAAATGGAAGCCCATCATCTCGGCTAAAAGCTTCTACCAAAAGCTAAAGCCACCATTCATCACTCAACCAAAGTCCCTAGCAAAGACAAGGTCACCAATGTTCACTAAGTCTCGGTCAAAGCATCATAAAGAAGCAAGACCAAAGACCAAATCAAGACCACAAGTCATGGCCATGTCCAAGATGGACTAACTCAAGCCATGTCCAGGTTCAACCATCATCAATCTCTCGGTCTAAAGCCTCCTAGGAAAAGGAAAAGGCCGATCCATCTCATCATCATCTTTTGGTCAAGATCTAGCAAGTCAAAGACCTCCATTCAACCACCAACAAACCCGGCCAAAGTATCAAGAAGGACTAAGCCGCCACTACCACCAATCCGGCTAAGTATTGACTAAAGTACCAAGAAGGACGAAGTCAATACAAAGCTCTCACTCTCGGCTAAAGTACCAAGAAGGACGAAGCCTCCACAATCAACCAATCCATCCCGGCTTAAGTACCAACAAGATACAAGGCCAAAGTCACTTTGGAGCAAAGAAGAACCATCATTTGGCTAAATGCACTTGGAAAATGCTAAAGTGTCCCAAGATGTAAAGAGCTCTCATTAATCATTCGGTCAAGCCTCTACAAGAAGCAAGACCATCATCATCATTATTGTGTGGCTCGGCTATGTCTCTAGCAATGACAAGAACGAACCACTCGCATCCACCATCTATACTCGGCCAAACATCTATCAAGGAGTAAAGCGGAGTTAAGTCACCATCACATTCATTTGGTCAAGCTCTTTTCAAAGAAGCAAAGACCAAACCAATCTCCCATAAAGTCTCGGCCAAAGTATCCACAAGGAGCTAAACCGAAGCACTTCATAAACCTTGTTCCAATTGCACAAAGGACGAAGCCACAAGACCTCATGAAGAAGTCAAAGAGCTCAATCAAAGTGAAACAACAAGAGAGCATCAATGAATCAAACCACTACGAACTAAAGGCTGTCCCTAAACCTTACTCTCTTTATTATGATTAGTATTCTCATAAGAACTAGAGCCGCATCATATATTCTTGCTTAGTTCTTGTTAAAACTAATCATCGCCCTTGGTAAAAGTTGTTTAGTCTATAAGCCCTAAATAAAATCATTTGAAATTTGTTAAAGAACTTAGGTTTAAATAACAAAATTACTCATTGATTTATTAGTTGCATCTAGACTTAGGACTCTTGTGTGCTTGTCTATCTGAACATATCAAGTAAACCCTTTCACTAAGCTTTATATCTCTCTTGAATCCTTTGTTTTGAAGGATGAAGGAGGTAAAAGCCAAGTGATCATTCTCGGTGACTTGATTGACAAGAAGAAAGCCACCAAGGAGAAATAAAGAGAAGAAAGGAAGCAGTCAAAAGCTTCGTTCAAGTCCATCCACACTCAAGCTTGTGAAGAACAAAGCCGTGGATAGGAATCAAATCAAAGTCTCACACCAAAGTTTGTGAAGAACAAACCGTGAAGACCAAATCAAGTATCCAAAGAACCCTCATTGAAGAACACGACAAAGTCAAGAAGATCAAACCGGTTCTATCTTAAGGGGGAGTTTAGGCCAAGTCAAGAAGATAAAGGCCAAGATTAAGAAGACCCCTATTGCAAAGACTTACACTCTTTTTCCCCTTAGTAATGCTTTTATCCCAAGTGGTTTTGCTTACTAAGGTTTTTAATGAGGTTTGTTTAGCAAATTCCAATCTCAGCCATTTCATTGGGCTAAGCTTGAGGGGGAGTATTAAGACTAATGATAACCTACAAAGGCATTAGATCAAGATACATCAAAAAAGGGAAAAGTATAGTTGAGGCGTGTAGTCGACTACATCACAATGTAGTGAATATATATATAGTCGACTATATGACAATGTAGTCGACTATTGTAGTCGTTAGAGCTATGGACCAATATAGTCGACTATATGACAATGTAGTCGACTATTGTAGCCGTTAGAGCTATGGACCAATGGACAAAGGAGTGTTCCCATTTTGAATTCTAGCCGTTGGAGACTTCCCTTGTTGTATATTTTCTTTATATAATTGTGATAAACTCTTGTAAAACCTTCAAGGAGTTGGTTACTCTTTCAATATACTAAAAGACACTTTCTCTTACATACTCTCTCTTTCTAATCTCAAATACTCTCTCCATACACTCAAGAACAAAGCCTCACTAGCGTTGCTTCTATTCTCTCAAGATTCGAGCTTAACCAACTCGGATCTATACTCTAATCTCTCCAAAATCCAACAGTTTCTAGGACTCTAAACTAAGTTTCATGCAACATGAGTGCTTGTAAGTGTCTCAATGAGCTTTTGACTAGTTTGACGTTGATATGAAACATCTAACAACGCGGGTTCTAGGACTCTAAACCAAGTTTCATACAACATGAGTGCTTATAAGTGTCACAATAAGCTTTGTACAAGTTTGACGAACTTATGAAACATGTAACAACGCGTTTCTAGGACTATAAACTAAGTTTCATGCAACATAAGTGCTTATATGTGTCTCAATGAGCGTTGTACTAGTTTGACGAACTTACGAAACATCTAACAACGCGGTTTCTAGGACTCTAAACGAAGTTTCATGCAACACGAGTGCTTATTTGTGTCTCAATGAACTTTGTACTGGTTTGACGAACTTATGAAACATCTAACAACGCGATTTCTAAGACTCTAAACCAAGTTTCATGCAACATGAGTGCTTATAAGTGTCTCAATGAGCTTTGTACAAGTTTGAGAAACTTATGAAACATCTAACAACGCATTTCTAGGACTCTAAAGAAAGTTTCATGCAACATGAGTGCTTATAAGCGTCTCAATGAGCTTTGTACAAGTTTGACGAACTTATGAAACATCTAACAAAGCGTTTCTAGGACTCTAAACCAAGTTTCATGCAACATGAGTGCTTATAAGTGTCTCAATGAGCTTTGTACTAGTTTGACGAACTTATGAAACATCTAACAACGCAGTTTCTAGGACCCTAAACCAAGTTTCATGCAACATGAGTGCTTATAAGTGTCTCAATGAGCTTTGTACTTGTTTGACGAACTTATGAAACATCTAACAACGCGTTTCTAGGACTCTAAACCAAGTTTCATGCAACATGAGTGCTTATAATTGTCTCAATGAGCTTTGTACAAGTTTGACGAACTTATGAAACATCTAACTACGCGTTTCTAGGACTCTAAACCAAGTTTCATGCAACATGAGTGCTTATAAGTGTCTCAATGAGCTTTGTACTAGATTGACGAACTTATGAAACATCTAACAACGCGGTTTCTAGGACTCTAAACTATGTTTCATGCAACATGAGTGCTTATAAGTGTCTCAATGAGCTTTTGACTAGTTTGACGAACATATGAAACATCTAACAACGCGGGTTCTAGGACTCTAAAACAAGTTTCATACAACATGAGTGCTTATAAGTGTCTCAATGAGCTTTGTACAAGTTTGACGAACTTATGAAACATCTAACAACGCGTTTCTAGGACTCTAAACCAAGTTTCAAGCAACATGAGTACTTATAAGTGTCTCAATGAGCTTTGTACTAGTTTGACGAAATTATGAAACATTTAACAATGCATTTCTAGGACGCTAAACCAAGTTTCATACAACATGAGTTCTTATAAGTGTCTCAATGAGTTTTGTACAAGTTTGACGAACTTATGAAACATCTAACAACGCGGTTTCTAGGACTCTAAACTAAGTTTCATGCAACATGAGTGCTTATAAGTGTCTCAATCAGCTTTTGACTAGTTTGACGAACATATGAAACCTCTAACAACGCGGGTTCTAGGACTCTAAACCAAGTTTCATACAACATGAATGCTTATAAGTGTCTCAATGAGATTTGTACTAGTTTGAAAAACTTATGAAACATCTAACAACGCGTTTCTAGGACTCTAAACCAAGTTTCATGCAACATGAGTGCTTATAATTGTCTCAATGAGCTTTGTACTAGTTTGACAGACTTATGAAACATTTAACAATGCATTTCTAGGACGCTAAACCAAGTTTCATACAACATGAGTGCTTATAAGTGTCTCAATGAACTTTGTACTAGTTTGACGAACTTATGAAACATCTAACAACGCGTTTCTAGGACTCTAAACCAAGTTTGATTCAACATGAGTGCTTATAAGTGTCTCAATGAGCTTTGTACAAGTTTTACGGACTTATGAAACGTCTAACAACTCGTTTCTAGGACTCTAAACCAAGTTTCATGCAATATGAGTGCTTATAAGTGTCTCAATGAGCTTTGTACTAGTTTGACGAACTTATGAAACGTCTAACAACGCATTTCAAGGACTCTAAACCAAGTTTCATGCAACATGAGTGCTTATAAGTTTCTCAATGAGCTTTGTACAAGTTTGACGAACATATGAAACAACTAACAACGCAGTTTCTAGGACTCTAAACCAAGTTTCATGCAACATGAGTGCTTATATGTGTCTCAATGAGCTTTGTACTAGTTTGACGAACTTATGAAACATCTAACAACGCAGTTTCTAGGACTCTAAACCAAGTTTCATGCAACATGAGTGCTTATAAGTGTCTCAATGAGCTTTGTACTTGTTTGACGAACTTATGAAACATCTAACAACGCGTTTCTAGGACTCTAAACAAAGTTTCATGCAACATGAGTGCTTATAAGCGTCTCAATGAGCTTTGTACAAGTTTGACGAACTTATGAAACATCTAAAAACGTGTTTCTAGGACTCTAAACCAAGTTTCATGAAACATGAGTGCTTATAAGTGTCTCAATGAGCTTTTTACTAGTTTGACGAACTTATGAAACATCTAACAACGCGTTTCTAGGACTCTAAACTAAGTTTCATGCAACATGAGTGTTTATAAGTGTCTCAATGTGCTTTGTACAAGTTTGATGAACTTATGAAACATCTAACAACGCGTTTCTAGGACTCTAAACCAAGTTTCATTCAACATGAGTGCTTATAAGTGTCTCAATGAGCTTTGTACTAGTTTGACGAACTTATGAAACATCTAACAACTCGTTTCTAGGACTCTAAACCAAGTTTCAGGCAACGTGAGTGCTTATAAGTGTCTCAATGAGCTTTGTACTAGTTTGACGAACTATTGAAACATCGAACAACGCGTTTCTAGGACTCTAAACTAAGTTTTATGCAACATGAGTGCTTATAAGTGTCTCAATGAGCTTTGTACTAGTTTGACAAACTTATGAAACATCGAACAACTCGTTTCTAGGATTCTAAACCAAGTTTCATTCCACATGAGTGCTTATAAGTGTCTCGATGAGCTTTGTACAAGTTTGACAAACTTATGAAACATCTAACAACGCGTTTCTAGGACTCTAAACCAAGTTTCATGCAACATGAATTCTTATAACTGTCTCGATGAGCTTTGTACTTGTTTGACGAACTTATGAAACATCTAACAACGCGTTTCTAGGACTCTAAACCAAGTTTCATGCAACATGAGTGCTTATAAGTGTCTCAATGAACTTTGTACAAGTTTGACGAACTTATGAAACATCTAACAACGCGTTTCTAGGACTCTACACCAAGTTTCATGCAACATGAGTGCTTATAAGTGTCTCAATGAGCTTTGTACTGGTTTGACGAACTTATGAAACATCTAACAACGCGATTTCTAAGACTCTAAACCAAGTTTCGTGCAACATGAGTGCTTATAAGTGTCTCAATGAGCTTTGTACAGGTTTGAAAAACTTATGAAACATCTAACAACGCGGTTTCTAGGACTCTAAACCAAGTTTCATGCAACATGAGTGCTTATAAGCGTCTCAATGAGCTTTGTACAAGTTTGAAAAACTTATGAAACATCTAACAACGCGTTTCTAGGACTCTAAACCAAGTTTCGTGCAACATGAGTGCTTATAGCGTCTCAATGAGCGTTATACTAGTTTGACGAACTTATGAAACATCTAACAACGCGGTTTCTAGGACTCTAAATGAAGTTTCATGCAACACGAGTGCTTATTTGTGTCTCAATAAGCTTTGTACTGGTTTGACGAACTTATGAAACATCTAACAACGCGGTTTCTATGACTCTAAACCAAGTTTCATGCAACATGAATGCTTATAAGTGTCTCAAGGAGCTTTGTACAAGTTTGACAAACTTATGAAACATCTAACAACGCATTTCTAGGACTCTAAACAAAGTATCATGCATCATGAGTGCTTATAAGCGTCTCAATGAGCTTTGTACAAGTATGACGAACTTATGAAACATCTAACAAAGCGTTTCTAGGACTCTAAACCAAGTTTCATGCAAGATGAGTGCTTATAAGTGTCTCAATGAGCTTCGTACTAGTTTGACGAACTTATGAAACATCTAACAACGCAGTTTCTAGGACCCTAAACCAAGTTTCATGCAACATGAGTGCTTATAAGAGTCTCAATGAGCTTTGTACAAGTTTGACGAACTTATGAAACATCTAACAAAGCGTTTCTAGGACTCTAAACCAAGTTTCATGCAACATGAGTGCTTATATGTGTCTCAATGAGCTTTGTACTAGTTTGACAAACTTATGAAACATCTAACAACGCGTTTCTAGGACTCTAAACCAAGTTTCATTCCACATGAGTGCTTATAAGTATCTCAATGAGCTTTGTACAAGTTTTACGAACTTATGAAACATCTAACAACGTGTTTCTAGGACTCTAAACCAAGTTTCATGCAACATGAGTGCTTATAAGTGTCTCAATGAGCTTTGTACTTGTTTGACGAACTTATGAAACATCTAACAATGCGTTTCTAGGACTCTAAACCAAGTTTCATTCAACATGAGTGCTTATAATTGTCTCAATGAGCTTTGTACTAGTTTGACGAACTTATGAAACATCTAACAACTCCTTTCTAGGACTCTAAACCAAGTTTCAGGCAACGTGAGTGCTTATAAGTGTCTCAATGAGCTTTGTACTAGTTTGACGAACTTATGAAACATCGAACAACACGTTTCTAGGACTCTAAACCAAGTTTTATGCAACATGAGTGCTTATAAGTGTCTCAATGAGCTTTGTACTAGTTTGACAAACTTATGAAACATCGAACAACGCGTTTCTAGGACTCTAAACCAAGTTTCATTCCACACGAGTGCTTATAAGTGTCTCGATGAGCTTTGTACAAGTTTGACAAAGTTATGAAACATCTAACAACGCGTTTCTAGGACTCTAAACCAAGTTTAATGCAACATGAATTCTTATAAGTGTCTCGATGAGCTTTGTACTTGTTTGACGAACTTATGAAACATCTAACAACGCGTTTCTAGGACTCTAAACCAAGTTTCATGCAACATGAGTGCTTATAAGTGTCTCAATGAGCTTTGTACAAGTTTGACGAACTTATGAAACATCTAACAACGCGTTTCTAGGACTCTACACCAAGTTTCATGCAACAAGAGTGCTTATAAGTGTTTCAATGAGCTTTGTACTGGTTTGACGAACTTATGAAACATCTAACAACGCGATTACTAAGACTCTAAACCAAGTTTCGTGCAACATGATTGCTTATAAGTGTCTCAATGAGCTTTGTACAAGTTTGACGAACTTATGAAACATCTAACAACGCATTTCTAGGATTATAAACCAATTTTCATTCAACATGAGTGCTTATAAGTGTCTCAATAAGCTTTGTACTAGTTTTACGAACTTATGAAACATCTAACAACGCGTTTCTTGGACTTTAAACCAAGTTTCATTCAACATGAGTGCTTATAAGTGTCTCAATGAGCTTTGTACTAGTTTGACGAACTTATGAAACATCTAACAACTCGTTTCTAGGACTCTAAACCAAGTTTCATGCAACATGAGTGCTTATAAGTGTATCAATGAGCTTTGTACTTGTTTGACGAACTTATGAAACATCTAACAACGCGTTTCTAGGACTCTAAACCAAGTTTCATGCAACATGAGTGCTTATAATTGTCTCAATGAGCTTTGTACTAGTTTGACGAACTTATCAAACATCTAACAACTCGTTTCTAGGACTCTAAACCAAGTTTCAGGCAACGTGAGTGCTTATAAGTGTCTCAATGAGCTTTGTACTAGTTTGACGAACTTATGAAACATCGAACAACACGTTTCTAGGACTCTAAACCAAGTTTTATGCAACATGAGTGCTTATAAGTGTCTCAATGAGCTTTGTACTAGTTTGACAAACTTATGAAACATCGAACAACGCGTTTCTAGGACTCTAAACCAAGTTTCATTCCACACGAGTGCTTATAAGTGTGTCGATGAGCTTTGTACAAGTTTGACAAACTTATGAAACACCTAACAACGCGTTTCTAGGACTCTAAACCAAGTTTAATGCAACATGAATTCTTATAAGTGTCTCGATGAGCTTTGTACTTGTTTGACGAACTTATGAAACATCTAACAACGCGTTTCTAGGACTCTAAACCAAGTTTCATGCAACATGAGTGCTTATAAGTGTCTCAATGATCTTTGTACAAGTTTGACGAACTTATGAAACATCTAACAACGCGTTTCTAGGACTCTACACCAAGTTTCATGCAACAGGAGTGCTTATAAGTGTTTCAATGAGCTTTGTACTGGTTTGACGAACTTATGAAACATCTAACAACGCGATTACTAAGACTCTAAACCAAGTTTCGTGCAACATGATTGCTTATAAGTGTCTCAATGAGCTTTGTTCAAGTTTGACGAACTTATGAAACATCTAACAACGCATTTCTAGGATTATAAACCAAGTTTCATTCAACATGAGTGCTTATAAGTGTCTCAATAAGCTTTGTACTAGTTTTACGAACTTATGAAACATCTAACAACGCGTTTCTAGGACTCTAAACCAAGTTTCATTCAACATGAGTGCTTATAAGTGTCTCAATGAGCTTTGTACTAGTTTGACGAACTTATGAAACATCTAACAACTCGTTTCTAGGACTCTAAACCAAGTTTCACGCAACATGAGTGCTTATAAGTGTCTCAATGAGATTTGTACTCGTTTGACGAACTTATGAAACATCGAACAACGCGTTTCTAGGACTCTAAACCAAGTTTCATGCAACATGAGTGCTTATAAGTGTCTCAATGAGCTTTGTACTAGGTTGACAAACTTATGAAACATCTAACAACGCGTTTCTAGGACTCTAAACCAAGTTTCATTCCACAAGAGTGCTTATAAGTGTCTCAATGAGCTTTGTACAAGTTTGACGAATTTATGAAACATCTAACAACGCGTTTCTAGGACTCTAAACCAAGTTTCATGCAACATGAGTGCTTATAAGTGTCTCGATGAGTTTTGTACTTGTTTGACGAACTTATGAAACATCTAACAACGCGTTTCTAGGACTCTAAACCAAGTTTCATGCAACATGAGTGCTTGTAAGTGTTTCAATGAGCTTTGTACAAGTTTGACGAACTTATGAAACATCTAACAACGCGTTTCAAGGACTTTACACCAAGTTTCATGCAACATGAGTGCTTATAAGTGTCTCAATGAGCTTTGTACTAGTTTGACGAACTTATGAAACATCTAACAACGCGATTTCTAAGACTCTAAACCTAGTTTCATGCAACAAGAGTGCTTATAAGTGTCTCAATGAGCTTTGTACAAGTTTGAAAAACTTATTAAACATCTAACAACGCGGTTTCTAAGATTCTAAACCAAGTTTCATGCAACATAAGTGCTTATAAGCGTCTCAATGAGCTTTGTACAAGTTTGACGAACTTATGAAACATCTAACAACGCGTTTCTAGGACTTTAAACCAAGTTTCATGCAACATGAGTGCTTATAACTTTCTCAACAAGCTTTGTACTAGTTTGACAAACTTATGAAACATCTAACACTACGTTTCTAGGCCTCTAAACTAAGTTTCATGCAACATGAGTGTTTATAAGTGTCTCAATGAGTTTTGTACAACGAACTTATGAAACATCTAACAACGCGTTTCTAAGACTCTAAACCAAATTTCATTCAACATGAGTGCTTATAAGTGTCTCAATGAGCTTTGTACTAGTTTGACGAAGTTATGAAACATCTAACAACTCGTTTCTAGGACTCTAAACCAAGTTTCATGCAACATGAGTGCTTATAAGTGTCTCAATGAGCTTTGTACTAGTTTGCCGAACTTATGAAACATCGAACAACGCGTTTCTAGGACTCTAAACCAAGTTTCATGCAGCATGAGTGCTTATAAGTGTCTCAATGAGCTTTCTACTAGTTTGACAAACTTATGAAACATCTAACAACGCGTTTCTAGGACTCTAAACCAAGTTTCATGCAACATGAGTGCTTATAAGTGTCTCAATGAGCTTTGTACAAGTTTGACGAACTTATGAAACATCTAACAACGCGTTTCTAGGACTCTAAACCAAGTTTCATTCAACATGAGTGCTTATAAGTGTCTCAATGAGCTTTGTACTAGTTTGACGAACTTATGAAACATCTAACAACTCGTTTCCAGGACTCTAAACCAAGTTTCACGCAACATGAGTGCTTATAAGTGTCTCAATGAGATTTGTACTAGTTTGACAAACTTATGAAACATCGAACAACGCGTTTCTAGGACTCTAAACCAAGTTTCATGCAACATGAGTGCTTATAAGTGTCTCAATGAGCTTTGTACTAGGTTGACAAACTTATGAAACATCTAACAACGCGTTTCTAGGACTCTAAACCAAGTTTCATTCCACAAGAGTGCTTATAAGTGTCTCAATGAGCTTTGTACAAGTTTGACGAATTTATGAAACATCTAACAACGCGTTTCTAGGACTCTAAACCAAGTTTCATGCAACATGAGTGCTTATAAGTGTCTCGATGAGTTTTGTACTTGTTTGACGAACTTATGAAACATCTAACAACGCGTTTCTAGGACTCTAAACCAAGTTTCATGCAACATGAGTGCTTATAAGTGTCTCGATGAGCTTTGTACAAGTTTGACGAACTTATGAAACATCAAACAACGCGTTTTTAGGACTCTAAACCAAGTTTCATGCAACATGAGTGCTTATAAGTGTCTCAATGAGCTTTGTACTGGTTTGACGAACTTATGAAACATCTAACAACGCGATTTCTAAGACTCTAAACCTAGTTTCATGCAACATGAGTGCTTATAAGTGTCTCAATGAGCTTTGTACAAGTTTGAAAAACTTATGAAACATTTAAGAACGCGGTTTCTAAGACTCTAAACCGAGTTTCATGCAACATGAGTGCTTATAAGCGTCTCAATGAGCTTTGTACAAGTTTGAAGAACTTATGAAACATCTAACAACGCGTTTCTAGGACTCTAAACCAAGTTTCATGCAACATGAGTGCTTATAAGTGTCTCAATAAGCTTTGTACTAGTTTGACGAAGTTATGAAACATCTAACAACGCGTTTCTAGGACTCTAAACTAAGTTTCATGCAACATGAGTGCTTATAAGTGTCTCAATGAGCTTTGTACAAGTTTGACGAACTTATGAAACATCTAACAACGCGGTTTCTATGACTCTAAACCAAGTTTCATGCAACATGAGTGCTTATAAGCGTCTCAATAAGCTTTGTACAAGTTTGACGAACTTATGAAACATCTAACAAAGCGTTTCTAGGACTCTAAACCAAGTTTCATGCAACATGAGTGCTTATAAGTGTCTCAATGAGCTTTTTACTAGTTTGACGAACTTATGAAACATCTAACACTGCGTTTCTAGGACTCTAAACTAAGTTTCATGCAACATGAGTGTTTATAAGTGTCTCAATGAGCTTTGTACAAGTTTGACGAACTTATGAAACATCTAACAACGCCTTTCTAGGACTCTAAACCAAGTTTCATTCAACATGAGTGCTTATAAGTGTCTCAATGAGCTTTGTACTAGTTTAATGAACTTATGAAACATCTAACAACTCGTTTCTAGGACTCTAAACCAAGTTTCATACAACATGAGTGCTTATAAGTGTCTCAATGAGCTTTGTACTAGTTTGACGAACTTATAAAACATCGAACAACGCGTTTCTAGGACTCTAAACATAGTTTCATGCAACATGAGTGCTTATAAGTGTCTCAATGAGCTTTGTACTAGTTTGACAAACTTATGAAACATCTAACAACGCGTTTCCAGGACTCTAAACCAAGTTTCATTCCACATGAGTGCTTATAAGTGTCTCAATGAGCTTTGTACAAGTTTGACGAACTTATGAAACATTTAACAACGCGTTTCTAGGACTCTAAACCAAGTTTCATGCAACATGAGTGCTTATAAGTGTCTCGATGAGCTTTGTACTTGTTTGGCGAACTTATGAAACATCTAACAACGCGTTTCTAGGACTCTAAACCAAGTTTCATGCAACATGAGTGCTTATAAGTGTGTCAATGAGCTTTGTACAAGTTTAGAAAACTTATGAAACATCTAACAATGCGGTTTCTAGGACTCTAAACCAAGTTTCATGCAACATGAGTGCTTATAAGCGTCTCAATGAGCTTTGTACAAGTTTGACGAACTTATGAAACATCTAACAACGCAGTTTCTAGGAATCTAAACCAAGTTTCATGCAACATGAGTGCTTATAAGTGTCTCAATGAGCTTTGTACTTGTTTGAAGAACTTATGAAACATCTAACAACGCGGTTCTAGGACTCTAAACAAAGAAAGTTTCATGCAACATGAGTGCTTATAAGTGTCTCAATGAGCTTTGTACAAGTTTGACGAACTTATGAAACATCTAACAACGCGTTTCTAGGACTCTAAACCAAGTTTCATGCAACATGAGTGCTTATAAGTGTCTCGATGAGCTTTGTACAAGTTTGACGAACTTATGAAACATCTAACAACGCGTTTCTAGGACTCTAAACCAATTTTCATGCAACATGAGTGCCTATAAGTGTCTCAATGAGCTTTGTAGTGGTTTGACGAACTTATGAAACATCTAACAACGCGATTTCTAAGACTCTAAACCTAGTTTGATGCAACATGAGTGCTTATAATTGTCTCAATGAGCTTTGTACAAGTTTGAAAAACTTATGAAACATCTAAGAACGCGATTTCTAAGACTCTAAACCAAGTTTCATGCAACATGAGTGCTTATAAGTGTCTCAATGAGCTTTCTACTAGTTTGACGAACTTTTGAAACATCGAACAACACGTTTCTAGGACTCTAAACCAAGTTTTATGCAACATGAGTGCTTATAAGTGTCTCAATGAGCTTTGTACTAGTTTGACAAAATTATGAAACATCGAACAACGCGTTTCTAGGACTCTAAACCAAGTTTCATTCCACACGAGTGCTTATAAGTGTCTCGATTAGCTTTGTACAAGTTTGACAAACTTATGAAACATCTAACAACGCGTTTCTAGGACTCTAAACCAAGTTTAATGCAACATGAATTCTTATAAGTGTCTCGATGAGCTTTGTACTTGTTTGACGAACTTATGAAACATCTAACAACGCGTTTCTAAGACTCTAAACCAAGTTTCATTCAACATGAGTACTTATAAGTGTCTCAATGAGCTTTGTACTAGTTTGACGAACTTATGAAACATCTAACAACTCGTTTCTAGGACTCTAAACCAAGTTTCATGAAACATGAGTGCTTATAAGTGTCTCAATGAGCTTTGTACTAGTTTGACAAACTTATGAAACATCGAACAACGCGTTTCTAGGACACTAAACCAAGTTTCATTCCACACGAGTGCTTATAAGTGTCTCGATGAGCTTTGTACAAGTTTGACAAACTTATGAAACATCTAACAACGCGTTTCTAGGACTCTAAACCAAGTTTAATGCAACATGAATTCTTATAAGTGTCTCGATGAGCTTTGTACTTGTTTGACGAACTTATGAAACATCTAACAACGCGTTTCTAGGACTCTAAACCAAGTTTCATGCAACATGAGTGCTTATAAGTGTCTCAATGAGCTTTGTACAAGTTTGACGAACTTATGAAACATCTAACATTGCGTTTCTAGGACTCAACACCAAGTTTCATGCAACATGAGTGCTTAGAAGTGTCTCAATGAGCTTTGTACTGGTTTGACGAACTTATGAAACATCTAACAACGCGATTACTAAGACTCTAAACCAAGTTTCGTGCAACATGATTGCTTATAAGTGTCTCAATGAGGTTTGTACAAGTTTGACGAACTTATGAAACATCTAACAATGCATTTCCAGGATTAAAAACCAAGTTTCATTCAACATGAGTGCTTATAAGTGTCTCAATGAACTTTGTAGTGGTTTGACGAACTTATGAAACATCTAACAACGCGATTCTAGGACTCTAAACCAAGTTTCATGCAACATGAGTGCTTATAAGTGTCTCGATGAGCTTTGTACAAGTTTGACGAACTTATGAAACATCTAACAACGCGTTTCTAGGACTCTAAACCAAGTTTCATGCAACATGAGTGCTTATAAGTGTCTCGATGAGCTTTGTACAAGTTTGACGAACTTATGAAACATCTAACAACGCGTTTCTAGGACTCTAAACAAAGTTTCATGCAACATGAGTGCTTATAAGTGTCTCGATGAGCGTTGTACAAGTTTGACGAACTTATGAAACATCTAACAACGCGTTTTTAGGACTCTACACCAAGTTTCATGCAACATGAGTGCTTATAAGTGTCTCAATGAGCTTTGTACAAGTTTGACGAAGTTATGAAACATCTAACAACGCGTTTCTAGGATTCTAAACCAAGTTTCATGCAACATGAGTTCTTATAAGTGTCTCGATGAGCTTTGTACAAGTTTGACGAACTTATGAAACATCTAACAACGCGTTTCTAGGACTCTAAACCAAGTTTCATGCAACATGAGTGCTTATAAGTGTCTCAATGAGCTTTGTAGTGGTTTGACGAACTTATGAAACATCTAACAACGCGATTTCTAAGACTCTAAATCTAGTTTGATGCAACATGAGTGCTTATAAGTGTCTCAATGAGCTTTGTACAAGTTTGACGAACTTTTGAAACATCTAACAACGCGTTTCTAGGACTCTAAACCAAGTTTCATGCAACATGAGTGCTTATATGTGTCTCAATGAGCTTTGTACTAGTTTGACAAACTTATGAAACATCTAACAACGCGTTTCTAGGACTCTAAACCAAGTTTCATTCCTCATGAGTGCTTATAAGTATCTCAATGAGCTTTGTACAAGTTTTACGAACTTATGAAACATCTAACAACATGTTTCTAGGACTCTAAACCAAGTTTCATGCAACATGAGTGCTTATAAGTGTCTCCATGAGCTTTGTACTTGTTTGACGAACTTATGAAACATCTAACAATGCGTTTCTAGGACTCTAAACCAAGTTTCATACAACATGAGTGCTTATAATTGTCTCAATGAGCTTTGTACTAGTTTGACGAACTTATGAAACATCTAACAACTCGTTTCTAGGACTCTAAACCAAGTTTCAGGCACCGTGAGTGCTTATAAGTGTCTCAATGAGCTTTGTACTAGTTTGACGAACTTATGAAACATCGAACAACACGTTTCTAGGACTCTAAACCAAGTTTTATGCAACATGAGTGCTTATAAGTGTCTCATTGACCTTTGTACTAGTTTGACAAACTTATGAAACATCGAAAAACGCGTTTCTAGGACTCTAAACCAAGTTTCATTCCACACGAGTGCTTATAAGTGTCTCGATGAGCTTTGTACAAGTTTGAAAAACTTATGAAACATCTAACAACGTGTTTCTAGGACTCTAAACCAAGTTTAATGCAACATGAATTCTTATAAGTGTCTCGATGAGCTTTGTACTTGTTTGACGAACCTATGAAACATCTAACAACGCGTTTCTAGAACTCTAAACCAAGTTTCATTCAACATGAGTGCTTATAAGTGTCTCAATGAGCTTTGTACTAGTTTGACGAACTTATGAAACATCTAACAACTCGTTTCTAGGACTCTAAACAAGGTTTCATGCAACGTGAGTGCTTATAAGTGTCTCAATGAGCTTTGTACTAGGTTGACAAACTTATGAAACATCTAACAACGCGTTTCTAGGACTCTAAACCAAGTTTCATTCCACAAGAGTGCTTATAAGTGTCTCAATGAGCTTTGTACAAGTTTGACGAATTTATGAAACATCTAACAACGCGTTTCTAGGACTCTAAACCAAGTTTCATGCAATATGAGTGCTTATAAGTGTCTCGATGAGCTTTGTACTTGTTTGACGAACTTATGGAACATCTAACAACGCGTTTCTAGGACTCTAAACCAAGTTTCATGCAACATGAGTGCTTATAAGTGTCTCAATGAGCTTTGTACAAGTTTGAAAAACTTATGAAACATCTAACAACGCGGTTTCTAAGATTCTAAACCAAGTTTCATGCAACATAAGTGCTTATAAGCGTCTCAATGAGCTTTGTACAAGTTTGACGAACTTATGAAACATCTAACAACGCGTTTCTAGGACTTTCAACCAAGTTTCATGCAACATGAGTGCTTATAAGTGTGTCAATGAGTTTTGTACAAGTTTGACGAACTTATGAAACATCTAACAACGTGTTTCTAGGACTCTAAACCAAGTTTCATTCAACATGAGTGCTTATAAGTGTCTCAATGAGCTTTGTACTAGTTTGACGAACTTATGAAACATCTAACAACTCGTTTCTAGGACTCTAAACCAAGTTTCATGCAACATGAGTGCTTATAAGTGTCTCAGTGAGCTTTGTACTAGTTTGACGAACTTATGAAACATCGAACAACGCGTTTCTAGGACTCTAAACCAAGTTTCATGCAACATGAGTGCTTATAAGTGTCTCAATGAGCTTTCTACTAGTTTGACAAACTTATGAAACATCTAACAACGCGTTTCTAGGACTCTAAACCAAGTTTCATGCAACATGAGTGCTTATAAGTGTCTCAATGAGCTTTGTACAAGTTTGACGAACTTATGAAACATCTAACAACGCGTTTCTAGGACTCTAAACCAAGTTTCATGCAACATGAGTGCTTATAAGTGTCTCGATGAGCTTTGTACAAGTTTGACGAACTTATGAAACATCTAAAAACACGTTTCTAGGACTCTAAACCAAGTTTCATGCAACATGAGTGCTTATAAGTGTCTCAATGAGCTTTGTACTGGTTTGATGAACTTATGAAACATCTAACAACGCGATTTCTAAGACTCTAAACCTAGTTTCATGCAACATGAGTGCTTATAAGTGTCTCAATGAGCTTTGTACAAGTTTGAAAAACTTATGAAACATCTAAGAATGCGGTTTCTAAGACTCTAAACCAAGTTTCATGCAACATGAGTGCTTATAAGCGTCTCAATGAGCTTTGTACAAGTTTGACGAACTTATGAAACATCTAAAAACGTGTTTCTAGGACTCTAAACCAAGTTTCATGCAACATGAGTGCTTATAAGTGTCTCAATAAGCTTTGTACTAGTTTGACGAAGTTATGAAACATCTAACAACGCGTTTCTAGGACTCTAAACCAAGTTTCATGCAACATGAGTGCTTATAAATGTCTCAATGAGCTTTGTACAAGTTTGAGGAACTTATGAAACATCTAACAACACGGTTTCTAGGAATCTAAACCAAGTTTCATGCAACATGAGTGCTTATAAGCGTCTCAATAAGCTTTGTACAAGTTTGACGAACTTATGAAACATCTAACAAAGCGTTTCTAGGACTCTAAACCAAGTTTCATGCAACATGAGTGCTTATAACTGTCTCAATGAGCTTTTTACTAGTTTGACGAACTTATGAAACATCTAACACTGCGTTTCTAGGACTCTAAACTAAGTTTCATGCAACATGAGTGTTTATAAGTATCTCAATGAGCTTTGTACAAGTTTGACGAATTTATGAAACATCTAACAACCCGTTTCTAGGACTCTAAACCAAGTTTCATTCAACATGAGTGCTTATAAGTGTCTCAATGAGCTTTGTACTAGTTTGACGAACTTATGAAACATCTAACAACTCGTTTCTAGGACTCTAAACCAAGTTTCATGCAACATGAGTGCTTATAAGTGTCTCAATGAGCTTTGTTCTAGTTTGACAAACTTATAAAACATCGAACAACGCGTTTCTAGGACTCTAAACATAGTTTCATGCAACATGAGTGCTTATAAGCGTCTCAATGAGCTTTGTACAAGTTTGACGAACTTATGAAACATCTAACAACGCGTTTCTAAGACTCTAAACCAAGTTTCATGCAACATGAGTGCTTATATGTGTCTCAATGAGCTTTGTACTCGTTTGACAAACTTATGAAACATCTAACAACGCGTTTCTAGGACTCTAAACCAAGTTTCATTCCACATGAGTGTTTATAAGTATCTCAATGAGCTTTGTACAAGTTTTACGAACTTATGAAAAATCTAACAACGTGTTTCTAGGACTCTAAACCAAGTTTCATGCAACATTAGTGCTTATAAGTGTCTCCATGAGCTTTGTACTTGTTTGACGCACTTATGAAACATCTAACAATGCGTTTCTAGGACTCTAAACCAATTTTCATGCAACATGAGTGCTTATAATTGTCTCAATGAGTTTTGTACTAGTTTGACGAACTTATGAAATATCTAACAACTCGTTTCTAGGACTCTAAACCAAGTTTCAGGCAACGTGAGTGCTTATAAGTGTCTCAATGAGCTTTGTACTAGTTTGACGAACTTATGAAACATCGAACAACACGTTTCTAGGACTCTAAACCAAGTTTTATGCAACATGAGTGCTTATAAGTCTCAATGAGCTTTGTACTAGTTTGACAAACTTCTGAAACATCGAACAACGCGTTTCTAGGACTCTAAACCAAGTTTCATTCCACACGAGTGCTTATAAGTGTCTCGATGAGCTTTGTACAAGTTTGACAAACTTATGAAACATCTAACAACGCGTTTCTAGGACTCTAAACCAAGTTTAATGCAACATGAATTCTTATAAGTGTCTCGATGAGCTTTGTACTTGTTTGACGAACTTATAAAACATCTAACAACGCGTTTCTAGGACTCTAAACCAAGTTTCATTCAAAATGAGTGCTTATAAGTGTCTCAATGAGTTTTGTACTAGTTTGACGAACTTATGAAACATCTAACAACTCGTTTCTAGGACTCTAAACCAAGTTTCATGCAACGTGAGTGCTTATAAGCGTCTCAATAAGCTTTGTACAAGTTTGACGAACTTATGAAACATCTAACAAAGCGTTTCTAGGACTCTAAACCAAGTTTCATGCAACATGAGTGCTTATAACTGTCTCAATGAGCTTTTTACTAGTTTGACGAACTTATGAAACATCTAACACTGCGTTTCTAGGACTCTAAACTAAGTTTCATGCAACATGAGTGTTTATAAGTATCTCAATGAGCTTTGTACAAGTTTGACGAATTTATGAAACATCTAACAACGCGTTTCTAGGACTCTAAACCAAGTTTCATTCAACATGAGTGCTTATAAGTGTCTCAATGAGCTTTGTACTAGTTTGACGAACTTATGAAACATCTAACAACTCGTTTCTAGGACTCTAAACCAAGTTTCATGCAACATGAGTGCTTATAAATGTCTCAATGAGCTTTGTACAAGTTTGAGGAACTTATGAAACATCTAACAACACGGTTTCTAGGAATCTAAACCAAGTTTCATGCAACATGAGTGCTTATAAGCGTCTCAATAAGCTTTGTACAAGTTTGACGAACTTATGAAACATCTAACAAAGCGTTTCTAGGACTCTAAACCAAGTTTCATGCAACATGAGTGCTTATAACTGTCTCAATGAGCTTTTTACTAGTTTGACGAACTTATGAAACATCTAACACTGCGTTTCTAGGACTCTAAACTTAGTTTCATGCAACATGAGTGTTTATAAGTATCTCAATGAGCTTTGTACAAGTTTGACGAATTTATGAAACATCTAACAACGCGTTTGTAGGACTCTAAACCAAGTTTCATTCAACATGAGTGCTTATAAGTGTCTCAATGAGCTTTGTACTAGTTTGACGAACTTATGAAACATCTAACAACTCGTTTCTAGGACTCTAAACCAAGTTTCATGCAACATGAGTGCTTATAAGTGTCTCAGTGAGCTTTGTTCTAGTTTGACAAACTTATAAAACATCGAACAACGCGTTTCTAGGACTCTAAACATAGTTTCATGCAACATGAGTGCTTATAAGCGTCTCAATGAGCTTTGTACAAGTTTGACGAACTTATGAAACATCTAACAACGCGTTTCTAAGACTCTAAACCAAGTTTCATGCAACATGAGTGCTTATATGTGTCTCAATGAGCTTTGTACTCGTTTGACAAACTTATGAAACATCTAACAACGCGTTTCTAGGACTCTAAACCAAGTTTCATTCCACATGAGTGTTTATAAGTATCTCAATGAGCTTTGTACAAGTTTTACGAACTTATGAAAAATCTAACAACGTGTTTCTAGGACTCTAAACCAAGTTTCATGCAACATTAGTGCTTATAAGTGTCTCCATGAGCTTTGTACTTGTTTGACGCACTTATGAAACATCTAACAATGCGTTTCTAGGACTCTAAACCAATTTTCATGCAACATGAGTGCTTATAATTGTCTCAATGAGTTTTGTACTAGTTTGACGAACTTATGAAATATCTAACAACTCGTTTCTAGGACTCTAAACCAAGTTTCAGGCAACGTGAGTGCTTATAAGTGTCTCAATGAGCTTTGAACTAGTTTGACGAACTTATGAAACATCGAACAACACGTTTCTAGGACTCTAAACCAAGTTTTATGCAACATGAGTGCTTAAAAGTCTCAATGAGCTTTGTACTAGTTTGACAAACTTATGAAACATCGAACAACGCGTTTCTAGGACTCTAAACCAAGTTTCATTCCACACGAGTGCTTATAAGTGTCTCGATGAGCTTTGTACAAGTTTGACAAACTTATGAAACATCTAACAACGCGTTTCTAGGACTCTAAACCAAGTTTAATGCAACATGAATTCTTATAAGTGTCTCGATGAGCTTTGTACTTGTTTGACGAACTTATGAAACATCTAACAACGCGTTTCTAGGACTCTAAACCAAGTTTCATTCAACATGAGTGCTTATAAGTGTCTCAATGAGTTTTGTACTAGTTTGACGAACTTATGAAACATCTAACAACTCGTTTCTAGGACTCTAAACCAAGTTTCAGGCACCGTGAGTGCTTATAAGTGTCTCAATGAGCTTTGTACTAGTTTGACGAACTTATGAAACATCGAACAACACGTTTCTAGGACTCTAAACCAAGTTTTATGCAACATGAGTGCTTATAAGTGTCTCATTGACCTTTGTACTAGTTTGACAAACTTATGAAACATCGAAAAACGCGTTTCTAGGACTCTAAACCAAGTTTCATTCCACACGAGTGCTTATAAGTGTCTCGATGAGCTTTGTACAAGTTTGACAAACTTATGAAACATCTAACAACGTGTTTCTAGGACTCTAAACCAAGTTTAATGCAACATGAATTCTTATAAGTGTCTCGATGAGCTTTGTACTTGTTTGACGAACCTATGAAACATCTAACAACGCGTTTCTAGGACTCTAAACCAAGTTTCATTCAACATGAGTGCTTATAAGTGTCTCAATGAGCTTTGTACTAGTTTGACGAACTTATGAAACATCTAACAACTCGTTTCTAGGACTCTAAACAAGGTTTCATGCAACGTGAGTGCTTATAAGTGTCTCAATGAGCTTTGTACTAGGTTGACAAACTTATGAAACATCTAACAACGCGTTTCTAGGACTCTAAACCAAGTTTCATTCCACAAGAGTGCTTATAAGTGTCTCAATGAGCTTTGTACAAGTTTGACGAATTTATGAAACATCTAACACTGCGTTTCTAGGACTCTAAACCAAGTTTCATGCAATATGAGTGCTTATAAGTGTCTCGATGAGCTTTGTACTTGTTTGACGAACTTATGGAACATCTAACAACGCGTTTCTAGGACTCTAAACCAAGTTTCATGCAACATGAGTGCATATAAGTGTCTCAATGAGCTTTGTACAAGTTTGACGAACTTATGAAACATCTAAAAACGTGTTTCTAGGACTCTAAACCAAGTTTCATGAAACATGAGTGCTTATAAGTGTCTCAATGAGCTTTGTACTAGTTTGACGAACTTATAAAACATCGAACAACGCGTTTCTAGGACTCTAAACATAGTTTCATGCAACATGAGTGCTTATAAGTGTCTCAATGAGCTTTGTACTAGTTTGACAAACTTATGAAACATCTAACAACGCGTTTCTAGGACTCTAAACCAAGTTTCATTCCACATGAGTGCTTATAAGTGTCTCAATGAGCTTTGTATAAGTTTGACGAACTTATGAAACATTTAACAACGCGTTTCTAGGACTCTAAACCAAGTTTCATGCAACATGAGTGCTTATAAGTGTCTCGTTGAGCTTTGTACTTGTTTGACGAACTTATGAAACATCTAACAACGCGTTTCTAGGACTCTAAACCAAGTTTCATGCAACATGAGTGGTTATAAGTGTCTCAATGAGCTTTGTACAAGTTTGAAAAACTTATGAAACATCTAACAACGCGGTTTCTAAGATTCTAAACCAAGTTTCATGCAACATAAGTGCTTATAAGCGTCTCAATGAGCTTTGTACAAGTTTGACGAACTTATGAAACATCTAACAACGCGTTTCTAGGACTTTAAACCAAGTTTCATGCAACATGAGTGCTTATAAGTGTCTCAATAAGCTTTGTACTAGTTTGACAAACTTATGAAACATCTAACACTACGTTTCTAGGCCTCTAAACAAAGTTTCATGCAACATGAGTGTTTATAAGTGTCTCAATGAGTTTTGTACAAGTTTGACGAACTTATGAAACATCTAACAACGCGTTTCTAGGACTCTAAACCAAGTTTCATTCAACATGAGTGCTTATAAGTGTCTCAATGAGCTTTGTACTAGTTTGACGAACTTATGAATCATCTAACAACTCGTTTCTAGGACTCTAAACCAAGTTTCATGCAACTTGAGTGCTTATAAGTGTCTCAATGAGCTTTGTACTAGTTTGACGGACTTATGAAACATCGAACAACGCGTTTCTAGGACTCTAAACCAAGTTTCATGCAACATGAGTGCTTATAAGTGTCTCAATGAGCTTTCTACTAGTTTGACAAACTTATGAAACATCTAACAACGCGTTTCTAGGACTCTAAACCAAGTTTCATGCAACATGAGTGCTTATAAGTGTCTCAATGAGCTTTGTACAAGTTTGACGAACTTATGAAACATCTAACAACGCGTTTCTAGGACTCTAAACCAAGTTTCATGCAACATGAGTGCTTATAAGTGTCTCGATGAGCTTTGTACAAGTTTAACGAACTTATGAAACATCTAACAACGCGATTTCTAAGACTCTAAACCTAGTTTCATGCAACATGAGTGCTTATAAGTGTCTCAATGAGCTTTGTACAAGTTTGAAAAACTTATGAAACATCTAAGAATGCGGTTTCTAAGACTCTAAACAATGTTTCATGCAACATGAGTGCTTATAAGCGTCTCAATGAGCTTTGTACAAGTTTGACGAACTTATGAAACATCTAACAACGTGTTTCTAGGACTCTAAACCAAGTTTCATGCAATATGAGTGCTTATAAGTGTCTCAATAAGCTTTGTACTTGTTTGACGAACTTATGAAACATCTAACAACGCGTTTCTAGGACTCTAAACCAAGTTTTATGCAACATGAGTGGTTATAAGTGTCTCAATGAGCTTTGTACAAGTTTGAAAAACTTATGAAACATCTAACAACGCGGTTTCTAAGATTCTAAACCAAGTTTCATGCAACATAAGTGCTTATAAGCGTCTCAATGAGCTTTGTACAAGTTTGACGAACTTATGAAACATCTAACAACGCGTTTCTAGGACTTTAAACCAAGTTTCATGCAACATGAGTGCTTATAAGTGTCTCAATAAGCTTTGTACTAGTTTGACAAACTTATGAAACATCTAACACTACGTTTCTAGGCCTCTAAACTAAGTTTCATGCAACATGAGTGTTTATAAGTGTCTCAATGAGTTTTGTACAAGTTTGACGAACTTATGAAACATCTAACAACGCGTTTCTAGGACTCTAAACCAAGTTTCATTCAACATGAGTGCTTATAAGTGTCTCAATGAGCTTTGTACTAGTTTGACAAACTTATGAATCATCTAACAACTCGTTTCTAGGACTCTAAACCAAGTTTCATGCAACTTGAGTGTTTATAAGTGTCTCAATGAGCTTTGTACTAGTTTGACGAACTTATGAAACATCGAACAACGCGTTTCTAGGACTCTAAACCAAGTTTCATTCAACATGAGTGCTTATAAGTGTCTCAATGAGCTTTGTACTAGTTTGACAAACTTATGAAACATCTAACAACGCGTTTCTAGGACTCTAAACCAAGTTTCATTCCACATGAGTGCTTATAAGTGTCTCAATGGGCTTTGTACAAGTTTGACGAACTTATGAAACATTTAACAACGCGTTTCTAGGACTCTAAACCAAGTTTCATGCAACATGAGTGCTTATAAGTGTCTCGTTGAGCTTTGTACTTGTTTGACGAACTTATGAAACATCTAACAACGCGTTTCTAGGACTCTAAACCAAGTTTCATGCAACATGAGTGGTTATAAGTGTCTCAATGAGCTTTGTACAAGTTTGAAAAACTTATGAAACATCTAACAACGCGGTTTCTAAGATTCTAAACCAAGTTTCATGCAACATAAGTGCTTATAAGCGTCTCAATGAGCTTTGTACAAGTTTGACGAACTTATGAAACATCTAACAACGCGTTTCTAGGACTTTAAACCAAGTTTCATGCAACATGAGTGCTTATAAGTGTCTCAATAAGCTTTGTAATAGTTTGACAAACTTATGAAACATCTAACACTACGTTTCTAGGCCTCTAAACTAAGTTTCATGCAACATGAGTGTTTATAAGTGTCTACATGAGTTTTGTACAAGTTTGACGAACTTATGAAACATCTAACAACGCGTTTCTAGGACTCTAAACCAAGTTTCATTCAACATGAGTTCTTATAAGTGTCTCAATGAGCTTTGTACTAGTTTGACGAACTTATGAAACATCTAACAACTCGTTTCTTGGACTCTAAACCAAGTTTCATGCAACATGAGTGCTTATAAGTGTCTCAATGAGCTTTGTACTAGTTTGACGAAGTTATAAAACATCGAACAACGCGTTTCTAGGACTCTAAACATAGTTTCATGCAACATGAGTGCTTATAAGTGTCTCAATGAGCTTTGTACTAGTTTGACAAACTTATGAAACATCTAACAACGCGTTTCTAGGACTCTAAACCAAGTTTCATGCAACATAAGTGCTTATAAGCGTCTCAATGAGCTTTGTACAAGTTTGACGAACTTATGAAACATCTAACAACGCGTTTGTAGGACTTTAAACCAAGTTTCATGCAACATGAGTGCTTATAAGTGTCTCAATAAGCTTTGTACTAGTTTGACAAACTTATGAAACATCTAACACTACGTTTCTAGGCCTCTAAACTAAGTTTCATGCAACATGAGTGTTTATAAGTGTCTACATGAGTTTTGTACAAGTTTGACGAACTTATGAAACATCTAACAACGCGTTTCTAGGACTCTAAACCAAGTTTCATTCAACATGAGTGCTTATAAGTGTCTCAATGAGCTTTGTTCTAGTTTGACGAACTTATGAATCATCTAACAACTCGATTCTAGGACTCTAAACCAAGTTTCATGCAACTTGAGTGCTTATAAGTGTCTCAATGAGCTTTGTACTAGTTTGACGAACTTATGAAACATCGAACAACGCGTTTCTAGGACTCTAAACCAAGTTTCATGCAACATGAGTGCTTATAAGTGTCTCAATGAGCTTTCTACTAGTTTGACAAACTTATGAAACATCTAACAACGCGTTTCTAGGACTCTAAACCAAGTTTCATGCAACATGAGTGCTTATAAGTGTCTCAATGAGCTTTGTACAAGTTTGACGAACTTATGAAACATCTAACAACGCGTTTCTAGGACTCTAAACCAAGTTTCATGCAACATGAGTGCTTATAAGTGTCTCGATGAGCTTTGTACAAGTTTGACGAACTTATGAAACATCTAAAAACGCGTTTCTAGGACTCTAAACCAAGTTTCATGCAACATGAGTGCTTATAAGTATCTCAATGAGCTTTGTACTGGTTTGACGAACTTATGAAACATCTAACAACGCGATTTCTAAGACTCTAAACCTAGTTTCATGCAATATGAGTGCTTATAAGTGTCTCAATGAGCTTTGTACAAGTTTGAAAAACTTATGAAACATCTAAGAATGCGGTTTCTAAGACTCTAAACCAAGTTTCATGCAACATGAGTGCTTATAAGCGTCTCAATGAGCTTTGTACAAGTTTGACGAACTTATGAAACATCTAACAACGTGTTTCTAGGACTCTAAACCAAGTTTCATGCAATATGAGTGCTTATAAGTGTCTCAATAAGCTTTGTACTTGTTTGACGAACTTATGAAACATCTAACAACGCGTTTCTAGGACTCTAAACCAAGTTTCATGCAACATGAGTGGTTATAAGTGTCTCAATGAGCTTTGTACAAGTTTGAAAAACTTATGAAACATCTAACAACGCGGTTTCTAAGATTCTAAACCAAGTTTCATGCAACATAAGTGCTTATAAGCGTCTCAATGAGCTTTGTACAAGTTTGACGAACTTATGAAACATCTAACAACGCGTTTCTAGGACTTTAAACCAAGTTTCATGCAATATGAGTGCTTATAAGTGTCTCAATAAGCTTTGTACTAGTTTGACAAACTTATGAAACATCTAACACTACGTTTCTAGGCCTCTAAACTAAGTTTCATGCAACATGAGTGTTTATAAGTGTCTCAATGAGTTTTGTACAAGTTTGACGAACTTATGAAACATCTAACAACGCGTTTCTAGGACTCTAAACCAAGTTTCATTCAACATGAGTGCTTATAAGTTTCTCAATGAGCTTTGTACTAGTTTGACGAACTTATGAATCATCTAACAACTCGTTTCTAGGACTCTAAACCAAGTTTCATGCAACTTGAGTGTTTATAAGTGTCTCAATGAGCTTTGTACTAGTTTGACGAACTTATGAAACATCGAACAACGCGTTTCTAGGACTCTAAACCAAGTTTCATGCAACATGAGTGCTTATAAGTGTCTCAATGAGCTTTCTACTAGTTTGACAAACTTATGAAACATCTAACAACGCGTTTCTAGGATTCTAAACCAAGTTTCATGCAACATGAGTGCTTATAAGTGTCTCAATGAGCTTTGTACAAGTTTGACGAACTTATGAAACATCTAACAACGCGTTTCTAGGACTCTAAACCAAGTTTCATGCAACATGAGTGCTTATAAGTGTCTCGATGAGCTTTGTACAAGTTTGACGAACTTATGAAACATCTAAAAACGCGTTTCTAGGACTCTAAACCAAGTTTCATGCAACATGAGTGCTTATAAGTGTCTCAATGAGCTTTGTACTGGTTTGACGAACTTATGAAACATCTAACAACGCGATTTCTAAGACTCTAAACCTAGTTTCATGCAACATGAGTGCTTATAAGTGTCTCAATGAGCTTTGTACAAGTTTGAAAAACTTATGAAACATCTAAGAATGCGGTTTCTAAGACTCTAAACCAAGTTTCATGCAACATGAGGGCTTATAAGCCTCTCAATGAGCTTTGTCTAAGTTTGACGAACTTATGAAACATCTAACAACGTGTTTCTAGGACTCTAAACCAAGTTTCATGCAATATGAGTGCTTATAAGTGTTTCAATAAGCTTTGTACTAGTTTGACGAAGTTATGAAACATCTAACAACGCGTTTCTAGGACTCTAAACCAAGTTTCATGCAACATGAGTGCTTATAAGTGTCTCAATGAGCTTTGTACAAGTTTGACGAACTTATGAAACATCTAACAACGCGGTTTCTAGGAATCTAAACCAAGTTTCATGAAACATGAGTGC
The DNA here is from genome assembly GCA_963556525.1 of Cochlearia excelsa. Lineage (NCBI taxonomy): Eukaryota > Viridiplantae > Streptophyta > Magnoliopsida > Brassicales > Brassicaceae > Cochlearia > Cochlearia excelsa. Next base: position 22,918,772 of record OY748329.1, on the reverse strand, counting down.
TTATAAGCGTCTCAATAAGCTTTGTACAAGTTTGACGAACTTATGAAACATCTAACAAAGCGTTTCTAGGACTATAAACCAAGTTTCATGCAACATGAGTGCTTATAAGCTGTCTCAATGAGCTTTTTACTAGTTTGACGAACTTATGAAACATCTAACACTGCGTTTCTAGGACTCTAAACTAAGTTTCATGCAACATGAGTGTTTATAAGTGTCTCAATGAGCTTTGTACAAGTTTGACGAACTTATGAAACATCTAACAACGCGTTTCTAGGACTCTAAACCAAGTTTCATTCAACATGAGTGCTTATAAGTGTCTCAATGAGCTTTGTACTAGTTTGACGAACTTATGAAACATCTAACAACTCGTTTCTAGGACTCTAAACCAAGTTTCATGCAACATGAGTGCTTATAAGTGTCTCAATGAGCTTTGTACTAGTTTGACGAACTTATAAAACATCGAACAACGCGTTTCTAGGACTCTAAACATAGTTTCATGCAACATGAGTGCTTATAAGTCTCTCAATGAGCTTTGTACTAGTTTGACAAACTTATGAAACATCTAACAACGCGTTTCTAGGACTCTAAACCAAGTTTAATTCCACATGAGTGCTTATAAGTGTCTCAATGAGCTTTGTACAAGTTTGACGAACTTATGAAACATTTAACAACAAGTTTCTAGGACTCTAAACCAAGTTTCATGCAACATGAGTGCTTATAAGTGTCTCGATGAGCTTTGTACTTGTTTGACGAACTTATGAAACATCTAACAACGCGTTTCTAGGACTCTAAACCAAGTTTCATGCAACATGAGTGCTTATAAGTGTGTCAATGAGCTTTGTACAAGTTTGACGAACTTATGTAACATCTAACAACGCGTTTCTAGGACTCTACACCAAAGTTCATGCAACATGAATGCTTATAAGTGTCTCAATGAGCTTTGTACTGGTTTGACGAACTTATGAAACATCTAACAACGCGATTTCTAAGACTCTAAACCAAGTTTCCTGAAACATGAGTGCTTATAAGTGTCTCAATGAGCTTTGTACAAGTTTAGAAAACTTATGAAACATCTAACAATGCGGTTTCTAGGACTCTAAACCAAGTTTCATGCAACATGAGTGCTTATAAGCGTCTCAATGAGCTTTGTACAAGTTTGACGAACTTATGAAACATCTAACAACGCGAGTTTCTAGGACTCTAAACCAAGTTTCATGAAACATGAGTGCTTATAAGTGTCTCAATGAGCTTTGTACTTGTTTGACGAACTTATGAAACATCTAACAACGCGTTTCTAGGACTCTAAACAAAGTTTCATGCAACATGAGTGCTTATAAGTGTCTCAATGAGCTTTGTACAAGTTTGACGAACTTATGAAACATCTAACAACGCGTTTCTAGGACTCTAAACCAAGTTTCATGCAACATGAGTGCTTATAAGTGTCTCGATGAGCTTTTTACTAGTTTGACGAACTTATGAAAAATCTAACAACGCGTTTCTAGGACTCTAAACTAAGTTTCATGCAATATGAGTGCTTATAAGTGTCTCAATGAGCTTTGTACTGGTTTGACGAACTTATGAAACATCTAACAACTCGTTTCTTGGACTCTAAACCAAGTTTCATGCAACATGAGTGCTTATAAGTGTCTCAATGAGCTTTGTACTAGTTTGACGAACTTATAAAACATCGAACAACGCGTTTCTAGGAATCTAAACATAGTTTCATGCAACATGAGTGCTTATAAGTGTCTCAATGAGCTTTGTACTAGTTTGACAAACTTATGAAACATCTAACAACGCGTTTCTAGGACTCCAAACCAAGTTTCATGCAACATGAGTGATTATAAGTGTCTCAATGAGCTTTGTACAAGTTTGAAAAACTTATGAAACATCTAAGAATGCGGTTTCTAAGACTCTAAACCAAGTTTCATGCAACATGAGGGCTTATAAGCCTCTCAATGAGCTTTGTCTAAGTTTGACGAACTTATGAAACATCTAACAACGTGTTTCTAGGACTCTAAACCAAGTTTCATGCAATATGAGTGCTTATAAGTGTCTCAATAAGCTTTGTACTAGTTTGACGAAGTTATGAAACATCTAACAACGCGTTTCTAGGACTCTAAACCAAGTTTCATGCAACATGAGTGCTTATAAGTGTCTCAATGAGCTTTGTACAAGTTTGACGAACTTATGAAACATCTAACAACGCGGTTTCTAGGAATCTAAACCAAGTTTCATGAAACATGAGTGCTTATAAGCGTCTCAATAAGCTTTGTACAAGTTTGACGAACTTATGAAACATCTAACAAAGCGTTTCTAGGACTATAAACCAAGTTTCATGCAACATGAGTGCTTATAACTGTCTCAATGAGCTTTTTACTAGTTTGACGAACTTATGAAACATCTAACACTGCGTTTCTAGGACTCTAAACTAAGTTTCATGCAACATGAGTGTTTATAAGTGTCTCAATGAGCTTTGTACAAGTTTGACGAACTTATGAAACATCTAACAACGCGTTTCTAGGACTCTAAACCAAGTTTCATTCAACATGAGTGCTTATAAGTGTCTCAATGAGCTTTGTACTAGTTTGACGAACTTATGAAACATCTAACAACTCGTTTCTAGGACTCTAAACCAAGTTTCATGCAACATGAGTGCTTATAAGTGTCTCAATGAGCTTTGTACTAGTTTGACGAACTTATAAAACATCGAACAACGCGTTTCTAGGACTCTAAACATAGTTTCATGCAACATGAGTGCTTATAAGTCTCTCAATGAGCTTTGTACTAGTTTGACAAACTTATGAAACATCTAACAACGCGTTTCTAGGACTCTAAACCAAGTTTAATTCCACATGAGTGCTTATAAGTGTCTCAATGAGCTTTGTACAAGTTTGACAAACTTATGAAACATTTAACAACAAGTTTCTAGGACTCTAAACCAAGTTTCATGCAACATGAGTGCTTATAAGTGTCTCGATGAGCTTTGTACTTGTTTGACGAACTTATGAAACATCTAACAACGCGTTTCTAGGACTCTAAACCAAGTTTCATGCAACATGAGTGCTTATAAGTGTGTCAATGAGCTTTGTACAAGTTTGACGAACTTATGTAACATCTAACAACGCGTTTCTAGGACTCTACACCAAAGTTCATGCAACATGAATGCTTATAAGTGTCTCAATGAGCTTTGTACTGGTTTGACGAACTTATGAAACATCTAACAACGCGATTTCTAAGACTCTAAACCAAGTTTCCTGAAACATGAGTGCTTATAAGTGTCTCAATGAGCTTTGTACAAGTTTAGAAAACTTATGAAACATCTAACAATGCGGTTTCTAGGACTCTAAACCAAGTTTCATGCAACATGAGTGCTTATAAGCGTCTCAATGAGCTTTGTACAAGTTTGACGAACTTATGAAACATCTAACAACGCAGTTTCTAGGACTCTAAACCAAGTTTCATGAAACATGAGTGCTTATAAGTGTCTCAATGAGCTTTGTACTTGTTTGACGAACTTATGAAACATCTAACAACGCGTTTCTAGGACTCTAAACAAAGTTTCATGCAACATGAGTGCTTATAAGTGTCTCAATGAGCTTTGTACAAGTTTGACGAACTTATGAAACATCTAACAACGCGTTTCTAGGACTCTAAACCAAGTTTCATGCAACATGAGTGCTTATAAGTGTCTCGATGAGCTTTTTACTAGTTTGACGAACTTATGAAAAATCTAACAACGCGTTTCTAGGACTCTAAACTAAGTTTCATGCAATATGAGTGCTTATAAGTGTCTCAATGAGCTTTGTACTGGTTTGACGAACTTATGAAACATCTAACAACTCGTTTCTTGGACTCTAAACCAAGTTTCATGCAACATGAGTGCTTATAAGTGTCTCAATGAGCTTTGTACTAGTTTGACGAACTTATAAAACATCGAACAACGCGTTTCTAGGACTCTAAACATAGTTTCATGCAACATGAGTGCTTATAAGTGTCTCAATGAGCTTTGTACTAGTTTGACAAACTTATGAAACATCTAACAACGCGTTTCTAGGACTCCAAACCAAGTTTCATGCAACATGAGTGATTATAAGTGTCTCAATGAGCTTTGTACAAGTTTGACGAACTTATGAAACATCTAGCAACGCGGTTTCTAGGACTCTAAACCAAGTTTCATGCAACATGAATGCTTATAAGCGTCTCAATAAACTTTGTACAAGTTTGACGAATTTATGAAACATCTAACAAAGCGTTTCTAGGACTCTAAACCAAGTTTCATGCAACATGAGTGCTTATAAGTGTCTCAATGAGCTTTTTACTAGTTTGACGAACTTATGAAACATCTAACACTGCGTTTCTAGGACTCTAAACTAAGTTTCATGCAACATGAGTGCTTATAAGTGTCTCAATGAGCTTTGTACTAGTTTGACGAACTTATGAAACATCTAACAACTCGTTTCTTGGACTCTAAACCAAGTTTCATGCAACATGAGTGCTTATAAGTGTCTCAATGAGCTTTGTACTAGTTTGACGAACTTATAAAACATCGAACAACGCGTTTCTAGGACTCTAAACATAGTTTCATGCAACATGAGTGCTTATAAGTGTCTCAATGAGGTTTGTACAAGTTTGACGAACTTATGAAACATTTAACAACGCGTTTCTAGGACTCTAAACCAAGTTTCATGCAACATGAGTGCTTATAAGGGTCTCGATGAGCTTTAAAGTGGAGAAGGCTTTACCTGGCTATACTCGGCCACTTAAGGTAATAGCCCACTTGGATTCATCAAGAAAGCCAAGCCCACTTAGAAGATATATGACCGTTGGAGTAAGTAAGAGAGAAGAAGAAAAGAGGATAAGGTTGCAAAGCAATCCGACCGTTGGCCGCTCACTCTCCACACGCGCCATCCGTACTGTGTGGTTCCCAAAAGGAATATGCCAAAAGCATCTTTCTTATCCCTCTCTCTCTCTCTCTCCAAAAGACCTCTTTATATGTATCTTCTATCCATTGTAGAAACCTAAGCTCTTGGAAGCTCTAATATATGAAATCAAAAAGTTTGGTCCTTAATCTCTCCTTAATCTCTCCTTAATCTCTTTTAAAATCAACATGGTATCAGAGCTAAGCTCTTGACACCTTCAATCTCTTCCGCTTTAAACTCGAAATCTCTCTATTCTCTTTCGGATTCACTATTGAAATCTCTCAAGAAACTTCTTAATCCTCGTTTGAATCCGGTTAAAGGTTAAAGCTCCCACCTTTATCAAAATCCAACTCTTTTCCTCTCAATTCTTCGGTCCTATTCAAAGCTTCAAACTTTTTAAATCCAAATCTCAAAAGACCGAATCTTTCGTTCATCAAATCTCAAATCTCAACCATGGAAGATAAAGAAAGCCACAAGAACAACTCTAAGCTTCTTTGTCCGGTTACTTTGAGAGGAATCAACTATCTCCTTTGGGCAAGGACGGTAAGAACCGCCTTAGGAGGTCGTGGGCTTTGGAAACACATCCTCAAGAAAACTCAAGCCATTGATGAATCAAGCTTTGAGGATGAAGATGGAGATGTGTCCGAAGAAGCTAAGAGGTTCCAAGAAGACCAAAAGGTACTTGGAATCCTTCAAGGATCTCTTGACCCAACCATCTCCAACCTTAGCCGAGTCTTTGAAGTCAAGAAATCCATCAATAATCTCAACCAAGAAGACACCGAGTTCACTAAGCATTTTGGGAGGTTTAGGTCTCTATGGGCCGAACTAGAGATGCTTAGGCCAAGCTCGGTTGATCCTAAGGTTCTTAATGAAAGAAGAGAGCAAGACAAAGTCTTTGGCTTGCTCCTCACTCTCAATGGAAACTACAAAGACGTTATCAAGCATCTCCTAAGGTCGGATACTCTACCAAACCTCGATGATGTGTGTGCCCAACTCCAAAAGGAGCAAGGGTCTATTGTGTTGTTCGATGACAAGAAGGAGCTTGTGACCGCCAACAAAGTAGCTTTCAAACCGGCTAACAAGACCTATGAGGAGAGGAGGTCAATGACTTGTGATCATTGCAAGAAGAAGGGTCATCTCAAGGACAAGTGTTGGAATCTCCACCCTCATCTCAAGCCGGCTAAGTTCAAAGACGCAAAGGCCAACTACACCAATGACGATTCCTCAAGCCAACCTAGCTCAAGCGCAAGCGGTTCACACCACGGCAAGGAGGATGAGTCCACGGCGATTGTCCCATACACGGATGAGTTTGTGAGAAAGTCGGATCTTGAGGCTCTCATCAAAGCCCTTAAGGGCAACGGTATCAATCCCTATTACTCTCTTAGTGCTAAAATTTTAGACAATGAACCGTTTAAGCCAATTATTGTTGATTCGGGTGCTTCTCATCACATGATTAGTAACTTGAACTTGATTAGTAATGTTAAACCGGCTTTAGGTAATGTCATAATTGCTAATGGGAGTAAGATTCCTATAGAAGGATTAGGGAACCTTAGGTTGTTTGATAGAGAATCTCAAGCTCTTTATATGCCTAGCTTTACCTCTAATCTTATATCCGTTAAACGTATTGCTTGTGATCTTAATTGCAATGTTATTTTTAGTCCAAATGATGTGATTTTTCAGGATATTAAGAGTAAGAGGGTCATTGGAAAGGGAATCACAAGAGGCGATCTATATGTTCTTGAAGAGAATGATTCTCCTTCTTCTTCTTTGTTGTGTCATGCTTTTAACTCGGTTATAGCCGAGGCAAACAATGTTATTTGGCATTTTAGACTTGGTCATCCTCATTTAAATGCCTTGAAAACTCTTTTGCCTAATGTTAGTTTTGATCATCAAACTTGTGAAGCTTGTATCTTAGGCAAGCATTGTAGAACCGTCTTTCCGAAATCCACTATGTGTTACAAACCTTTTGATTTAATTCATTCGGATGTGTGGTCTTCGCCTTGTAGGTCTAGGGATAATCATGCTTATTTTGTCACTTTTATAGATGAAAGCTCTAAGTATACTTGGGTAACCCTTTTACAATCTAAGGATAGATTATTAGAAGTTTTTAAGAACTTTCAAAACTATATGACTAACCAATACAATGCTAAGATTAAAATTTTTAGATCGGACAATGGGGGAGAATACACAAGCCGAGCCTTCAAAGAACACATATCAAACCATGGGATCCTTCACCAAACCACATGTCCATATACACCACAACAAAATGGTGTAGCCGAGAGAAAGAATAGGCATCTCATGGAGGTCACACGGTCAATGATGTTCCACATGAATATCCCCAAACGGTTTTGGTCGGAAGGTGTCTTAACCGTGTGTTATCTCATCAACCGAAATCCTACTCAAATCTTAAACAATCAATCCCCCTTTGAAGTATTAAATAAAAGTAAGCCTTTTATTAATCATCTAAGAGTTTTTGGTTGTGTGTGTTTTGTGTTTGTGCCTAGTGAGCAAAGGAACAAACTTGAAGCTAAAAGCACCAAGGCAATGTTCATAGGCTACTCAAACACCCAAAAAGGATACAAGTGTTATGTACCCGAGACAAGAAGGGTATTGGTATCAAGGGATGTCAAGTTCCTAGAAGGCAAGAGCTTCTATGAAGACAAAAATTGGGATAGTGTGAAGAACCTATCCGAAAGTGTCACGGATAGAGCCACAAGCCTAAGGAACCTTATGCGCAACCTTGGTATGAATCTTGAAGAAGAAACAACTCAAGGACCAACTCAAGATACCCACCTTGGTAATGAGGGGGAGAACAATGAGCAAGCCGGTCCTCAAGAGTCAAATGAGTCCGGGGGAGAATCAAGTGCTCAAGAAGAACACCAAGTCCCAACCGAGACCAACAATACTCAAGAAACTCAAGAGGAATATCAAATTCATGACGAAGATGTGCCTCTAGAAGAGCCGGTCCTAAGAAGAAGTACTAGGATAAGGAAGCCACCTTCTAATTGGGTCAACACAAGGGTTTACTTCAATGCCAAATCCGAAGCTCATCCAACCCAAGCCTTATGTTCTCTTGCAAGCTTTCCTCAAGAACATCAAGTCTTCATCACATCTTTGGATCAACACACAATACCAAAGACTTATGAGGAGGCAATGAAGCACCAAGTATGGATTGATGCGGTTAAGGCCGAGAACAAAGCTATGGGAGACAATGAAACCTTCTATGAAACCGATCTACCTAAAGGGAAGAAAGCGGTTAGCTCAAGATACATCTTCACTATCAAGTACCTAAGCAATGGGGAGATAGAGAGACACAAGGCAAGGCTAGTGGCTAGAGGATTCACTCAAACCTATGGAGAAGACTACTTAGATACTTTTGCACCGGTAGCTAAACTCCATACGGTCCGAGTCATATTGTCTCTAGCTACCAACCTATCTTGGGATTTGTTTCAAATGGACGTGAAGAATGCTTTCCTACAAGAAGAGCTTGAGGAAGAAGTCTACATGACACCACCTCCCGGTTTAGAAGACACGGTTACACCGGGCAAAGTTCTAAGACTAAGGAAGGCTATCTATGGACTCAAGTAATCACCAAGAGCTTGGTACCACAAGCTTATCTCTACCTTGATGTCAAAAGGATTCTAGAGATCACAAGCCGAACACACCCTCTTTACCCGGCAAAGCCAAGAAGGCATAGTGGTTGTCCTCGTCTACGTGGATGATATAATTATCTCCGGGGAAAACAAGGTAGGCATTCAAGAAACTAAGAACTTTCTTAAATCTAAATTTGATATTAAAGATCTTGGCTTGCTTAAGTACTTCCTTGGGATTGAAGTATGTAGATCCGAAGAAGGTTTGTTTCTTTCCCAAAGGAAGTACACCCTTGACCTTTTAGATGTTGTAGATATGATAGGTACCAAACCGGAAAAGACACCTCTTGAAGACGGCTACAAGGTCAATAAAGAAGGAAGTGAGGATGATCAACCATACAAGGATCCACAACTCTATAGGCGGCTAGTGGGGAAACTTATCTACCTAACCATCACAAGACCAGACTTTTGCGTCTCGGTGAATCAAGTAGCACAACATATGCAAAGGCCAAAGCAACACCATTGGAATATACTCATGAGGATCTTAAGATACCTACAAGGGACATCTAGCTTGGGAATTTGGATGGGTTGCAACAAGAACACAGAAGTAGTGGGGTATTGTGATGCGGATTATGCCGGTGACCTAGAGGATAGAAGATCAACAACCGGTTATTGTACCTTCATTGGTGGGAACCTTGTCACTTGGAAAACCAAGAAGCAAAAGATAGTATCTTGCTCAACCGCCGAAGCCGAGTACCGTGCCATGAGAAAGCTCACACAAGAGCTAATGTGGTTGAAGAACCTTCTCAAGGACTTGGGCATTGAGATCAAGACACCTATCACCATGCATTGTGACAATGAAGCCGCAATCCATATAGCATCTAACTCGATCTTTCATGAGAGAACAAATCACATCGAGATCGATTGTCACAAGGTTAGAGAGCAAAGGATTAAAGGAACAATCTTGCCGTGTTACACCAAGAGCCAAGATCAACTTGCGGACATATTCACCAAGGCCACAAGCTTGAAAGTTAGTGAGTCCATCCTACCTAGGATTGGACTTATCCGGGCAATGAACGCCTAAGTCTCCAACCGCTTAACTTTGTACTCTTTTCCCTTAGGTGAGTTTTGTCCCAATGGGTTTTCTCACCAAGGTTTTTAATGAGGCAAGGTTATGCGGGTTCCAAGCTTAGCCATTGCACTAGGCTAAGATTGCGGGGGAGTGTTAAAGTGGACAAGGCTTTACCCGGCTATACTCGGCCACTTAAGGTAATAGCCCACTTCGATTCATCAAGAAAGCCAAGCCCACTTAGAAGATATATGATCGTTGGAGTAAGTAAGAGAGAAGAAGAGAAGAGGATAAGGTTGCAAAGCAATCCGACCGTTGGCCGCTCACTCTCCACACGCGCCATCCGTACGGTTTGGTTCCCAAAAGGAATATGCCAAAAGCATCTTTCTTATCCCTCTCTCTCTCTCTCTCCAAAAGACCTCTTTATATGTATCTTCTATCCATTGTAGAAACCTAAGCTCTTGGAAGCTCTAATATATGAAATCAAAAAGTTTGGTCCTTAATCTCTCCTTAATCTCTCCTTAATCTCTTTTAAAATCAACACGCGTTTCTAGGACTCTAAACCAAGTTTCATGGAACATGAGTGCTTATAAGTGTGTCAATGAGCTTTGTACAAGTTTGACGAACTTATGCAACATCTAACAACACGTTTCTAGGACTCTACACCAAAGTTCATGCAACATGAGTGCTTATAAGTGTCTCAATGAGCTTTGTACTGGTTTGACGAACTTATGAAACATCTAACAACGCGATTTCTAAGACTCTAAACCAAGTTTCCTGAAACATGAGTGCTTATAAGTGTCTCAATGAGCTTTGTACAAGTTTGAAAAACTTATGAAACATCTAACAATGCGGTTTCTAGGACTCTAAACCAAGTTTCATGCAACATGAGTGCTTATAAGCGTCTCAATGAGCTTTGTACAAGTTTGACGAACTTATGAAACATCTAACAACGCAGTTTCTAGGACTCTAAACCAAGTTTCATGCAAGATGAGTGCTTATAAGTGTCTCAATGAGCTTTGTACTTGTTTGACGAACTTATGAAACATCTAACAACGCGTTTCTAGGACTCTAAACAAAGTTTCATGCTACATGAGTGCTTATAAGTGTCTCAATGAGCTTTGTACAAGTTTGACGAACTTATGAAACATCTAACAACGCGTTTCTAGGACTCTAAACCAAGTTTCATGCAACATGAGTACTTATAAGTGTCTCGATGAGCTTTGTACAAGTTTGACGAACTTATGAAACATCTAACAACGCGTTTCTAGGACTCTAAACCAAGTTTCATGCAACATGAGTGCTTATAAGTGTCTCAATGAGCTTTGTACTGGTTTGACGAACTTATGAAACATTTAACAACGCGATTTCTAAGACTCTAAACCTAGTTTCATGCAACATGAGTGCTTATAAGTGTCTCAATGAGCTTTGTACAAGTTTGAAAAACTTATGAAACATCTAAGAACGCGGTTTCTAAGACTCTAAACCAAGTTTCATGCAACATGAGTGCTTATAAGCGTCTCAATGAGCTTTGTACATGTTTGACAAACTTATGAAACATCTAACAACGCGTTTCTAGGACTCTAAACCAAGTTTCATGCAACATGAGTGCTTATAAGTGTCTCAATAAGCTTTGTAGTAGTTTGACGAACTTATGAAACATCTAACAACGCGTTTCTAGGACTCCAAACCAAGTTTCATGCAACATGAGTGCTTATAAGTGTCTCAATGAGCTTTGTACAAGTTTGACGAACTTATGAAACATCTAGCAACGCGGTTTCTAGGACTCTAAACCAAGTTTCATGCAACATGAGTGCTTATAAGCGTCTCAATAAGCTTTGTACAAGTTTGACGAACTTATAAAACATCTAACAAAGCGTTTCTAGGACTCTAAACCAAGTTTCAAGCAACATGAGTGCTTATAAGTGTCTCAATGAGCTTTTTACTAGTTTGACGAACTTATGAAACATCTAACATTGCGTTTCTAGGTCTCTAAACTAAGTTTCATGCAACATGAGTGTTTATAAGTGTCTCAATGAGCTTTGTACAAGTTTGAGGAGATTATGAAACATCTAACAACGCGTTTCTAGGACTCTATGCAAGTTTCATTCAACATGAATGCTTATAAGTGTCTCAATGAGCTTTGTACTAGTTTGACGAACTTATGAAACATCTAACAACTCGTTTCTAGGACTCTAAACCAAGTTTCATGCAACATGAGTTCTTATAAGTGTCTCAATGAGCTTTGTACTAGTTTGACGAACTTATGAAACATCGAACAACTCGTTTCTAGGACTCTATACATAGTTTCATGTAACATGAGTGCTTATAAGTGTCTCAATGAGCTTTGTACTAGTTTGACAAACTTATGAAACATCTAACAACGCGTTTCTAGGACTCTAAACCATGTTTCATTCCACATGAGTGCTTATAAGTGTCTCAATGAGTTTTGTACAAGTTTGACGAACTTATGAAACATTTAACAACGCGTTACTAGGACTCTAAACCAAGTTTCATGCAACATGAGTGCTTATAAGTGTCTCAATGAGTTTTGTACTTGTTTGACGAACTTATGAAACATCTAACAACGCGTTTCTAGGACTCTAAACCAAGTTTCATGCAACATGAGTGCTTATAAGTGTCTCAATGAGCTTTGTACTGGTTTGACGAACTTATGAAACATCTAACAATGCGATTTCTAAGACTCTAAACCAAGTTTTCTGAAACATGAGTGCTTATAAGTGTCTCAATGAGCTTTGTTCAAGTTTGAAAAACTTATGAAACATCTAACAATGCGGTTTCTAGGACTCTAAACCAAGTTTCATGCAACATTAGTGCTTATAAGCGTCTCAATGAGCTTCGTACAAGTTTGACGAAGTTATGAAACATCTAACAACGCGTTTCTAGGACTCTAAACAAAGTTTCATGCAACATGAGTGCTTATAAGTGTTTCAATGAGCTTTGTACTAGTTTGACGAACTTATGAAACATCTAACAACGCGGTTTCTAGGACTCTAAACGAAGTTTCATGCAACATGAGCGCTTATAAGTGTCTCAATGAGGTTTGTACTAGTTTAACGAACTTATGAAACATCTAACAACGCGGTTTCTAATATTCTAAACCAAGTTTCATGCAATATGAGTTCTTATAAGTGTCTCAATGAGCTTTGTACAAGTTTGCCGAACTTATGAAACATCTAACAACGCGGTTTCTAGGACTCTAAACCAAGTTCCATGCAACATGAGTGCTTATAAGCGTCTCAATGAGCTTTGTACAAGTTTGACAAACTTATGAAACATCTAACAACGCGTTTCTAGGACTCTAAACTAAGTTTCATGCAACTTGAGTGTTTATAAGTGTCTCAATGAGCTTTGTACTAGTTTGATGAACTTATGAAACATCTAACAACGCGTTTCTAGGACTCTAAACCAAGTTTCATTCAACATGAGTGCTTATAAGTGTCTCAATGAGCTTTGTACTAGTTTGACGAACTTATGAAACATCTAACAACGCGTTTCGAGGACTCTAAACAAAGTTTCATGCAACGTGAGTGCTTATAAGTGTCTCAATGAGCTTTGTACTAGTTTGACAAACTTATGAAACATCGAACAACGCGGTTCTAGGACTCTAAACCAAGTTTTATGCAACATGAGTGCTTATAAGTGTCTCAATGAGCTTTGTACTATTTTGACAAACTTATGAATTATCGAACAACGCGTTTCTAGGAATCTAAACCAAGTTTCATTCCACATGAGTGCTTATAAGTGTCTCGATGAGCTTTGTACAAGTTTGACAAACTTATGAAACATCTAACAACGTGTTTCTAGGACTCTAAACCAAGTTTCATGCAACATGAATTCTTATAAGTGTCTCCATGAGCTTTGTACTTGATTGACGAACTTATGAAACATCTAACAACGCGTTTCTAAGACTCTAAACCAAGTTTCATGCAACATGAGTGCTTATAAGTGTCTCAATGAGCTTTGTACAAGTTTGACGAACTTATGAAACATCTAACAACGCGTTTCTAGGACTCGAAACCAAGTTTCATGCAACATGAGTGCTTATAAGTGTCTCAATGAGCTTTGTACTAGTTTGACGAACTTATGAAACATCTAACAACGTGATTTCTAAGACTCTAAACCAAGTTTCGTGCAACATGAGTGCTTATAAGTGTCTCAATGAGCTTTGTACAAGTTTGAAAAACTTATGAAACATCTACCAACGCGGTTTCTAGGACTCTAAACCAAGTTTCATGCAACATGAGTTCTTATAAGTGTCTCAATGAGCTTTGTACTAGTTTGACGAACTTATGAAACATCTAACAACGCGTTTCTAGGACTCTAAACCAAGTTTCATGCAACATGAGTGCTTATAAGTGTCTCAATAAGCTATGTACTAGTTTGACAAACTTATGAAACATCTAACAACGCATTTCTAGGACTCTAAACCAAGTTTCATTCAACAAGAGTGCTTATAAGTGTCTCAATGAGCTTTGTACAAGTTTGACGAATTTATGAAACATCTAACAACGCGTTTCTAGGACTCTAAACCAAGTTTAATTCAACATGAGTACTTATAAGTGTCTCAATGAGCTTTGTACTAGTTTGACGAACTTATGAAACATCTAACAACGCGTTTCTAGGACTCTAAACCAAGTTTCATTCCACAAGAGTGCTTATAAGTGTCTCAATGAGCTTTGTACAAGTTTGACGAATTTATGAAACATCTAACAACGCGTTTCTAGGACTCTAAACCAAGTTTCATGCAACATGAGTGCTTATAAGTGTGTCAATGAGCTTTGTACAAGTTTGACGAACTTATGAAACATCTAACAACGCCCTTCTAGGACTCTACACCAAGTTTCATGCAACATGAGTGCTTATAAGTGTCTCAATGAGCTTTGTACTGGTTTGACGAACTTATGAAACATCTAACAACGCGATTTCTAAGACTCTAAACCAAGTTTCATGCAACATGAGTGCTTATAAGTGTCTCAATGAGCTTTGTAAAAGTTTGAAAAACTTATGAAACATCTAACAATGCGGTTTCTAGGACTCTAAACCAAGTTTCATTCCACATGAGTGCTTATAAGTGTCTCAATGAGCTTTGTACAAGTTTTACGAATTTATGAAACATCTAACAACGCGTTTCTAGGACTCTAAACCAAGTTTCATGCAACATGAGTGCTTATAAATTTCTGAATGAGCTTTGTACATGTTTGACGAACTTATGAAACATCTAACAACGCGTTTCTAGGACTCTAAACAAAGTTTCATGAAACATGAGTGCTTATAAGTGTCTCAATGAGCTATGTACTAGTTTGACGAACTTATGAAACATCTAACAACGCGGTTTCTAAGACTCTAAACGAAGTTTCATGCAACATGAGTGCTTATAAGTGTCTCAATGAGCTTTGTACTAGTTTAACGAACTTATGAAACATCTAACAACGCGTTTTCTAAGATTCTAAACCAAGTTTCATGCAACATGAGTGCTTATACTGTCTCAATGAGCTTTGTACAAGTTTGACGAATTTATGAAACATCTAACAACGCGTTTTCTAGGACTCTAAACCAAGTTTCATGCAACATGAGTGCTTATAAGTGTCTCAATGAGCTTTTTACTAGTTTGACGAACTTATGAAACATCTAACAACGCGTTTCTAGGACTCTAAACTAAGTTTCATGCAACATGAGTGTTTATAAGTGTCTCAATGAGCTTTGTACAAGTTTGATGAACTTATGAAACATCTAACAACGCGTTTCTAGGACTCTAAACCAAGTTTCATGCAACATGAATTGTTATAAGTGTCTCGATGAGCTTTGTACTTGTTTGACGAACTTATGAAACATCTAACAACGCGTTTCTAGGACTCTAAACCAAGTTTCATGCAACATGAGTGCTTATAAGTGTCTCAATGAGCTTTGTACAAGTTTGACGAACTTATGAAACATCTAACAACGCGGTTTCTAGGACTCTAAACCAAGTTTCATGCAACACGAGTGCTTATAAGCGTCTCAATAAGCTTTGTACAAGTTTGACGAACTTATGAAACATCTAACAAAGCGTTTCTAGGACTCTAAACAAAGTTTCATGCAACATGAGTGTTTATAAGTGTCTCAATGAGTTTTGAACAAGTTTGACGAACTTATGAAACATCTAACTATTGAAACTGATGTCTAACTTCACTAAGGCATTGGTACTTATGGTTACTTGATGTACAAGCCAAGCCGAGTGTAACCGCGCCCTAAAAATAAGGAAGGCAAAAGAAGGAAGCAAGTTTACCCGGGTAAAAACCGTCTAAGGGTAAACCGAGAGAAGGAAGAAAATTACCGAGCAACGTGTACCGCAGTACGGAGAATCATCGGGCTCCAGCTGCGCAACTGGACAAAATTATCGGGCTCCCACGTGCCGGTATGCGGCTCCAACGGTTATGTTGACTAAAACCGTGTGGCGCCTCCTTTTACTTTACCTTTTCTTCCTTATCTATTAACGGTAACATTGTTGCTTTATATTGGCTTGTAAAAACATTATTGTTACTTAACTTTCTGAAATCAATAATTAATGGAAGTTCTTTATCTCTTTTCTCTCCTTTTCTCTCAAGAACACCGAAACATATTCTTCCCTAAACACATCTAAACACGTTCAAATTCTAACATGGTATCAGAGCAATCTTGCTCTTCAAACCATTCTCTACTTCCGCTACTCTAAATCTCTTACAAATCTTCTTCAAATCTGTGTGTTCTTTGTGTTCTTGACCGGAAAAGTTTCTGTTTTTCGAAAAGTTTATATCTTTTCTCTAGATCTATAGGTTTCTTCGGTAAAGCAACAAGCTTTCTTCAAAAAGCCTTGCCTTTGTCTCTGTTTTGTGAAGAAACCCCTTTCTAAAACTCTAAACTTTATTCAAGATCCAAGCTTTCTTGTGTTTTTAGCCTAGATCTATCATAAAGTTACCTCCTTTTATCATTTTCCTTACCAAATCTTTCACAAAGTTCCATCTTTTCTAATGGAAGACAAAGAAGGAAGCAAGAAGGTGATTTGCCCGGTCAAAATCGCTCTTTGTGGTCGCGGTTTATGGAGCCACATCATCAAAACCCAGGATGCCACCGAGAAGACTCTTGAAGAGAGCGACTTGACATCCACGGAAGGTATTTGGTTCCAAGAGGACCAAAAGGTACTAAGCATCATTCAAGGATCTTTAGATCCACCCATTCTTGAAGCCTACTCATATTGTGAAACCGCCAAATCTTTGTGGGATACTCTCCAAGTGGTCTATGGGAATATCTCAAATCTTAGCCGTGTATTTGAAGTCAAGAAGGCGATTAGTACTCTCACTCAAGAAGATACTGAATTCACCAAGCACTTTGGCAAATTCAGAGCCTTGTGGGCAGAGTTTGAGATGTTGAGGCCAAGCACCGTTGATCCAAAGATTCTCATGGAAAGGAGAGAACAAGACAAGGTCTTTGCCTTGTTATTGTCTCTAAATGGTGGCTACAAAGATCTCATCAAACATCTACTCCTCTCGGATACTCTTCCAAATCTTAAGGAAGTATGTGCCCAACTTCAAAAGGAGCAAGGATCTATAGAGCTCTTTGGTGGGAAGAAAGAACTAGTATCCGCCAACAAAGTCACCTTCAAGCCGACTACAAAGACATATGAAGAGCGCAAATCTCTCATGTGTGATCATTGCAAGAAGAAGGGACATTCCAAGGAGAGATGCTCACTACAAGAAACTGGGCTTTTAGCAACGAAATTTAGCAAGGAAATAGCGACGAATAAATATAGCAACGAAATAGCAACGAATTGGCGACGAAATAGCAACGAAGAATAATGTCGTCGCTAAATCGTCGCTATTTGGCGAGGTATGTTTTCGTCGCTATATTGGCTACGATTTAGCGACGATTTTGGCGACGAATAAGTGCCGCGTCGCTAAATCGTCGCTACTTAGCGACGATTTAGCGACGAATATATATCCTGGCTAATTAGCGACGAATTAGCGAGGAGGGTCGCTAAGTAGGTAAACTACGCTTCTTTCGTTGCCATTTCGTCGCTAATATAGCGACGAATTGGCAACGATTTATAAAAAATCTAATTTTCGATGGATTACAGATTTAGGGGTTCAAGATCGTTGCTAAATCGTCGCTAAACTTAATTACATTTCGTTGCTAAATCGTCGCCATTTCGTTGCTAACCATGATTCCTTGCCAATTCGTTGCTAAGTCGTTGCAATCCTTCGAACTTTAAACCCCTAAAACACCACTTAATATCGATTTATACGAGTTTTACTTAACTAAAAAAGTGTACAAAACTAGTAATATATTTGTATAAACCAATAAAAATTATAGATTACAAAATTATACTTAACACATTTAAGCTAAGTAAACCATAACTTATAAGAGTTTATACTATAAAGTTCATAATAAACTAGTTTACAAGTTTTTTTGTCATATATTGAGTTTGTGACTTCATATGATCAATGTTATAAACTCGTTTTAACGAAAAAGTGGTAAAAAAACGATACAAACCGAATTTAGGGTTCCAAACCCTAAAATAAGGGTTTAGCATTAGCGACGATTTAGCAACGAATCGTTGCTATTTCGTCGCTATTGACATTTAGCGACGATTTAGCAACGAATCGTTGCTATTTCGTCGCTAATGTTAAACCTCCTTACATCCTCGTACTTGGAAATACGATGAATGTCGTTTCGTGTCATGTTAACATATAGCTACGAATTAACAACGAATTGGCAACGATTCGTTGCTAAATCGTCGCTAAATATACATAGCGACGAAATAGCAACGAATTCTGACATGCATGTACTTATTAAATACGATGTAAATCGCTTCGTGTCACGTTACCATATAGCGACGAAATAGCAACGAATCGTTGCTAAATCGTCGCTATATTGTATCGTCGCTAAATCGTCGCCTTTTTTTCGTTTGCCGCGGGTGGGAAACCAAAAGGTTTGAACCAAAAGAAGCGACGAAATAGCGACGAATCGTTGCTAATTCGTCGCTAATTTAGCGACGAATTAGCAACGACACAAAATCCTATATATACCCGACGACACTTCTCATTTTTTCCCACAATCTCATTCTCTCTCTCTCTCTAAAATATTTTATCTCTCTAAAAAAACCCAATTCCAAAACCCAACTTCAAAAACATGTCTCAAAATAACCAACCCCCTCATTACTATAATTTCATAAGGAACCGATCCGGTTCCACCTCTACTTCAAACCCATCCCAACAAAACCCATCCCAACAAAACCCACCCCAACAAGACCCACCCCAACAAAACCCAAGTCAAGATCCTATTCCCGATGCTCCAACTCGATCCCCCCGTCGATTTACCACCACCTCAGCATCTTGGACCGCACATGCAACGGATCCTCGACTTTCTTCGGCAGGAGAGCCACCAGTACCTACCGTTGCTCCATTCCAAGCGGCCACAAGGGACATTTTGGTAATTATTTAATTGATTTTAATAATTAATTGATTTTTATATTATTTAATTAATTGATTTATTTTAATTAATTGATTTTTATATTATTTAATTAATTGATTTTCAAATATAATAATTGCTAACGATAAATTTATTTTTCGTAGGTTTTGCGATAACAAGGTTAGTAGGAGTGTCTCGGATGTGATGAAGACGTATTTCGTGGAGCCGCACGTCAACTGGTCGCAGACCCCTCCTTATATCAAGGACATCTGGTTCGAATCTTTTGCGGTAAATAAAATTTTTAATTATTTAAATTTAAAAAATTAAACATTATAAAAAGTTAATATATAAATATTTATTGTAATAAAATAACTTATATATTATATAAAATGTAATAATTATTACAAAATTTATTTTTTTATTATTTAAAATTTATTTTAATATTTTTAAAAACTCAAATAGCAAAAATGGCATTGGCGGGAGGAAGACATGTTTGAAGTCCGCAAGGGTTTCGAGGAGAAAGCCATGCATCGTCTTACCGGGATTATCAACAAATGGAAGACGAAGTGGCTGAAGAAGGGAGACGAGGCGAAACCCATAGCAATGGATGGGGCGGTGTGGAAGGGCCTTTGCGACTATTGGACGAACCCGCATTCGGTTCAAGTTGCGGGTAGTCTGCTCCAAGTCCCGACTCACACCGATCGACGAGACCGGTCCGTATGTCCACACCTCGGGACCGACTTCTTACGCCGAACGGCGTATAAAGATGGTATTAATTAATATATATTTAAAATTTCATTATTTTTTCAAATAATATAAAATTTAAAAATATATAATTTAATTATAATTTTCAATAGCGCGAGGAGATGGGCGAACTTCCGCCCATTGTAGAAATTTTGAAGAAGGTCCGGAAGAGGAAGGACGGGACCTATGTGAGTTCACGATCCGAAAAGATCGTGAACGCATATGAGGCTAGAGTCGCCGAGCGGCTTAGTCAGGGTTCGACGTCGACCGAAGGTAGTTCGGTCAACTCCTCGGGACAGCTTGTCGGTCACCGAGTGCGACAAGATCTACTATGAGGTAATAATTTAAAATAATTTAATTTAATTCATAATAATATTTATTTTATTAATATCTAACGATTTTAAATTGTCTATATAGGTGGCCCCGAAGACGAAGAAGAACCGCACTTTTGGAGTCGGTTCGATTGAGACGGTTCCCGCTGCTTCTTCTTCGCAGCCTCGTCCCACTGCCCAAGATCACGCCGAAGAGAATGTTCGGTTGAGGGAGCAGCTCGCGGCACAAGAAGTCCGCTATCGAACATCACGGACTTCTTCTCCATCATCGCGATGGAAAGTCCAAACCTCGCGAGGTTGATGCAGCGACGGGGAGTCCAACCAACTCAGCCACCGAGTGATCCCTCCAGATGTAGCGGCAGCGGCAGCTCAAGACCTCGGACGTGATATCGGGATTGATGATTACGTCGTCGATCCCGATGATCCCGCTGATCCCGCTGTTTAGTTTTAATTTATTGTATTTTTAAAATATTTTGTATTTTTTTAATATTTTTATAATTGTTTTTTTAAAAATTTGTTTTTTTAAAATTTGTTTTTTTAAAAATTTTTTTTTTAAATCGTCGCTAATTCGTCGCTAATATAGCGACGAATTAGCAAGGACGTGTCAAGCCATCCTTGCTAATTCGTTGCTAAATTAGCGACGAATTAGCAACGATGTGTTAACACATCGTTGCTAATTCGTCGCTAATTTAGCAACGAATTAGCAAGGATTTGTTTTCGCAAAATATTTAATTTGGAAATTTATTTTTTATACCGTCGCTTATTCGTCGCTAATATTTTACGACCAACGTCGCTAATTCGTCGCTAATATTTTACGACCAACGTCGCTAATTCGTCGCTAAATTAGCGACGAATTAGCGACGAAATATAATTAGCGACGATTATGTGGCGTCGCTACATTGGCGACGAAATAGCGACGATTTGAAAATGGCGACGATTTAGCGACGAATATTGAATAGCGACGAGCGTATAGCGACGAAAATATTCTCGTCGCTAAATCGTCGCTAGTTGCCAATAGCGACGATTTAGCGACGAAAAACGGCGTTGCTATTTGCCGTTTTTCTTGTAGTGGCTGGATACTTAACCCCCACCTCAAACCGTCAAAATTCAAAGATGCAAAGGCGCACTTCTCCAATGATGATTCTGCAAGTGGAGCTAGCTCTAGTACCACAAGTTTAAGCGGCAAGGAGAAGGAGGAGGATGCCACGGCCATTGTCCCATACCATGATGAATACGTGAGGAAATCTGACTTGGACGCACTCATCAAAGCCCTTAAGGGCTCCGGTATTGAATCTCTTTACTCTCTTAATGCTAAAATGATTGAAAAACCTATTATCATTGATTCGTGAGCTTCACATCACATGATTAGTAATGAAAACCTGATTAGCAATATAAAACCAGCTCTTGGAAATGTGATCATTGCAAATGGTAGTAGAATTCCGGTTAAAGGGTTAGGAAATCTTAGGTTGTTCAATAGAGAATCTCAAGCCTTGTATATGCCAAATTTTACTTCTAATCTTATCTCTGTAAAACAGATTGCCTGTGATCTTAATTGCAATGTCATATTTAGTCCTAATGAAGTGATTTTCAGGATATTGAAAGTAAAGAGATTATTGGGAAAGGTGTTACAAGAGGAGATCTAGACAAGGAAGTGTCAAGCTCTCATCATCACTCTGTTTTTAGCTCTGTTTTAGCCGAGGCAAATAATGTGCTTTGGCACTATAGACTTGGGCATCCTCATGTTAAAGCTTTAAAAACTCTTTTGCCAAATGTTTTCTTTGATCATGCTACTTGTGAACCTTGCATTTTAGGCAAGCATCACAAATCTGTTTTCTCAAACTCTAAAACCCTTTATGAAAATTGTTTTGATCTTGTTCATTCTGATGTTTGGTCATCTCCTTGCAAGTCTAGAGAAAACCAAGCTTATTTTGTCACGTTTATAGATGAAAAATCAAAATATACTTTGTTAACTCTTTTACCATCTAAAGATAGGGTGCTAGATGCGTTTAAAAATTTTCAAAACTACATCACTAACCAATACAATGCAAGGATTAAATGTTTCAGATCAGATAATGGAGGAGAATATACAAATAATGCATTCAAAGAACACATAGCAAAACATGGAATACTACATCAGACAAGCGGTCCATATACTCCTCAACAAAATGGCGTGGCAGAGAGGAAGAATATACACTTGATGGAAGTAACAAGAGCTATGATGTTCCACATGAATGTACCCAAGAAGTTTTGGGCTGATGCTGTTTCAACAGCTTGTTACCTCATAAACAGAACTCCAACACAAATTTTGGAGAATCAATCTCCATATCAGGTATTGAACAAAGCAAAACCCTTTATCAATCATCTAAGGGTGTTTGGTTGTTTGTGTTTTGTGTTTGTGCCAGGAGAACAGAGAAATAAACTTGATGCAAAGAGCACAAGAGCAATGTTCATCGGCTACTCAACAACACAGAAGGGATATAAGTGCTATGTTCCTGAATCTAGAGGAGTACTCATCTCAAGAGAGGTCAAGTTTATTGAGGGAAAGAGCTACTATGAAGGAAACACATGGGAAGATGTCAAAGACCTACGTGAAACTACCATGGACAAAGCTACTAGTCTCAGAAACTTGATGAGAAACTTGGGAATGGACATAAGTGAAGAAACCAATACATAAACTTCTCACCAAAACTCCCACCTTGATCATGAAGGGGGGAACAATGATGATACACAAGTAAACCAGGAAACAAATGGGGATCAAAGGGATGAACCTGAAACTCAAGAAGAGCATCAAGGAGAACCAGAAGATACTCAAGCTCCAGATTTGGTTCACCAGGAAGAAGTTCATCAAGAGATACATGATCAAGCTGCTCCTGCCCCCATTACTCTAAGAAGGAGTACTAGGACTAAGAATCCAGCTTCAAACTGGAAAAATACCAGAGTCTACTTCGACAGCAATGCTGAAGCACATCCCATCCAAGCCAAGTGCTCCCTTGCTTCATTTCCTCCGGAACATCAAGCATTCATTACCAAGATGGATCAACATTGGATTCCAAGAACTTATGAAGAGGCTATTGAGCATGAGGTATGGAGTAATGCTGTGAAGGCTGAGAACAAAGCAATGGAACGCAACCATACATGGGATGAGGCTGAGTTACCCAAAGGCAAGAAAGCTGTGAGTTCAAGATATGTGTTTACTATCAAATACTTGAGCAATGCTGAAATTGAGAGGCACACGGCTAGACTTGTTGCAAGGGGTTTTACACAAACCTATGTAGAGGATTACCTAGACACCTTTGCTCTTGTGGCTAAACTTCACACATTAAGGGTGATCTTATCCTTAGCCGTAAACCTGGATTGGGATCTATGGCAGATGGACGTCAAAAACGCATTCCTCCAAGGAGAGTTAGAGGAAGAAGTGTATATGACTCCACCACCAGGCCTAGAAGATTCAGTAACACCAGGAAAGGTATTAAGACTTAGAAAGGCAATCTATGGGCTGAAACAATCTCCAAGGGCTTGGTATCACAAGTTAAGCTCAACCCTCACATCAAGAGGCTTCAAGATGAGCCAAGCTGAACATACCCTCTTCACATTGCAAAGCAAAGAAGGTATAGTTAAGCTCAACCCTCACATCAAGAGGCTTCAAGATGAGCCAAGCTGAACATACCCTCTTCACATTGCAAAGCAAAGAAGGTATAGTTGTTATCCTCATCTACGTGGATGACATAGTCATCTCTGGGGATAACAAGGTAGGCATTTCTGAAACCAAAGAATACTTAAAATCTGTGTTTGATATTAAGGACTTGGGGATAATGAGATATTTTCTTGGTATTGAGATTAGCCGATCCAAAGAAGGGCTATTTCTATCCCAAAGAAAATATGTTATGGATCTTCTTAATGAAACAGGTCATAAAGATGGCAAGGCTGCAAAAACACCGTTGGAGGATGGCTACAAAGTCATAAGAGAGGGGGAGCTTGAAGACCAACCTTTCAAAGATCAAAAACTCTATAGACGGCTGGTTGGTAAGCTCATATACTTAACTATAACCAGACCTGATATATGTTTTGTTGTGAATCAGGTGAGCCAACACATGCAAAGGCCTAAGATTCATCACTGGAACATGGTAGAGAGAATACTCAAGTACCTTAGAGGAACATTAAGTCAAGGCATTTGGATGGGCAGGAATCAAAACACAGAAGTGGTCGGCTATTGTGATGCTGATTATGCAGGGGATGTGGAGGATAGGAGATCCACCACAGGATACTGCACATTCATTGGAGGTAACTTGGTTATATGGAAGACCAAGAAGCAGAAGATTGTGTCATGTTCAAGTGCTGAGTCCGAATACAGAGCCATGAGAAAGCTCACACAAGAGCTAATGTGGCTGAAGAACCTACATGGAGATCTTGGTATAGATATCAAGAAGCCTATGACCATGCATTGTGACAACAAGGCAGCCATTCATATTGCCTCCAACTCTGTTTTTCATGAGAGGACCAAGCATATAGAGATGGATTGCCACAAAGTCCGAGAACAAATGGTAAGGGGAACCATACTGCCTTGCTATACAAAGAGCCAAGATCAACTAGCCGATATCTTCACCAAGTCGGCTAGCCTCAAGGTATATGAGTTTGTGCTGCCAAAGCTAGGACTCACCAACTTGCTCAAGAGCTAGAAGACCCTAACCGTATGCTTCATACTCTTTTCCCTTCAAGTAGTTTTATCCCTAGTGGTTTTCTCTTTGAAGGTTTTAATGAGGTGAAGTATGCGATTCCAAGCTTAGCCATTGCATTAGGCTAAGCTTGAGGGGGAGTATTGAAACTGATGTCTAACTTCACTAAGGCATTGGTACTTATGGTTACCGCGCCCTAAAAATAAGGAAGGCAAAAGAAGGAAGCAAGTTTACCCGGGTAAAAACCGTCTAAGGGTAAACCGAGAGAAGGAAGAAAATTACCGAACAACGTGTACCGCAGTACGGAGAATCATCGGGCTCCAGCTGCGCAACCGGACAAAACTATCGGGCTCCCACGTGCCGGTATGCGGCTCCAACGGTTATGTTGACTAAAACCGTGTGGCGCCTCCTTTTACTTTACCTTTTCTTCCTTATCTATTAACGGTAACATTGTTGCTTTATATTGGCTTGTAAAAACATTATTGTTACTTAACTTTCTGAAATCAATAATTAATGGAAGTTCTTTATCTCTTTTCTCTCCTTTTCTCTCAAGAACACCGAAACATATTCTTCCCTAAACACATCTAAACACGTTCAAATTCTAACACTAACAACGCGTTTCTAGGACTCTAAACCAAGTTTCATTCAACATGAGTGCTTATAAGTGTCTCAATGAGCTTTGTATTAGTTTGACGAACTTATGAAACATCTAACAACGCGTTTCTAGGACTCTAAACGAAGTGTCATGCAACATAAGCGCTTATAAGTGTCTCAATGAGCTTTGTACTAGTTTGACGAACTTATGAAACATCTTACAACGCGGTTTCTAGGAATCTAAACCAAGTTTCATGCAACATGAGTGCTTATAAGTTTCTCAATGAGCTTTGTACTACTTTTACGAACTTATGAAACATCGAACAACGAGTTTCTAGGACTCTAAACCAAGTTTCATGCAACATGAGTGCTTATAAGTGTCTCAATGAGCTTTGTACTAGTTTGACAAACTTATGAAACATCTAACAACGCGTTTCTAGGACTCTAAACCAAGTTTCATGCAACATGAGTGCTTATAAGTGTCTCAATGAGCTTTGTACAAGTTTGACGAACTTATGAAACATCTAACAACGCGTTTCTAGGACTCTAAACCAAGTTTCATGCAACATGAGTGCTTATAAGTGTCTCAATGAACTTTGTACTGGTTTGACGAACTTATGAAACATCTAACAACGCGATTTCTAAGACTCTAAACCTAGTTTCATGCAACATGAGTGTTTATAAGTGTCTCAATGAGCTTTGTACAAGTTTGAAAAACTTATGAAACATCTAAGAACGCGGTTTCTAAGACTCTAAACCAAGTTTCATGCAACATGAGTGCTTATAAGCGTTTTAATGAGCTTTGTACAAGTTTGACGAACTTATGAAACATCTAACAACGCGTTTCTAGGACTCTAAACCAAGTTTCATGCAACATGAGTGCTTATAAGTGTCTCAATGAGCTTTGTACAAGTTTGACGAACTTATGAAACATCTAACAACTCGTTTCTAGGACTCTAAACCAAGTTTCATGCAACATGAGTGCTTATAAGTGTCTCAATGAGCTTTGTACTAGTTTGACGAACTTATAAAACATCGAACAACGCGTTTCTAGGACTCTAAACATAGTTTCATGCAACATGAGTGCTTATAAGTGTCTCAATGAGCTTTGTACTAGTTTGACAAACTTATGAAACATCTAACAACGCGTTTCTAGGACTCTAAACCAAGTTTCATTCCACATAAGTGCTTATATGTGTCTCAATGAACTTTGTTCCAAGTTTGACGAACTTATGAAACATTTAACAACGCGTTTCTAGTACTCTAAACCAAGTTTCATGCAACATGAGTGCTTATAAGTGTCTCGATGAGCTTTTTACTTGTTTGACGAACTTATGAAACATCTAACAACGTGTTTCTAGGACTCTAAACAAAGTTTCATGCAACATGAGTGCTTATAAGTGTCTCAATGAGCTTTGTACTAGTTTGACAAACTTATGAAACATCTAACAACGCGGTTTCTAGGACTCTAAACGAAGTTTCATGCAACATGAGTGCTTATAAGTGTCTCAATGAGCTTTGTACTAGTTTAACGAACTTATGAAACATCTAACAACGCGGTTTCTAAGATTCTAAACCGAGTTTCATGCAATATGAGTGCTTATAAGTGTCTCAATGAGCTTTGTACAAGTTTGACGAACTTATGTAACATCTAACAACGCGGTTTCTAGGACTCTAAACCAAGTTTCATGCAACATGAGTGCTTATAAGCGTCTCAATGAGCTTTGTACAAGTTTGACGAACTTATGAAACATCTAACAACGCGTTTCTAGGACTCTAAACAAAGTTTCATGCAACATGAGTGCTTATAAGTGTCTCAATGAGCTTTTTACTAGTTTGACGAACTTATGAAACATCTAACAACTCGTTTCTAGGACTCTAAACTAAGTTTCATGCAACGTGAGTGTTTATAAGTGTCTCAATGAGCTTTGCACTAGTTTGATGAACTTATAAAACATCTAACTACGCGTTTCTAGGACTCTAAACCAAGTTTCATGCAACATGAGTGCTTATAAGTGTCTCAATGAGCTTTGTACAAGTTTGACGAACTTATGAAACATCTAACAACGCGTTTCTGGGACTCTAAACCAAGTTTCATGCAACATGAGTGCTTATAAGTGTCTCGATGAGCTTTTTACAAGTTTGACAAACTTATGAAACATCTAACAACGCGTTTCTAGGACTCTAAACCAAGTTTCATGCAACATGAGTGCTTATAAGTTTCTCAATGAGCTTTGTACTACTTTTACGAACTTATGAAACATCGAACAACGAGTTTCTAGGACTCTAAACCAAGTTTCATGCAACATGAGTGCTTATAAGTGTCTCAATGAGCTTTGTACTAGTTTGACAAACTTATGAAACATCTAACAACGCGTTTCTAGGACTCTAAACCAAGTTTCATGCAACATGAGTGCTTATAAGTGTCTCAATGAGCTTTGTACAAGTTTGACGAACTTATGAAACATCTAACAACGCGTTTCTAGGACTCTAAACCAAGTTTCATGCAACATGAGTGCTTATAAGTGTCTCAATGAACTTTGTACTGGTTTGACGAACTTATGAAACATCTAACAACGCGATTTCTAAGACTCTAAACCTTGTTTCATGCAACATGAGTGCTTATAAGTGTCTCAATGAGCTTTGTACAAGTTTGAAAAACTTATGAAACATCTAAGAACGCGGTTTCTAAGACTCTAAACAAAGTTTCATGCAACATGAGTGCTTATAAGCGTCTCAATGAGCTTTGTACAAGTTTGACGAACTTATGAAACATCTAACAACGCGTTTCTAGGACTCTAAACCAAGTTTCATGCAACATGAGTGCTTATAAGTGTCTCAATGAGCTTTGTACAAGTTTGACGAACTTATGAAACATCTAACAACTCGTTTCTAGGACTCTAAACCAAGTTTCATGCAACATGAGTGCTTATAAGTGTCTCCATGAGCTTTGTACTAGTTTGACGAACTTATAAAACATCGAACAATGCGTTTCTAGGACTCTAAACATAGTTTCATGCAACATGAGTGCTTATAAGTGTCTCAATGAGCTTTGTACTAGTTTGACAAACTTATGAAACATCTAACAACGCGTTTCTAGGACTCTAAACCAAGTTTCATTCCACATGAGTGTTTATATGTGTCTCAATGAACTTTGTTTCAAGTTTGACGAACTTATGAAACATTTAACAACGCGTTTCTAGGACTCTAAACCAAGTTTCATGCAACATGAGTGCTTATAAGTGTCTCGATGAGCTTTTTACTTGTTTGACGAACTTATGAAACATCTAACAACGTGTTTCTAGGACTCTAAACAAAGTTTCATGCAACATGAGTGCTTATAAGTGTCTCAATGAGCTTTGTACTAGTTTGACAAACTTATGAAACATCTAACAACGCGGTTTCTAGGACTCTAAACGAAGTTTCATGCAACATGAGTGCTTATAAGTGTCTCAATGAGCTTTGTACTAGTTTAACGAACTTATGAAACATCTAACAACGCGGTTTCTAAGATTCTAAACCGAGTTTCATGCAATATGAGTGCTTATAAGTGTCTCAATGAGCTTTGTACAAGTTTGACGAACTTATGAAACATCTAACAACGCGGTTTCTAGGACTCTAAACCAAGTTTCATGCAACATGAGTGCTTATAAGCGTCTCAATGAGCTTTGTACAAGTTTGACGAACTTATGAAACATCTAACAACGAGTTTCTAGGACTCTAAACAAAGTTTCATGCAACATGAGTGCTTATAAGTGTCTCAATGAGCTTTTTACTAGTTTGACGAACTTATGAAACATCTAACAACTCGTTTCTAGGACTCTAAACTAAGTTTCATGCAACGTGAGTGTTTATAAGTGTCTCAATGAGCTTTGCACTAGTTTGATGAACTTATGAAACATCTAACTACGCGTTTCTAGGACTCTAAGCCAAGTTTCATGCAACATGAGTGCTTATAAGTGTCTCAATGAGCTTTGTACAAGTTTGACGAACTTATGAAACATCTAACAACGCGTTTCTGGGACTCTAAACCAAGTTTCATGCAACATGAGTGCTTATAAGTGTCTCGATGAGCTTTTTACAAGTTTGACAAACTTATGAAACATCTAACAACGCGTTTCTAGGACTCTAAACCAAGTTTCATGCAACATGAGTGCTTAGAAGTGTCTCAATGAGATTTGTACTGGTTTGACGAACTTATGAAACATCTAACAACGCGATTTCTAAGACTCTAAACCTAGTTTCATGCAACATGAGTGCTTATAAGTGTCTCAATGAGATTTGTACAAGTTTGAAAAACTTATGAAACATCTAACAACGCGGTTTCTAAGACTCTAAACCAAGTTTCATGCAACATGAGTGCTTATGAGCGTCTCAAAGAGCTTTGTACAAGTTTTACGAACTTATGAAACATCTAACAACGCGTTTCTAGGACTCAAAACCAAGTTTCATGCAACATGAGTGCTTATAAGTGTCTCAATGAGCTCTGTACAAGTTTGACGAACTTATGAAACATCTAACAACGCGTTTCTACGACTCTAAACCAAGTTTCATGCAACATGAGTGCTTATAAGTGTCTCAATGAGCTTTGTACTAGTTTGACGAACTTATGAAACATCTAACAACGCGATTTCTAAGACTCTAAACCAAATTTCGTGCAACATGAGTGCTTATAAGTTTCTCAATGAGCTTTGTACAAGTTTGAAAAACTTATGAAACATCTAACAACGGGGTTTCTAGGACTCTAAACCAAGTTTCATGCAACATGAGTGCTTATAAGTGTCTCAATGAGCTTTGTACTAGTTTGACGAACTTATGAAACATCTAACAACGCGTTTCTAGGACTCTAAACCAATTTTCATGCAACATGAGTGCTTATAAGTGTCTCAATAAGCTTTGTACTACTTTGACAAACTTATGAAACATCTAACAACGCATTTCTAGGACTCTAAACCAAGTTTCAATCAACAAGAGTGCTTATAAGTGTCTCAATGAGCTTTGTACAAGTTTGACGAATTTATGAAACATCTAACAACGCGTTTCTAGGACTCTAAACCAAGTTTCATTCAACATGAGTGCTTATAAGTGTCTCGATGAGCTTTGTACTAGTTTGACGAACTTATGAAACATCTAACAACTCGTTTCTAGGACTCTAAACCAAGTTTCATGCAACATGAGTGCTTATAAGTGTCTCGATGAGCTTTGTACTTGTTTGACGAACTTATGAAACATCTAACAACGCGTTTCTAGGACTCTAAACCAAGTTTCATGCAACATGAGTGCTTATAAGTGTGTCAATGAGCTTTGTACAAGTTTGACGAACTTATACAACATCTAACAACGCGTTTCTAGGACTCTAAACCAAGTTTAATGCAACATGAGTCCTTATAAGTGTCTCAATGAGCTTTGTACTGGTTTGACGAACTTATGAAACATCTAACAACGCGATTTCTAAGACTCTAAACCAAGTTTCATGCAACATGAGTGCTTATAAGTGTCTCAATGAGCTTTGTACAAGTTTGAAAAACTTATGAAACATCTAACAACGCGGTTTCTAAGACTCTAAACCAAGTTTCATGCAACATGAGTGCTTATAAGCGTCTCAATGAGCTTTGTACAAGTTTGACGAACTTATGAAACATCTAACAACGCGTTTCTAGGACTCTAAACCAAGTTTCATGAAACATGAGTGCTTATAAGTTTCTCAATAAGCTTTGTACTTGTTTGACGAAGTTATGAAACATCTAACAACACGATTTCTAAGACTCTAAACCTAGTTTCATGCAACATGAGTGCTTATAAGTGTCTCAATGAGCTTTGTACAAGTTTGAAAAACTTATGAAACATCTAACAACGCGGTTTCTAAGACTCTAAACCAAGTTTCATGCAACATTAGTGCTTATAAGCGTCTCAATGAGCTTTGTACAAGTTTGACGAACTTATGAAACATCTAACAACGCGTTTCTAGGACTCTAAACCAAGTTTCATGCAACATGAGTGCTTATAAGTGTCTCAATAAGCTTTGTACTAGTTTGACGAACTTATGAAACATCTAACAACGTGTTTCTAGGACTCTAAACCAAGTTTCATGCAACATGAGTGCTTATAAGTGTCTCAATGAGCTTTGTACAAGTTTGACGAATTTATGAAACATCTAACAACGCGGTTTCTAGGACTCTAAAGCAAGTTTCATGCAACATGAGTGCTTATAAGCGTCTCAATGAGCTTTGTACAAGTTTGACGAACTTATGAAACATCTAACAAAACGTTTCTAGGACTCTAAACCAAGTTTCATGCAACATGAGTGCTTATAAGTGTCTCAATGAGCTTTTTACTAGTTTGACGAACTTAGGAAACATCTAACACTGCGTTTCTAGGACTCTAAACTAAGTTTCATGCAACATGAGTGTTTATAAGTGTCTCAATGAGCTTTTTACTAGTTTGACGAACTTATGAAACATCTAACACTGCGTTTCTAGGACTCTAAACCAAGTTTCATGCAACATGAGTGCTTATAAGTGTCTCAATGAGTTTTGTACAAGTTTGACGAACTTATGAAACATCTTACAACGCGTTTCTAGGACTCTAAACCAAGTTTCATTCAACATGAGTGCTTATAAGTGTCTCAATGAACCTTGTACTAGTTTGACGAACTTATGAAACATCTAACAACTCGTTTCTAGGACTCTAAACCAAGTTTCATGCAACATGAGTGCTTATAAGTGTCTCAATGAGCTTTGTACTAGTTTGACGAACTTATGAAACATCTAACAACACGGTTTCTAGGACTCTAAACCAAGTTGCATGCAATATGAGTGCTTATAAGTGTCTCAATGAGCTTTGTACTAGTTTGACAAACTTATGAAACATCGAACAACGCGTTTCTAGGACACTAAACCAAGTTTCATGCAACATGAATGCTTATAAGTGTCTCAATGAGCTTTGTACTAGTTTGAAAAACTTATGAAACATCTAACAACGCGTTTCTAGGACTCTAAACCAAGTTTCATGCAACATGAGTGCTTATAAGAGTCTCAATAAGCTTTGTACAAGTTTGACGAACTTATGAAACATCTAACAAAGCGTTTCTAGGATTCTAAACCAAGTTTCATGCAACATGAGTGCTTATAAGTGTCTCAATGAGCTTTTTACTTGTTTGACGAACTTATGAAACATCTACCACTGCGTTTCTAGGACTCTAAACTAAGTTTCTTGCAACATGAGTGCTTATAAGTGTCTCGAGGAGCTTTGTACTTGTTTGACGAACTTATGAAACATCTAACAACGCGTTTCTAGGACTCTAAACAAAGTTTCATGCAACATGAGTGCTTATAAGTGTCTCAATGAGCTTTGTACAAGTTTGAAAAACTTATGAAACATCGAACAACGCGTTTCTAGGACTCTAAACCAAGTTTCATGCAACGTGAGTGCTTATAAGCGTCTCAATGAGCTTTGTACAAGTTTGACAAACTTATGAAACATCTAACAACGCGTTTCTAGGACTCTAAATCAAGTTTCATGCAACATGAGTGCTTATAAGTGTCTCAATAAGCTTTGTACTTGTTTGACGAACTTATGAAACATCTAACAACGCGATTTCTTTGACTCTAAACCTAGTTTCATGAGTGCTTATAAGTGTCTCAATGAGCTTTGTACAAGTTTGAAAAACTTATGAAACATCTAACAACGCGGTTTCTAGGACTCTAAACAAAGTTTCATGCAACATGAGTGCTTATAGGTGTCTCAATGAGCTTTGTACAAGTTTGACGAACTTATGAAACATCTAACAACGCGGTTTCTAGGACTCTAAACCAAGTTTCATGCAACATGAGTGCTTATAAGCGTCTCAATAAGCTTTGTACAAGTTTGACGAACTTATGAAACATCTAACAAAGCGTTTCTAGGACTCGAAACCAAGTTTCATGCAACATGAGTGCTTATAAGTGTCTCAATGAGCTTTTTACTAGTTAGACGAACTTACGAAACATCTAACACTGCGTTTCTAGGACTCTGAACTAAGTTTCATGCAACATGAGTGTTTATAAGTGTCTCAATGAGTTTTGTACAAGTTTGACGAACTTATGAAACATCTAACAACGCGTTTCTAGGACTCTAAACCAAGATTCATGCAACATGAGTGCTTATAAGTGTCTAGATGAGCTTTGTACAAGTTTGACGAACATATGAAGCATCTAACAACGCGTTTCTAGGACTCTAAACCAAGTTTCATGCAACATGAGTGCTTATAAGTGTCTCAATGAGGTTTGTACTGGTTTGACGAACTTATGAAACATCTAACAACGCGATTTCTAAGACTCTAAACCAAGTTTCATGCAACATGAGTGCTTATAAGTGTCTCAATGAGCTTTGTTCAAGTTTGAAAAACTTATGAAACATCTAACAACGCGGTTTCTAAGACTCTAAACCAAGTTTCATGCAACATGAGTGCTTATAAGCGTCTCAATGAGCTTTGTACAAGTTTGACAAACTAATGAAACATCTAACAACGCGTTTCTAGGACTCTAAACCAAGTTTCATGCAACATGAGTGCTTATAAGTGTCTCAATAAGCTTTGTACTAGTTTGACGAACTTATGAAACATCTAACAACGTGTTTCTAGGACTCTAAACACAGTTTCATGCAACATGAGTGCTTATAAGTGTCTCAATGAGCTTTGTACAAGTTTGACGAATTTATGAAACATCTAACAACGCGGTTTCTAGGACACTAAACCAAGTTTCATGCAACATGAGTGCTTATAAGCGTCTCAATGAGCTTTGTACAAGTTTGACGAACTTATGAAACATCTAACAAAGCGTTTCTAGGACTCTAAACCAAGTTTCATGCAACATGAGTGCTTATAAGTGTCTCAATGAGCTTTTTACTAGTTTGACGGACTTATGAAACATCTAACACTGCGTTTCTAGGACTCTAAACTAAGTTTCATGCAACATGAATGTTTATAAGTGTCTCAATGAGCTTTTTACTAGTTTGACGAACTTATGAAACATCTAACACTGTGTTTCTAGGACTCTAAACCAAGTTTCATGCAACATGAGTTTTTATAAGTGTCTCAATGAGTTTTGTACAAGTTTGACGAACTTATGAAACATCTTACAACGCGTTTCTAGGACTCTAAACCAAGTTTCATTCAACATGACTGCTTATAAGTGTCTCAATGAGTTTTGTACAAGTTTGACGAACTTATGAAACATCTAACAACGCGTTTCTAGGACTCTAAACCAAGTTTCATGCAACATGAGTGCTTATAAGTGTCTCGATGAGCTTTGTACTTGTTTGACGAACTTATGAAACATCTAACAACGCGTTTCTAGGACTCTAAACCAAGTTTCATGCAACATGAGTGCTTATAAGTGTCTCCATGAGCTTTGTACAAGTTTGAAAACTTATGAAACATCTAACAACGCGGTTTCTAAGATTCTACACCAAGTTTCATGCAACATGAGTGCTTATAAGCGTCTCAATGAGCTTTGTACAAGTTTTACGAACTTATGAAACATCTAACAACGCGTTTCTAGGACTCTAAACCAAGTTTCATGCAACATGAGTGCTTATAAGTGTCTCAATGAGCTTTGTACTTGTTTGACGAACTTATGAAACATCTAACAACGCTATTTCTTTGACTCTAAACCTAGTTTCATGCAACATGAGTGCTTATAAGTGTCTCAATGAGCTTTGTACAAGTTGGAAAAACTTATGAAACATCTAACAACGCGATTTCTAAGACTCTAAACCAAGTTTCATGCAACATGAGTGCTTATAAGCGTCTCAATGAGCTTTGTACAAGTTTGACGAACTTATGAAACATCTAACAACGCGTTTCTAGGACTCTAAACCAAGTTTCATGCAACATGAGTGCTTATAAGTGTCTCAATAAGCTTTGTACTAGTTTGAAGAACTTATGAAACATCTAACAACGCGTTTCTAGGACTCTAAACCAAGTTTCATGCAACATGAGTGCTTATAAGTGTCTCAATGAGCTTTGTACAAATTTGACGAACTTATGAAACATCTAACAACACGTTTCTAGGACTCTAAACCAAGTTTCATGCAACATGAGTGCTTATAAGTGTCTAGATGAGATTTGTACAAGTTTGACGAACTTATGAAACATCTAACAACGCGTTTCTAGGACTCTAAACCAAGTTTCATGCAACATGAGTGCTTATAAGTGTCTCAATGAGCTTTGTACTGGTTTGACGAACTTATGAAACATCTAACAACGCGATTTCTAAGACTCTAAACCTAGTTTCATGCAACATGAGTGCTTATAAGTGTCTCAATGAGCTTTGTACAAGTTTGAAAAACTTATGAAACATCTAACAACGCGGTTTCTAGGACTCTAAACCAAGTTTCATGCAACATGAGTGCTTATAAGCGTCTCAATGAGCTTTGTACAAGTTTGACGAACTTATGAAACATCTAACAAACCGTTTCTAGGACTCTAAACCAAGTTTCATGCAACATGAGTGCTTATAAGTGTCTCAATGAGCTTTTTACTAGTTTGACGGACTTATTAAACATCTAACACTGCGTTTCTAGGACTCTAAACTAAGTTTCATGGAACATGAGTGTTTATAAGTGTCTCAATGAGCTTTTTACTAGTTTGACGAACTTATCAAACATCTAACACTGTGTTTCTAGGACTCTAAACCAAGTTTCATGCAACATGAGTTTTTATAAGTGTCTCAATGAGTTTTGTACAAGTTTGACGAACTTATGAAACATCTTACAACGCGTTTCTAGGACTCTAAACCAAGTTTCATTCAACATGAGTGCTTATAAGTGTCTCAATGAGCTTTGTACAAGTTTGACGAACTTATGAAACATCTAACAACGCGTTTCTAGGACTCTAAACCAAGTTTCATGCAACATGAGTGCTTATAAGTGTCTCGATGAGCTTTGTACTTGTTTGACGAACTTATGAAACATCTAACAACGCGTTTCTAGGACTCTAAACCAAGTTTCATGCAACATGAGTTCTTATAAGTGTCTCAATGAGCTTTGTACAAGTTTGAAAAACTTATGAAACATCTAACAACGCGGTTTCTAAGATTCTAAACCAAGTTTCATGCAACATGAGTGCTTATAAGCGTCTCAATGAGCTTTGTACAAGTTTGACGAACTTATGAAACATCTAACAACGCGTTTCTAGGACTCTAAACCAAGTTTCATGCAACATGAGTGCTTATAAGTGTCTCAATGAGCTTTGTACTTGTTTGACGAACTTATGAAACATCTAACAACGCGATTTCTTTGACTCTAAACCTAGTTTCATGCAACATGAGTGCTTATAAGTGTCTCAATGAGCTTTGTACAAGTTTGAAAAACTTATGAAACATCTAACAACGCGGTTTCTAGGACTCTAAACCAAGTTTCATGCAACATGAGTTCTTATAAGTGTCTCAATGAGCTTTGTACAAGTTTGACGAACTTATGAAACATCTAACAACGCGGTTTCTAGGACTCTAAACCAAGTTTCATGCAACATGAGTGCTTATAAGCGTCTCAATAAGCTTTGTACAAGTTTGACGAACTTATGAAACATCTAACAAAGCGTTTCTAGGACTCTAAACCAAGTTTCATGCAACATGAGTGCTTATAAGTGTCTCAATGAGCTTTTTACTAGTTTGACGGACTTATGAAACATCTAACACTGCGTTTCTAGGACTCTAAACTAAGTTTCATGCAACATGAGTGTTTATAAGTGTCTCAATGAGTTTTGTAAGGGTTTGACGAACTTATGAAACATCTAACAACGCGTTTCTAGGACTTTAAACCAAGTTTCATGCAACATGAGTGCTTATAAGTGTCTAGATGAGCTTTGTACAAGTTTGACGAACTTATGAAACATCTAACAACGCGTTTCTAGGACTCTAAACCAAGTTTCATGCAACATGAGTGCTTATAAGTGTCTCAATGAGCTTTGTACTGGTTTGACGAACTTATGAAACATCTAACAACGCGATTTCTAAGACTCTAAACCTAGTTTCATGCAACATGAGTGCTTATAAGTGTCTCAATGAGCTTTGTACAAGTTTGAAAAACTTATGAAACATCTAACAACGCGGTTTCTAAGACTCTAAACCAAGTTTCATGCAACATGAGTGCTTATAAGCGTCTCAATGAGCTTTGTACAAGTTTGACAAACTTATGAAACATCTAACAACGCGTTTCTAGGACTCTAAACCAAGTTTCATGCAACATGAGTGCTAATAAGTGTCTCAATAAGCTTTGTACTAGTTTGACGAACTTATGAAACATCTAACAACGCGTTTCTAGGACTCTAAACCAAGTTTCATGCAACATGATTGCTTATAAGTGTCTCAATGAGCTTTGTACAAGTTTGACGAATTTATGAAACATCTAACAACGCGGTTTCTAGGACTCTAAACCAAGTTTCATGCAACATGAGTGCTTATAAGCGTCTCAATGAGCTTCGTACAAGTCTGACGAACTTATGAAACATCTAACAAAGCGTTTCTAGGACTCTAAACCAAGTTTCATGCAACATGAGTGCTTATAAGTGTCTCAATGAGCTTTTTACTAGTTTGACGGACTTATGAAACATCTAACACTGCGTTTCTAGGACTCTAAACTAAGTTTCATGCAACATGAGTGTTTATAAGTGTCTCAATGAGCTTTTTACTAGTTCGACGAACTTATGAAACATCTAACACTGCGTTTCTAGGACTCTAAACCAAGTTTCATGCAACATGAGTTTTTATAAGTGTCTCAATGAGTTTTGTACAAGTTTGACGAACTTATGAAACATCTTATAACGCGTTTCTAGGACTCTAAACCAAGTTTCATTCAATATGAGTGCTTATAAGTGTCTCAATGAACTTTGTACTAGTTTGACGAACTTATGAAATATCTAACAACTTGTTTCTAGGACTCTAAACCAAGTTTAATGCAACATGAGTGCTTATAAGTGTCTCAATGAGCTTTGTACTAGTTTGACGAACTTATGAAACATCGAACAACGCGTTTCTAGGACTCTAAACCAAGTTTCGTGCAACATGAGTGCTTATAAGTGTCTCAATGAGCTTTGTACTAGTTTTACAAACTTATGAAACATCTAACAACGCGTTTCTAGGACTTTAACCCAAGTTTCATGCAACATGAGTGCTTATAAGTGTCTCAATGAGCTTTGTACAAGTTTGACGAACTTATGAAACATCTAACAACGCGTTTCTAGGACTCTAAACCAAGTTTCATGCAACATGAATGCTTATAAGAGTCTCGATGAGCTTTGTACAACTTTGAAAAACTTATGAAACATCTAACAACGCGTTTCTAGGACTCTAAACCAAGTTTCAGGCAACATGAGTGCTTATAAGCGTCTCAATAAGCTTTGTACAAGTTTGACTAACTTATGAAACATCTAACAACGCGATTTCTAAGACTCTAAACCTAGTTTCATGCAACATGAGTGCTTATAAGTGTCTCAATGAGCTTTGTACTAGTTTTACAAACTTATGAAACATCTAACAACGCGTTTCTAGGACTCTAAACCAAGTTTCATTCAACTTGAGTGCTTATAAGTGTCTCAATGAGCTTTGTACTAGTTTGACGAACTTATGAAACATCTAACAACTCGTTTCTAGGACTCTAAACCAAGTTTCATGCAACATAAGTGCTTATAAGTGTCTCAATAAGCTTTGTACTAGTTTGACAAACTTATGAAACATCTAACAACGCGTTTCTAGGACTCTAAACCAAGTTTCATTCCACAAGAGTGCTTATAAGTGTCTCAATGAGCTTTGTACAAGTTTGACGGATTTATGAAACATCTAACAACGCGTTTCTATGACTCTAAATCAAGTTTCATGCAACATGAGTGCTTATAAGTGTCTCAATAAGCTTTGTACTAGTTTGACGAACTTATGAAACATCTAACAACGCGTTTCTAGGACTCTAAACCAAGTTTCATGCAACATGAGTGCTTATAAGTGTCTCAATGAGCTTTGTACAAGTTTGACGAACTTATGAAACATCTAACAACACGGTTTCTAGGACTCTAAACCAAGTTTCATGCAACATGAGTGCTTATAAGCGTCTCAATAAGCTTTGTACAAGTTTGACGAACTTATGAAACATCTAACAAAGCGTTTCTAGGACTCTAAACCAAGTTTCATGCAACATGAGTGCTTATAAGTGTCTCAATGAGCTTTTTACTAGTTTGACGGACTTATTAAACATCTAACACTGCGTTTCTAGGACTCTAAACTAAGTTTCATGTAACATGAGTGTTTATAAGTGTCTCAATGAGCTTTTTACTAGTTTGACGAACTTATGAAACATCTAACACTGTGTTTCTAGGACTCTAAACCAAGTTTCATGCAACATGAGTTTTTATAAGTGTCTCAATGAGTTTTGTACAAGTTTGACGAACTTATGAAACATCTTACAACGCGTTTCTAGGACTCTAAACCAAGTTTCATTCAACATGAGTGCTTATAAGTGTCTCAATGAGCTTTGTACAAGTTTGACGAACTTATGAAACATCTAACAACGCGTTTCTAGGACTCTAAACCAAGTTTCATGCAACATGAGTGCTTATAAGTGTCTCGATGAGCTTTGTACTTGTTTGACGAACTTATGAAACATCTAACAACGCGTTTCTAGGACTCTAAACCAAGTTTCATGCAACATGAGTTCTTATAAGTGTCTCAATGAGCTTTGTACAAGTTTGAAAAACTTATGAAACATCTAACAACGCGGTTTC
Organism: Cochlearia excelsa; assembly: GCA_963556525.1. NCBI lineage: Eukaryota > Viridiplantae > Streptophyta > Magnoliopsida > Brassicales > Brassicaceae > Cochlearia > Cochlearia excelsa. Next base: position 22,878,649 of record OY748329.1, on the reverse strand, counting down.
TAAGATTCTAAACCAAGTTTCATGCAACATGAGTGCTTATAAGCGTCTCAATGAGCTTTGTACAAGTTTGACGAACTTATGAAACATCTAACAACGCGTTTCTAGGACTCTAAACCAAGTTTCATGCAACATGAGTGCTTATAAGTGTCTCAATGAGCTTTGTACTTGTTTGACGAACTTATGAAACATCTAACAACGCGATTTCTTTGACTCTAAACCTAGTTTCATGCAACATGAGTGCTTATAAGTGTCTCAATGAGCTTTGTACAAGTTTGAAAAACTTATGAAAGATCTAACAACGCGGTTTCTAGGACTCTAAACGAAGTTTCATGCAACATGAGTGCTTATAAGCGTCTCAATAAGCTTTGTACAAGTTTGACGAACTTATGAAACATCTAACAAAGCGTTTCTAGGACTCTAAACCAAGTTTCATGCAACATGAGTGCTTATAAGTGTCTCAATGAGCTTTTTACAAGTTTGACGGACTTATGAAACATCTAACACTGCGTTTCTAGGACTCTAAACTAAGTTTCATGCAACATGAGTGTTTATAAGTGTCTCAATGAGTTTTGTAAGGGTTTGACGAACTTATGAAACATCTAACAACGCGTTTCTAGGACTTTAAACCAAGTTTCATGCAACATGAGTGCTTATAAGTGTCTAGATGAGCTTTGTACAAGTTTGACGAACTTATGAAACATCTAACAACGCGTTTCTAGGACTCTAAACCAAGTTTCATGCAACATGAGTGCTTATAAGTGTCTCAATGAGCTTTGTACTGGTTTGACGAACTTATGAAACATCTAACAACGCGATTTCTAAGACTCTAAACCTAGTTTCATGCAACATGAGTGCTTATAAGTGTCTCAATGAGCTTTGTACAAGTTTGAAAAACTTATGAAACATCTAACAACGCGGTTTCTAAGACTCTAAACCAAGTTTCATGCAACATGAGTGCTTATAAGCGTCTCAATGAGCTTTGTACAAGTTTGACAAACTTATGAAACATCTAACAACGCGTTTCTAGGACTCTAAACCAAGTTTCATGCAACATGAGTGCTTATAAGTGTCTCAATAAGCTTTGTACTAGTTTGACGAACTTATGAAACATCTAACAACGCGTTTCTAGGACTCTAAACCAAGTTTCATGCAACATGAGTGCTTATAAGTGTCTCAATGAGCTTTGTACAAGTTTGACGAATTTATGAAACATCTAACAACGCGGTTTCTAGGACTCTAAACCAAGTTTCATGCAACATGAGTGCTTATAAGCGTCTCAATGAGCTTTGTACAAGTTTGACGAACTTATGAAACATCTAACAAAGCGTTTCTAGGACTCTAAACCAAGTTTCATGCAACATGAGTGCTTATAAGTGTCTCCATGAGCTTTTTACTAGTTTGACGGACTTATGAAACATCTAACACTGCGTTTCTAGGACTCTAAACTAAGTTTCATGCAACATGAGTGTTTATAAGTGTCTCAATGAGCTTTTTACTAGTTCGACGAACTTATGAAACATCTAACACTGCGTTTCTAGGACTCTAAACCAAGTTTCATTCAATATGAGTGCTTATAAGTGTCTCAATGAACTTTGTACTAGTTTGACGAACTTATGAAATATCTAACAACTCGTTTCTAGGACTCTAAACCAAGTTTCATGCAACATGAGTGCTTATAAGTGTCTCATTGAGCTTTGTACTAGTTTGACGAACTTATGAAACATCGAACAACGCGTTTCTAGGACTCTAAACCAAGTTTCGTGCAACATGAGTGCTTATAAGTGTCTCAATGAGCTTTGTACTAGTTTTACAAACTTATGAAACATCTAACAACGCGTTTCTAGGACTCTAACCCAAGTTTCATGCAACATGAGTGCTTATAAGTGTCTCAATGAGCTTTGTACAAGTTTGACGAACTTATGAAACATCTAACAACGCGTTTCTAGGACTCTAAACCAAGTTTCATGCAACATGAATGCTTATAAGAGTCTCGATGAGCTTTGTACAAGTTTGAAAAACTTATGAAACATCTAACAACGCGTTTCTAGGACTCTAAACCAAGTCTCAGGCAACATGAGTGCTTATAAGCGTCTCAATAAGCTTTGTACAAGTTTGACTAACTTATGAAACATCTAACAACGCGATTTCTAAGACTCTAAACCTAGTTTCATGCAACATGAGTGCTTATAAGTGTCTCAATGAGCTTTGTACTAGTTTAACGAACTTATGAAACATCTAACAACGCGTTTCTAGGACTCTAAACCAAGTTTCATTCAACTTGAGTGCTTATAAGTGTCTCAATGAGCTTTGTACAAGTTTGACGGATTTATGAAACATCTAACAACGCGTTTCTAGGACTCTAAATCAAGTTTCATGCAACATAAGTGCTTATAAGTGTCTCAATAAGCTTTGTACTAGTTTGACGAACTTATGAAACATCTAACAACGCGTTTCTAGGACTCTAAACCAAATTTCATGCAACATGAGTGCTTATAAGTGTCTCAATGAGCTTTGTACAAGTTTGACGAACTTATGAAACATCTAACAACACGGTTTCTAGGACTCTAAACCAATTTTCATGCAACATGAGTGCTTATAAGCGTCTCAATAAGCTTTGTACTATTTTGACGAACTTATGAAACTTTTAACAAGGCGTTTCTAGGACTCTAAACCAAGTTTCATACAACATGAGTGCTTATAAGTGTTTCAATGAGCTTTGTACAAGTTTTACGAACTTATGAAACATCTAACAACGCGTTTCTAGGATTCTAAACCAAGTTTCATGCAACATGAGTGCTTATAAGTGTCTCAATGAGCTTTGTACTAGTTTGAAGAACTTATGAAACATCTAACAACGCGGTTTCTAAGACTCTAAACCAAGTTTCATGCAACATGAGTGCTTATAAGTGTCTCTATGAGATTTGTACTAGTTTGACGAACTTATGAAACATCTAACAACACGGTTTCTAGGACTCTAAACTAAGTTTCATGCAACATGAGTGCTTATAAGTGTCTCAATGAGCTTTTGACTAGTTTGACGAACATATGAAACATCTAACAACGCGGGTTCTAGGACTCTAAAACAAGTTTCATACAACATGAGTGCTTATAAGTGTCTCAATGAGCTTTGTACAAGTTTGACGAACTTATGAAACATCTAACAACGCGTTTCTAGGACTCTAAACCAAGTTTCAAGCAACATGAGTATTTATAAGTGTCTCAATGAGCTTTGTACTAGTTTGACGAAATTATGAAACATTTAACAATGCATTTCTAGGACGCTAAACCAAGTTTCATACAACATGAGTGCTTATAAGTGTCTCAATGAGTTTTGTACAAGTTTGACGAACTTATGAAACATCTAACAACGCGGTTTCTAGGACTCTAAACTAAGTTTCATGCAACATGAGTGCTTATAAGTGTCTCAATGAGCTTTTTACTAGTTTGACGAACTTATGAAACATCTAACAACGCGTTTCTAGGACTCTAAACCATGTTTCATTCAACATGAGTGCTTATAAGTGTCTCAATGAGCTTTGTACAAGTTTGACGAACTTATGAAACATCTAACAACGCGTTTCTAGGACTCTAAACCAAGTTTCGTTCAACATGAGTGCTTATAAGTGTCTCTATGAGATTTTGTACTAGTTTGACGAACTTATGAAACATCTAACATGACGTTTCTAGGACTCTAAACCAAGTTTCATGCAACATGAATGCTTATAAGTGTCTCAATGAGCTTTGTACTAGTTTGACGAACTTATGAAACATCGAACAACGCGTTTCTAGGACTCTAAACCAAGTTTCATGCAACATGAGTGCTTATAAGTGTCTCAATGAGCTTTGTACTAGTTTGACGAACTTATGAAACATCTAACAACGCGTTTCTAGGACTCTAAACCAAGTTTCGTGCAACATGAGTGCTTATATGTGTCTCAATGAGCTTTGTACTAGTTTGACGAACTTATGAAACATCTAATAACGCGGTTTCTAAGACTCTAACGAAGTTTCATGCAACATGAGTGCTTATAAGTGTCTCAATGAGCTTTGAACTAGTTTGACAAAAAGTTATGAAAGATCTAACAACGCGTTTCTAGGACTCTAAACCAAGTTTCATGCAACATGAGTACTTATAAGTCAATGAGCTTTGTACTAGTTTGACGAACTTATGAAACATCTAACAACGCGGTTTCTAGGACTCTAAACCAAGTTTCATGCAACATGAGTACTTATAAGTGTCTCAATGAGCTTTGTACAAGTTTTACGAAATTATGAAACATCTAACAACGCGTTTCTAGGACTCTAAACCAAGTTTCATGCATAATAAGTGCTTATAAGTGTCTCAATGAGCTTTGTACTAGTTTGAAGAACTTATGAAACATCTAACAACGCGTTTCTAGGACTCTAAACCAAGTTTCATGCAACATGAGTGCTTATAAGTGTCTCAATGAGATTTGTACTAGTTTGACGAACTTATGAAACATCTAACAACGCGTTTCTAGGACTCTAAACCAAGTTTCATGCAACATGAGTGCTTATAAGTGTCTCAATGAGCTTTGTACCAGTTTTACGAACTTATGAAACATCTAACAACGCGGTTCTAGGACTCTAAACCAAGTTTCATTCAACATGAGTGCTTATAAGTGTCTCAATGAGCTTTGTACAAGTTTTACGAACTTATGAAACATCTAACAACGCGTTTCTAGGACTCTAAACCAAGTTTCATTCAACATGAGTGCTTATAAGTGTCTCAATGTGCTTTGTACTAGTGTTACGAATTTATGAAACGTCTAACAACGCGTTTCTAGGATTCTAAACCAATTTTCATGCAACATGAATGCTTATAAGTGTCTCAATTAGCTTTGTACTATTTTGACGAACTTATGAAACTTTTAACAAGGCGTTTCTAGGACTCTAAACCAAGTTTCATACAACATGAGTGCTTATAAGTGTCTCAATGAGCTTTGTACAAGTTTTACGAACTTATGAAACATCTAACAACGCGTTTCTAGGATTCTAAACCAAGTTTCATTCAACATGAGTGCTTATAAGTGTCTCAATGTGCTTTGTACTAGTTTTACGAATTTATAAAACGTCTAACAACGCGTTTCTAGGATTCTAAACCAAGTTTCATGCAACATGAATGCTTATTAGTGTTTCAATTAGCTTTATACTATTTTGACGAATTTATGAAACTTTTAACAAGGCATTTCTAGGACTCTAAACCAAGTTTCATACAACATGAGTGCTTATAAGTGTCTCAATGAACTTTGTACAAGTTTTACGAACTTATGAAACATCTAACAACGCATTTCTAGGACTCTAAACCAAGTTTCATTCAACATGAGTGCTTATAAGGGACTCAATGAGCTTTGTGCTTGTTTTACGAACTTATGAAACGTCTAACAACGCGTTTCTAGGACTCTAAACCAAGTTTCATGCAACATGAGTGCTTATAAGTGTCTCAATGAGCTTTGTACTAGTTTGACGAACTTATGAAACATCTAACAATGCGTTTCTAGGACTCTAAACCAAGTTTCATGCAACATGAGTGCTTATAAGTGTCTCAATGAGCTTTGTACTAGTTTGAAGAACTTATGAAACATCTAACAACGCGATTTCTAGGATTCTAAACCAAGTTTCATGAAACATGAGTGCTTATAAGTGTCTCAATGAGATTTGTACTAGTTTGACGAACTTATGAAACATCTAACAACGCGTTTCTAGGACTCTAAACCAAGTTTCATGCAACATGAATGCTTAAAAGTGTCTCAATGAGCTTTGTACGAGTTTTACGAACTTATGAAACATCTAACAACGCGTTTCTAGGACTCTAAACCAAGTTTCATTCAACATGAGTGCTTATAAGTGTCTCAATGAGCTTTGTACAAGTTTTACGAACTTATGAAACATCTAACAACGCGTTTCTAGGACTCTAAACCAAGTTTCATTCAACATGAGTGGTTATAAGTGTCTCAATGTGCTTCGACTAGTTTGACGAACTTATGAAACATCTAACAACGCGTTTCTAGGACTTTAAACCAAGTTTCATGCAACATGAGTGCTTATAAGTGTCTCAATGAGCTTTTTACTAGTTTGACGAACTTATGAAACATCTAACAACGCGTTTCTAGGACTCTAAACCAAGT